>CM022953.1:57875003-58404253 GCA_012931725.1 Litsea cubeba
TGAAGAAACTTATATACAAGTGCACACTTCGCGAGGGCCCACCTAATCACCAATCCAAGTGGTGAACGTTGGTTGGGATTGGCCCAACAGGTCTTCTCTTTCGATTGATTCTTTCCTTTCTCTCTCTCTCTCTCTCTCTCCTCTCTCTCTCCTCTCTCTCTCTCTCTCTCTCTCTCTCTCTCTCTCCTGTTCTTTCTCTTCTCTCTGTCTCTCATTCTCTCATCTTTTACTCTCTCTCTCTCTTGTTATCCATGGGTGGAATCTGTTGTTAAAATTTATAAAGACTATCCTATTCAGCTTTGTGAGGATGCTTCTCTCTTTGTTATGTGGAATTGTTGTTAAAATTATAAGACTATCCTATTCAGCTTTGTGAGGATGTTTATTTGGATTTGCGTGTGAGATTGTACTTTTTCTAACTGATTACATTTTAATGTAGTGCTGATTTAAATTGGGTGAATGCTGGTTTCTGTTTGGATATTGCATTTCTGGTGACGAAATGTGGTGACGAAATGATTTGTCAGTAGTATTTGGTGGCTATTTAATAAAATGATTTGTCAGTAGTATTTTCTTGTAATAAATATATTAATGTTTCTAGTAATGGGTTTGGAATTTTCAATTCATAGTTTTTAACTTTGTACAGTTAGCTTGGATTCTCATAATATTAGTGTGCCCTGTATTTTAATGTTGAAATGGTGATTGATCTGTGAGACACTTCTCCATGCACATGAAATGAACCTCTCCTATGTGATGTGAGGATCGTAGCCTTCTACTTGGTCCCCTGAATTTGTTCTTGACCAGGATCCTTACATTTGGTGGTGGGCCAGCCACATCAGCGCAAAGCAAGGGAAATGGCAGGTACTGTTTTCTCATTGAAGATGATATATTTAGAGGCCATTCAAATTTTCATTTACAACATGATACAATTACTCAATGGAAGCCACTGTATCCTTTGGCCTCTCTGACCTTTTTTTTTCTGCTGAATCAGTCTACTTGCTGCTCTAGTTTGTACCGACATTGTGAAACCATTCGGAGAACAGTGCATATTGTGAACCTAGATCCTGCAGCAGAGAGCTTTGACTATCGTGTAGCAATGGGTATCTACTAGTTACATTTCCTTTTTATTCTCAAGTCTTCTGAACTATAGATTTTTACTCTATTGTTTGAATTCTGTGTACATTCTTTTGATGAATTCTTTGCCTTCAGATATTAGAGAACTCATATGCTTGGATGATGTCATGGAGGAACGTGGCTTAGGTCCAAATGGAGGCCTTATTTACTGCATGGAGTATCCTTTGAGGGTTCCCTCCTTTGTCTATATCTCATTATTAAGTGAAGAAATTTTATGCAAGATTTACTCATTCAGAAGTTGTGATGTTTAAAAAAAAAAACTGTTACATGGGGAAATATAAGCATAGCATGCAGTTAATCCACTTGTTGAAAAATTATCAGTTGGATCCTTGGAAGTGTCTGATTTGCTTTTATTTTAGTTAAAAGTGTAATAATGATGAAAGAGATATCTTAACAAAAAAAATTGAAGGTAAGAATTTCTATGTTGCATGTTTTTATTTTCATTTTTGTTAACAGTGCAATTGCTTTTGTTTTAGTTCATTGCTATTCCTTCTTTAGTGTGAACATTTTTGGCACCTTGTATCCATTGAACTGGGTTATTTAGTTTGACTGAGCTAAATACTTGCGTGCAGTAGAATGCATATCCTACATGGATCTCCTTTTCTTGTTTGAATGTTTTAAACGCCAATCAGATACAAGTCACCTTCCTGAATATTACGTTTATCATCTTTTTATAAACTGTGCTGGTTGTGCGCATTAACTTCCATGCTTCTTTACCCTGATGATATGATCTGTAGCTTTACAACTATTTCTTTACAGCATTCAATTCATTTTTAAACTATTGTATGCTTCTTTCTTTGGCGCCGCTTTCTAGTCATCAACAAGTTCTTCAACTATCATCAAACTAGACATTTTGCATGCCCGAACTAGACATGGACATTTCTGAGAAATGAAATTGCCTTATCTTGTTACAACTTATGATGTTGTTGTTTGCACAAACTTTTAGTTTTATATTTTTCAATGGTATGTAAGACTAAGATCATGATTATTTGTCCATTTATTATCAGAATATTTGAACCTATGTTGTTTTAGGCATTTCAATCTTGATTGTTTTATATGACCAAAATATTTAGGTAAAGAAAGCTATTTATTATATGGCTTTTCTTCTTTCTTTTACAATGCATTTGGGTACTTTAAAATTTTGAAACTACACTTGTTATTAGTAATTTCCAGCACTTTGTATTGGTTTTTTTTATTATTTGGCCTTTTTTTCAGTTTGGAGAAGTTGCAAAACAGTGGTCACCTGCATGTCATGCGGTGATGGCCATATCAATAATGGATACGGTTTTTGTTCTTGCAGACTAGCGCACAAAGAAGGCTGGAATTGTTGGAAATATGGTAAGTGTTGTAGTTGGTGTTGCCATTTTGCATATTCAATTTATTCTGAGAAATAAAATATTCAATTTATGAACTTGTTGTGTTCTTTTATTTTCTATGAGATGGATATGATTCACTTATATAAGTAGCTGATGTAGTGGGCCATCACGTTCATGAATACTCCATATAAATCACATTCTTTTGTTTTTTTTTTTGTTTATATATAGTTCAACTTTTTGTACATCCCATGGAAGACAATGTAGATACTATATATATACAATATTTCCATGGAGATTTGTCTAGTCAAGCTTTATGTTAATTATTAGTTATGATCATTGGCAAAGTTTGTTAGACACATGGATACTGTGGATCTTTAGAATTCATCATAGAGTAACTTTGCTTAAAGATCTATTGCCTTGTGATTTATTCTTGGTCTTGATCTATGGCCCTGTGATCTATGGCCCTTTACATGTTCACTATACATTTAAGGATAATGGCCCATTATTGATTACAAGACTCATTACTGCTTTAGAATTGTCTTTTTTTTTTCTGAAAAAGGCCAGGACCAACTTCCCTTTTTATTGTTTGTATCTTGTAATGAGAATGTGTTTTTGGAATAATGACAATGGTGTTGGTTATAGAAATGAATGAACATAAGTTTTTTTTTTTTTTGCATCTTTCTAGTGTGTTGGGGTATTGAAGTGCTATGGTCAAATGGTGTATGACTGATGACGAGTGGTCAATGACTTTGTAGTGTGTTGGGGCATTGGGTTGTTTATATGAAGTGTTTTTTTGTCATGTACAGGTACTAGCAGGTTGAAAAAAAAATTACATGTCACACGTATAGGGAGACTATGCCGAAATTTCGAGAAAATCTTTCCAGGTACATCCCATGTTTTTTGGGTCTACAAAGATGTGAACCTTTTCTATGAACCACTTTATTTCGTTTAAGCTGTGTTTGATTGCATATGGTGGTTGTTTTTACCAGAAAATCTCATTTTACTGTGTAGTTCTTCATGCATGAGATAGGAAGCATATATATATATATAGCTAGGCTTCTCTTGCAAAGTATTGATCGATGAAGTGATTTATGCTTTGTAGCTCCATTTTTCATTGGAGAACTAATCGGGGAAGTAGCGGTACACGGAGGCATCATATGCCACATGGTACATATATACATACTTTTGGTTTTTTTGTTTATATAGTTCAACTTTTTGTACATCCCATGGAAGACAGTGTAGATACTATATATATACACAATATTTCCATAGAGATTTGTCTAGTCAAGCTTTATGTTAATTATTAGTTATGAACGAGGACTAAGCGGTCGAGGCATTATGCATGTTGTTCTCAATACATAATTTTGTCTTTCTTGCTTTAGTTTAACTTAGCTTGTTAAATTGTACAGTACATGGAAGTGAATGAACTACCTATACTATACTATGTGAAAGTCACCTCTGCACAATGGTGGGCTTAGACAAGAAGAGCAAGGACACAGAGTATGCCCGTCAGGATTTGGAAGATCTGAACACAAGTATGCCGTCACAAGGCACTCAAGTATCGGTCCCAGATCGTACTACCAGTCCGCGTGAGATTAGTGCCACCCAGCCCGATGTATCTAGCCAGCCTACTACGGACAGCAGCGTAGGTAAGAAATATTTGACCCTATTATCTTTTCAAACTTATTAGCCCGATTTCATTTTTTTGATTAATAATTTGGATTTGTTTATGCTGGTTGTAGCATCATCCTCTCGGCGTGTACGGGGTAGGGTGGTGGGCCATGAGTCAGAGAAGAGGATGAAGATTCTGGGCAGTAGGCTTTCTGTTCCGCTAGGTGCACAATCGGGGGCATTTGAGGGTATAAATGCCTCTACATTTGCAATCGAGCTGGGGAGTCATATTCGCAGGCTTGTACCTTTGAACAAAGAAACATGGGGAGCAATTGATGATGGGTGCAAGGAGGCAATCTTTACTGCAGCTGCGGTAATAAAACAATCTTATACTTCCTAATCTATATTCATAGGCTTTACTGTTTACTTTCACACTTGTGGGTTTGAAATGACAGCAAAAGTATGACTTTGGCGACTGGAAGACCGATGCAAGTGTGGCAAATGCAGTCGGGAAACTAGCAATGCATACTTATAGGGAGTTTAGGGCGGAGCTACACAAAAATATAAGAAGTTGTTGGAAAATGGCCACGATCCGAAGCAGTTCCCATATGATACGCAGAGGGCGGCCCAGTGGGTCTGGCTGCTGATAGAACAAATGGGAGACACCAGAGTGGAAGGTATCTAAATTATATTTCTTGATTTGCTTTCGGTACATGGTTTTAATTAGTCTCTACACTATATATTGTTGTTGTTTTAACTATTGTTGTTGTTTGAAACTCGGGCCTTTAACCAACCCGGTAGCAAAATGTATGATAGCTCTTCGGTCTGTTGTTGAAAACATTGCTCATGGAAAACTTGTTAAGTAGGCCACAACACCATTGCTTGTTGTCAGTGGGACCCAGAACTTTGATTTTAAATGCTTGGATATTTTCTTAGATTAGCTTTATATAGACAGGTGTGTGCATGCTTATTTACCTTTGATGGGATGATTTGGGATGCTCTCGTCATTACTTGTGATAGGCAATGAGATGATTTGGGATGCACATGCACTTGTCATTACTTGTGATAGGGAAGCCTATGGACTTTAATTTCAAATGCTTGATGTTGGCTACTAGGCTTATTCGTTTGGGTTCACTTCTCTTGATGTTTTTTGTTACTTGATAAAGGCAGTTGATGAGATAAGTGGGTTCCACTCATCATCACTTTTGAAATGACAAAAGGTAAGAAGACGAAAATGAATGAGAACTCTGTATCTCAGTTGTTTTGAAACTCTCATTAAGGTTGCAATGTTGATGATCCTCCGTATTAGCAAAGTAGTGGACTGAGGTCAATTACATTGTTGCACTTATAATTTTTATGGCTATGATTCCTCAAATCTCTTTTAAATAAGCTAACTACATTATCTATTACTTCTAATTTTCAGCGTAAGTCACAGAGGAATTCAGAGAGCCGGAGCAAAGTGAAGACGCTTCATACAACTGGGTCTCGATCATTTGCAGCCCAGTTCTCGATCATGCAGGCAGATGAGCAGCAGGCTCCTCCCTCTCAACCTGATTTATATCGTCAGCAACACTATAGCAAGAAGAAGAACAGATGGATCACAGATCATGCTGAGGAGACACATGTGAGTTGTTTCATTAAAAATATTGTATATTATTGTTTTTTCAGTCGCCTAACATATATTAATTACATGACAGTATTTGAATTTTTCATATTGTAGCGAGAATGGAGGAGGCACTGTCTCAGCCTGAAATTAACTCTCCAGTGGCTGAGCAACAGGGATCGAGAATCTGCTAGGGAAGAGGATCGCGAGGAGGCAAGGGTACCGATCGAGGGGCCCATCATCACCTTCTACTGGTATCTTGATGTCTTCTCTGAGATGAGCACCCTATGCAGCAACTAGCTGACTCTTTGAAAGCATAAGAAGAGTTGGCAGCGACAGTATGAGGACACACAGAAACAAATGCAAGATGAGTTGTGGCGACAGTATGAGGACTCGCAGAAACAAATGCAAGATCAGGCAGCTTTGCAGGTTCACATGCAGAGTCAAATTCAGTTGTTGCTTTCCCGGGTCGGTATGGATGGTCGGGGTCCTCCGAAAGATAAGGATTTTATGGTTTTATGAATTGGCATGGGTCATCCCCTCCTAACTGGTTTGTTTCATGGTGTACTTGGATGATTAGATTTTAGTTAATATTTACTTTATTGAGATATTTGATTTTTTTTGACGTGTGATATTACATTTTATGTGGCACGAACAAGTTTTATGATTGGTTTAAGTTTATTGGTGACTCATTATTTTTTATTGTTTCATGATGAATGTGGGGATTATTTGTTGTTTATCAATGCTTATGCTTGTGCAATGTTGAAAATATAGATTTGAACAGGAAAATATTGTACAGGAATTTTTTTTTATTTTTTAATTATTTTTTAATTGATAAGAAAGCTATTTCCCAACGCACTCTCTGAGTCGCTAAAAGTAAATTTCTTGCCCTCGTTGGAGAAATTTCCGTTGACCACGTCAACACGTCGGGATATGTATTACCGGCGTTGTGTATGTGTCGTCAAATATGTATTCCGACGCTGAGTATGTGCATTGGCAAATGTATAACCGACGTTATTATGCGCTGGTAGTGAGGTACATCTATTTTCCGACGCACTTTCGCATCGCCAAATGTAATTTTCTGCATCATTGAAGATATTGCCGACGCTTCAACTAGTCGGAATATGTATTTGCCAGCGTTGTGTATGCATCGTCAAATATGTATTCCGACGCTAGTATGTGCGTTGGCAAATGTATAACTGACGTTATTATGCGGTGGCAGTGAGGTAAATCTATTTTCCGACGCACTTTCTGCATCGCCAAAAGTGATTTCACGTCATTAAAGATATTTGCCGACGCTTCAACAAGTCGGGATATGTATTATCGACGTTGTGTATGTGTCGTCAAATATGTATTTTGACGTTATGTATGTGCGTTGGTAAATGCATAACCGACGTTGTTATGCGTCGGCAGTGAGGTAAGGTTGACCATTAAGTTCGATTTTTTGCCGACGATGTTGACATTGCCGACGTTTGGGATGACGCACCATTGCGTCGGTGAATGGCCCTTTTTAGGCCGACGCTAAACATTATTACGTCGGGAATGGTTTTCCAAGCATTAGGTAGCCGACGCGGTGCCGACGAACTAAAATGCATTGGGAAATCCTTTGCCAACGCAATTCTGATTTTTCCAGACGCTATGACTGCGTTGGCAAAACTATATTTTGTTGTAGTGACATATGTTCACAAGAATAGTATTTCAAGCTTGAGAAATTGCATGAGGATTTTTTTTCATGTGGTATTATGTATCTTTTTTGAGTAGTTAAATAGTTCCCTAAAAAAAGATGATTCTTTAATACTCTTTACTTTGAAACAATGCTTAAAAGTTTTTGGAAATGTGATATATGGTGTGGTATACGCTTCACATAAGTACTGCATATTAGCATGATGTACTAGTGTTTCATATTTTCAAGAACAAGACGATCTTCTTTTTTCGTTTGGGATTAGACACGTGAGGGTATAAAAAGGTATTCGCCCCCTCCCTCCGCATGGGTAGGTTAATTTATTCACTTATTTTGTTTTAAATTACTTAAGTATAAACATGCTTGAAAGTACTTTGTTGAATCGCAGAATGTATGAGCAAATACAGAAAGATTGGATGGACGAAAGAAATAGGAGGTCCACACTTTATGAAGATGGGGTTAGGCATTTTGTTCTTTTTGCCCAAGCAAAGTTGGGCGGGTCGGCTTGTCCTTGCCCATGTAAAATCTATAGGAATAGGTTCCGATTGACATACGAGGTGGTTGAAGATCATTTGATTGCAAGTGGTATAGATCTCACATACCGTGTATGGGTTTTGCATGGTGAAAGACGCTCAAAGACTCTGATGGAGCATCCAGTGGTTGGAAACATGAATAAAGAAAACACTGAGGATGAAGGGCTTGGAATAGGGGACTTTGTTGATGCTTATATGGGCTGCCATGGTACTGAGATAGTAGATATTGAACCACCATTTGTTCCTGAACCAGACTTGGGTAAGAGGTATCTTGACTATAAAAAAAAAGCCAAAGAAAAATTGTACCCTTCTTGTGAGGGACTTGAGACAACACTTTCAGCAGTTGTTGAACTTCATAATCTGAAGAAACAGTTTAGGTGGTCAGGAAATAGTGTGACAGCATTGTTGTCCATGTTGAGGCGATGGTTACTCAAAGGAAACACATTACCAGTGAAATGTCCTGTAATGAAGCAAATGTTGAAAGACCTAGGGATGAAGGCTAACTGCATTCATGCATGCGAAAATAATTGTATGTTATACTGGAAACTTGATGAAAATTTGATGGAATGTCGTCATTGTAAAAAACCTAGATATAAAGTCATAGCGGGCAAAGGAGGGAAGGTTTTAAAAGAGCCTAACAAAGTTTCGAGACACTTTCCTCTAATTCCGAGACTCCAGAGGTTGTATACAATACCATGGATAGCGCGTGAGATGACTTGGCATGCTAGATCTGAATCTTCTTGGGATTATATTAGGCATCCATCTGATTCTAGCCAATGGAAAGTATGTAAAGAGAATTATAAAGAATTTGCAAATGAGGAGCGCAATGTTTGGCTTGCTATTGTAACTGATGGATTTAATCCACGTGGAGTTCAATCTACTGGTTATAGCTGTTGGCCTGTCATCACGGTGCCTTATAATATCCATCATCATTATGTATGAAAGCAGAGTTCCAAATGTTGTCACTGCTAATTCCTGGGCCGAAGGCACCGAGTCAAGACATTGATGTCTTTCTTGAGCCACTATATGACGAGTTGAAACAGTTGTGGGATAGTGGAGTGCCTGCTTATGACATGTATAAGAAGGAACATTTCTCACTGAGAGCTATTTGATGTGGGGGATTCACGACTTTCCTGCTTTCGGGAACCTATCCAGTTGTGTAACCCATGGATACAAAGCTTGTCCAGCATGTGGTGACAATACTCCATCTCTTCTTCTACCTGTCAGCAAGAAAATTATTTACACAAATTAGCGGTAGTTTTTTAAAAGTGATCACCCGTTTAGAGATGGGAAATACTTGGGGCTCAAGACAGTGGAAGATAATCTTCCTCCAGAATCGCTAAGAGGGGAAAAACTTCTGCAGCATTTAGATCGTATCAACTTTGTATCTTGGAAAGATAGCAATGGCAAGCAAAAAAGAGCCGAAGTGAATGTTGATGGTGATGGTAGTAAAGTTACTGAGGCATGGTATAAGAAGTCCATCCTTTTTGGTCTGGGGTACTGGATAAACCACAAAGTCCGCCATGTTATTGATGTGATGCATACCGAGAAGAATGTTGCTGAACATTTACTAAACACCATCCTTGCTTGAGTAAAACAAAAGATAATGTAAATGCACGAGAGGATATGAGGCTTCTTGGCATACACAGTGGGCAGTGGATGCAAATTGATTCAAACATAGGGAAAACAGTTAAGCCACATGCTCCTTTTGTTTTGGATAAGAATGAGAAAATGGATTTCTTGAAAACTTTGAAGTACTTGAAGCTTCCATCAGGTTTTTTCTTCTAACTTGAGCAACATTGTTAGTCTCAATCCACCTGGTTTGCTAACAATGAAGTCGCATGACTATCATGTTATCATGGAGTACTTGTTACCTGTATTGCTTCAGCATGCCTTTCCGAAACACCGATACTTACGGAAAGGTATTCACCAGATAAGCTTATTCTTTAATTTACTGTGTTCGAAGGTCTTGATCAGAAATGACATTCAAGAAGCCAAGTTCATGGTTGTTGAGGCATTGTGTGTGTTAGAGAAACATTTTCCACCATCCTTTTTGATATAAGCATTCACCTTGTGGTGCATCTGGCAGATGAGGCGGTGCTTTGTGGACCTACCCAAGATCGGTGGATGTATCCTTTCGAGCGGTAAATAATTTTTATTTCTATCATCTTTGACTTTATTTGACGTGTTTTTGAATTTAACATTTACATAAATAAGTTTGGAATAATTAATAGGTCAATGAAAGTGTGTAAAGACATTCCTAGCAACAAACGATATGTTGAAGGCTCTATTGCGGAATCCTATCTTGTTGCTGAATCTGTTAGGTATGCTATGGAGTACATGTCCAATCCACGAGCCAGTAATCACAAATACAGTCAAGAAGCCTTTTTAGATGAAAATGGCGAATATAGTGATGGGCCTATGCTAGATGGTAAGGATGTGTTATTATCCCCTCACCAATTTGTACAGATACGTCGATGGGTGTTTTTTTGACTTGATGTCGAAGAACGCGATACATTCTACAGGTCTGAATTCTTGACTATCTAGGCAAGTAACATGTGTTATTATATAGATATATACTTATATATTAAAGCCTGGATGAATAAAATGCAGAGAGTATCGTGAGTCATTGCAATCCGGTTCACGTGCTAAAGGAAAAGGGATAGCAAAAACAGAGGTAGAAATACAAACAAATTTCATTGATTGGTTATACAAGAAGGTACTTATTAATTCTTACAAAAATAACGTAATTTATGAAAACTAAGATAGTTCTCTCACTACTTATGTTTTAAATTGTTTTCTTTGTATCATGTTATAGTTGTTGGAGGACGATGCTACGAATTCTATGTTGTGGCGGTTACTCAAAGGGCCAACTAAAGCGAAGACATATAAGAAGTATCGTGTCAATGGTTTTGTCTCCTCTCCCAAGTCTCATGATGATACTGTTACCACCCAAGACAGTGGTGTTTTCATGAGGGCAATTACTTCTTTTACTACAAGTAGGAAAGACATGAATCCTATTGATGCGACAACGATGTGGTATGGGATCATTAAACATAGTCGAGGTAGACTATACCGACTTTCAAGAGGTGGTTTTTTATTGTGATAGGGTGAGGGTGGAAGACAAGATTAATGGCTGTAAACTCTGTCCAGACTCAAGCTTGGTGATGGTCAACCTCAACAAACTGAAAAGTTCTAGCAATTTTTTGGATGAGCCAGTCATTCTTGCTAAAGAGGCCGATCAAGTGTTTTATTCACAAGATTTGAAACATCCCGATTGGTCGGTGGTTATACATTCTCCAAAGCGATTGACTTGTCGAGTGGATGAGCTAGATGTACCATGTGACTTCCAATCTACCCTTGAAGACCAACCCAATTTGAAACCCCTGCTGGAAAGACGACATTAACTTATTGTCTATGATGTTAATATAAACTTTTGCTATTGATGTTTCCATTTTTTTTAGTTTTATTATGTGTGGGTTATATGATTTTGTGGTGCAATTTGATGGTTGTACGCTATAATTTGATGGTTGTGCCTCAAAGTTGAATGCAATTAATTTGAAGTTTTGAAATGTAGTGTAATTTTTACTATTGTTGGAAGTTTAGCCATGACCATTTCTAGAATTTTAATGATTGTGCCTCAAAGTTAATGCGATTTGTTTTAGGTTTTAAGGTGTAGTGATTTGTGCCAAATTCTTTTGTATCCAATACATAATATTTGCCACTGTTTGCAGGACAGTTTAATGGCATCAAGTGGCCAATATCCAGGTCATAGTGCCTTGCGGCCATCCCCATCAAGTCAAGAAGCACCCCCACCAGGTCAACAAACACCCCCGATGACATCTCAATCATCTGGTCAAGAAACACCTTCATCGGTTAAGGCTAAGTTGCTTGTCTCAGTGTCCACTAAAGGCACTGTTGTTGGTCCTAATGCGGCGAAATGGGCAACACGGTTAGGGCATTTTATTCGAGCAACCATCCCATTGAGTTATAAAGATTGGAGGCTTGTGAAGCCGACCTTTAAGGATGAAGTGTGGGAGGCTTTGTCGGTAACAATCTATTTTTGGATGCTTTGTCAACAACAATCTTTACCAAAATGAATCTCTAACTATTATAATTCTTGATAGGGTGAGTTTGAATATGATGTGCCTATGGCTTTGGCTTACAAAAATCTTCAAAAGAGTTCTCTTCTAAATTCAGGACAGCAAAAAGTAACTACCGAAAAGAGCTTATAAAGAAAGCTTTGAACAAGGAAGCTGCTATTGCCACTTGTCCAGAAGGTATGAATCCAACTATTTGGGCCGAGTTTGTGACCCGTGAGTTCCAACCTGAAGTCATTGAAAGGAATGCAAAGAATGCAGTAAATAGGAAGAAGAACACTATTGGTCATACTCTTGGGCGGCAAAAATATGCCCAAATGCATTACAAAAAGGTACCATCCTATCTTACTCTCTTTAATGGAAGTGGATTGTGGTAACACTTGATAATCTTTTGTGTAGAAACAAAAGAACCCTAAAGCCAAAGTCAATCGAGAGGATGATTGGCTAACAGCTCACGAGCATCTTGATGGATCTGTTTTGGAGAGTGCTCATGCTGCATATGTAAGTATTTATACTTGTTACATTTTAATGTATTGAGCAGGTCTTAGTCATAGAGTATTTATTGTAATGCTTTTTAGTCATAGAGTATATATTGTTGAGGTTGTGCTTGTTGTTTTAGTGCTGAATCTTTAAGTATATATGAAGGAACAAGTGAAGGCTGTTAAAGAAAGGAGAGCTATTGAAACAAGAATTAGGGGAGAGAATGATATTGGCGAGATCATAGATCTTAAAGGCGATGTGCTAGCTGAAGTATTTGGGAAAGACACAAAAAGTCGTAGTCGTGCTGTTGGCTCTCAAATCTCACCAGCACAAGTTGAACATGCTGCTATTGGTGAATACTTACTCGACAAAGCATTGGCATCATCTAGTCCCGATGTCGAGAAAGAGTTAGTTGAGGTTAAAGCTTCCCTAGCCAATCTGACTAACTTGTTGATGGTGAGTTTGTAACGCAACTTCAATTATTTAATTACATATAATTATGCTTAATTAACTCTCTTTAAGCTTGTGTTCTTTTTTTTTTACACACTTAAAATTTGTATTCTACCTTATATGCGTTTTCCATTAATACAGGCTCACATTGCAATTGGAAAGGTCCCACCGCAGTCTGTGGTGAATACACCTCATGATGGTTCAACCTCACCTCATGGTTCAACCTCACCTCATCGTTCTCCTTTTGAGGCGACAAGTGCTCGTGTAGAACTGGCTAAGAAAACTAGAGTTACCCTGTTGGACAGGGATGGAAATGAAGTAGCCAAGGGATATGTATTGACTGATCCTATACACAAAGACATTTGCCATGGTAGAAGAGTGCTTAGAGGTGAGACCAAGATCAATATTGAGGAAGTGCTTAAAGGTGATGCAATAGTCTATGATGGTCCTCAGGATGGAAATAAAACTCTACATGGTTTTGTTGCTGGAGGGTGGCTGATTTGGGCTGATGGACGGTTGAAGTATGATTAAGAGTGGTTGATTAGGGCTAATTGTTTTGGACATGTTGTTTAAACAATTTTTTGGGTCTTGCGGAAGAACATATGGGCTGACTAAAGCATTAAGTACGGTTAGTTTTCTTATTGAAATTTACTAGTCAATTTTTACTATTATATATAGTTCTAGTTGGAAGTTGTAACGAACTTGTTGAACATTTTGGACATGTGATCTAACAATCTTTTGGGAATATATGTATAATTTTTATTATTGTTGTTTGTTTTTATGAGTATGCTTGTTTGTTTTAAAGGCTTGTGAGATGATTCAAGCCACCCCTTTTTAACTCCGCCAATGCAAGCTTAAGAAAGTCTTTGCATTGCCGGTTCCAAGCCTGAAGAAAGGAGGAGGAAGAAAGGGTTCTCTTGGAAGTCTTTGTAATGTCAATATATCAAGGTATTGGCGGTAGTCTTGTCAATCTTTTTTTTTTTTGTTAAAGGTAGAATCATTGATATTGATATGCTAGCTTTTTATGCTAACTCATTAAAATTGTGTGCCTTCCAGGTTGCTGGGAATTCTGGAAAGGCAATTCTCGAGCTTCTTTTTGTTATGTGATGGACCTTGTTAGAAAAATGCTGACACAGGAAAGAAACAAACGTGCACCATTTTATTTCTTTCTTTCTTTTATGCAAGTTTAGCAAAAAGACTTCTAATTTGATCTCTTTCTGTTGACAGAAAGCCCTCATTGAGTGCAAATGTCAATGTCTCATCATCTGAAGCCAATAAGTAAGCTATTGCAATTTTAATTTACTGTTATCTCATTTGGTTTATATCTTCTATCAAGTACTTTTTTATTTGCCTTTCTTGCTTGCTTGGCATTCTTAACATACATATTTTGGGTGTTGGGGGTTTTTTTTCTTCCTGAAATGAGTTTTCAGGTTTTTTGGGCTTTTTCTCCACATAAAGATTAACATGACTGTGTTGTGACAATGAGGACCTTCCAACTGTGTTACCAGCTCTTGTATTCATCTTTCTTAGGGATTGAAGGCTGGGTTTTAAGTTTGTTTGGAACATGGCTTCAACAGTCATTGTATTGGTATCTCTGCCTTCATTCAGCCTGCATTGATTGTTTGGACGGTTATATTTTTCCCCTTGAACTTCTTAGATATGCAAGCAAATGGAATGGAGATATGTTTATTTTACAAGTTTGATGCTAAAACATGATTTGATCTCTTAGTTTATTTTGGCTGCTTGAACTTGGTTGCAAGATATTGGGCTTCTAAAGTTTCTTCAATTTTGACAAGAATTGAGCAAGACATGGCTCGTCTGTTAGTAGGGTAACTTACAATTTTTGCTTCGGGCTTTTTGTAACTCTTTCTTTAATTAATGATGAAGAATGATATTAAGACATCTCATTTGGTTATTATAAGAGATGAGTTGCTTTGATAGACTTGAGTTCTTTTAGTTTAACTATAGTGCTTTGGATTCTCCCTTATGGAAGTCTTGATAGACTTTGGTTCTTTAAAATATAGTTCTTTGGATTCTCCCTCATGGAATTCTTGTGGGCGTAAGAGTTTCAAGTCTCAAAAATTGTATTAATTTTGAATCCAAGAACATAGTAACCAAGCGAATCTGCAAGAAATATAAGATTTTTGAAGTTGATAGTCCTTATCTATTTCCATTGATTTTTAGTGCACCATGTTTAGTAAATGGCATGGTTTTTGATGTTACAGGTGCACCAAATTTATCAAAATACCATCAAGAAGATTGAAGGTACCCATTCTATCCTGTCAATTATTTTTCTATATATGAATGATAGTTGCATATAGTCTAAACTGTTTAAGTGTCTTTCAAACATATAAAACATATGTACAGAGCCTCATATATTTTAGACATCTTGCTCTGTTGCCTTCTATGAGTCTCATACGGTCTAATGTATTTGAACCTGATTTTGAATGTTCAGTGAATCTTCTACCTTTTGAGCCTCATAGTTCTCCTTTTGTAATGTCATTTTATCCACACCTCACCTCTTTAATAATCCTTAAATGGAGCTATTTGACTATGAGTTCCAGTGTATTCAATTCCAATGTACTCCAATACTATTGCAAATAAATGGGCCCAAATGTTTATCTTGATAAGGCCAATCACCCTTTCTGTTTGGCAATCAAACAATACATCAGGTGACATATCTCTCTCAAAGATGGGAGTTGGGTCTCAGTCCCATCAGACCAGAGCTCCTTCTTCATCATCGTTGGCGACTCTATGCAGGTAAATGTCGGCAAGATTCCAACGTCAGTCAGATGATTATATACGTGTACATGTATCTATCATGTTCATACACATTAATACATATGAGCTTCAAAACTTAAAATTTTTCATTTGTTTGGTTAATTTCTGCATGAACATAATTGTTATTATGCCTGCTCACCTATTGATTTGTAAACTTTCAGTCCGATCGGCGAAATTCATAGCACGCAAACAGTGGGTTGTAGCTGGAGCAGACGATATGTTCATTCTTGTTTACAATTATAACACCATGGACAAGGTCAAAGTGTTTGAAGCGCACACAGATTACATTAGGTGTGTGGCTGTCCATCCATCCCTTCCATATGTGTTGTCATCATCTGATGACATGCTTATTAAACTCTGGGATTGGGAAAAGGGCTGGATGTGTACTCTAGATTTTTGAGGGCCATTCACATTATGTGATGCAAGTAACATTTAATCCAAAAGACACTAACACTTTTGCTAGTGCCTCCCTAGATCGCACGATAAAGGTATGGCTGAAAATGCTTGATATTGGTTTGTGTTTACATTCCATTTTGTTTTTATCATGGCTGGTTTATTTGTTCTATTTAATGTTGATAATATAACTGTCATATTGCAAATATTTCAGATCTGGAATCTTGGTTCTCCTAAACCAAATTTTACATTGGATGCTCATCTAAAAGGGGTGAACTGTGTTGATTACTTCAACTGGTGCTGATAGACCATACTTGATCACAGGCTCTGATGATCATACTGCTAAGGTCTACCTCCTGCTTATACCTCCTGAGCAGTCATGAACTATTTGTATGTGCATAGAGTGACAGCTATATGTTTATAAATTTTTTGACATAGGTATGGGACTACCAAACTAAAAGCTGTGTTCAGACACTAGAAGGCCATACATAATGTTTCTGCTGCTTGTATTGGTATCTTATGCTTATGATATGCAACTCATGCATGTGGGTGGTACCATAATGAAATTTCACATGTGGGTGGTACCATAATGAAATTTCTTTTTCCTGCATAATAGTGTTCTGTGTAGCAATTTATTTATGCAGCACTAGTACAGTTATGTTTATTTACTGGTTGGTTAACATTAAGAAGTTCTACAAAAAGGGTCTCATTGCTTTACCACCTGAGATATACACAAACCTTAAGTGTGCTTTAAGACTTATGGTGTCTGCATCATGACATTTTGGGTGGGCCTCCAGGCATAAGCCATTTATTCCTTTTCAAACATTGGTATTGACAAAAATTACTTTCTCTCGGTCTGGCAATTATAACTCTGTACTTGGATGACTAAAATGATTGTGAACTAGGAGAGAAATCTGATCGTTTCATTTATGAACCCGCTTATGAATGTCATTCTAATCTAGAAGTGTTATTGTTGACATTAAACAACTAGTCCTGCTGGAAATAACTAGTCCTGCTGGAAATTCTTTAGTTATGGCACCTATATGTGTTTGAATATGTTGCCTATATGCTTTTAATAGTCACCCATCAATGATCACACTTTGTCAATGCTTATGAGACTTATATGTGTTTGAGTTTTGTCACCATAATTTAAGATGTTCAGTGGAGGATTCACTGTTCCCATGATGGATGGATAAAATGTCTACAATTTTTTTTTTTTACAAAAAGATAAATTAATTGGGCCAACTGATATTGATGGATTATAGTGTGCACTACTACACTGGCTTGTTTATTATATATATATATATATATATGTCATGGGTTTGTGTTTTCATTGTCATATCATTTTTTAATGATATGTACTAATATTAATGATATATATGTTCAATGCTTGGCATGGATATGTACTAATATTTTGAGTTTTTAGTGATCTTATGATTTTTAGAATGAACTTTACCCAATAATCCCAGATTCTTCCAACCCACTATGAAGGATATCCTCAAGGTGCATCACAACTTTCTTAATGGCCTTGATTGGTCTCTCATGCATTTGTTTGTCTTAAAGGTGTCTATGGGAACATGTTCTGATTAAGCTGGTAAAATGCATTTTTGGTTTTACAAAATTTTGTGGATGTAAATTTTCTTGAAATTGGATCTTTACTATCCTTGTTTCTGTGTCCAGCATTATGCACTGCTAATTCATTACTGTCTTTACATTTATTTCCAGTCGGTAGCAACCTTTTCCAGCCAGGTTAAGTCAGCCATTGGAGGAAACACTGCTGGACCAGGTTTTTGCTGCTTTTCTCTACTTTTTGCACTTTGTATATGATGTCACCTGATGTTCAAAATATTGGTACTAGCGGCTGTATCATCCTTTGGAGAAACCAATACATATTACTCGTTGGTCGTATTAAAAAGTAGCTAGATGCTGCCCTAATCTAGCTACTTTTTTCATATGCATGATTTGGGGCTTTATTTAATTTCTGCATGTTGAGATTTTGCATGATATTGAAGAAACGCCTATAATCAGGGCTTGGTTTGTCTCTTCTGTATGAACTGACCTTGATCAAGCTAGTTCCTCTCTCTCTCTCGCTCTATAACTTTTTTACTTGGTTGATTGAGATGCAGAAGCTCATGCTCAAGCCACTTTTTATTTCATGATTGAGATGCAGAATTAAAAACTTACCCCCAAAGAAGATGAGGTTTATTCCTCTTCACAGGTGTGGAACATACAAGAGTAGGCTCTCATTACTTTACCACCTGAGATATACACAAACCTTTAACATTTTGGTTGAGCCTCCAGGCATAAGCCATTTATTCCTTTTCAAACATTGGTATAAATCATTGACAAAATTACTGTCTTCACCCATTATGAAGTAAGGCTTGTTTGGGTGACAAAGTGAGGAAATTGATGTTGCTTTTTTTCCTCTGTTTTTCCTTCTTTTCCATTGAGCATCTAATTGTTCCTTGCTTCCTTTAGGACCCTTGTTCTTCACAAAAGTAAGACAAAAGACCAGAGACTCTTTCTCTAAGTTTATATGCACTGAATTTATTATTGCAAGGACATGCTAATGTTCACACTTATTTGCTCAAACATTTCAAGTTAGATTTTATGTTATGTTAAATTGTTAATTACTTTTATAACTATTGTTAGGGAAGGTGACTGTCCCTCATCCTCAATGCAATCAACCATGGATCTATTTGTCTCATTAAAATGTTGCACCCCTTCTCAACCACTCCCCTTTCAAAAGGTGCGCTTATTGCTTTATGCTCCATTCTAGCTATCTAAGATTGATATGATGAGTGAAACTGAAGACACATGAAAAGGCCTCTTTATGAATAAATACCTTATAGTTTCTTAGACACTGATCTCTCAAGTCATTGCACTAACCCATCTGTATCCTTGTGATGCCTTGGTATGCAGCTTTTGTGATTTTAAGGTTCGTGACAGGAAGCGTGTTTTGTGATTTTAAGAGGTATTGTCGATTCTCCTGACTTCTTACTAATTCGGTTTGGTTCAGAATCTGAGTGCAGGTCGTTTTACAAGTGGAACAATTGTTATTCCTTTGGTGCAGCTTTTACATGATCCTGTTATGTCAGTCCAGGTTTGATTTCACTTGCTCAATTATTTACATTTCTTCCATTGATTTACCAAGTGTAGGTTACTTTAAAATTGTTAAAAGTCATGGTGGCTGATTATTCCTTCATGTTCTTGGCTTTTGGATGTCTCTGGATCAATGAATAATTTCTTATGCCTTAATAATACAATATACTGATAGCATAATAATATTGCTAATGACTATTAGCGACCGCCAGGTCACTTTTAGCGACGGTAAATGGTGGCCGCTAATAGTCTTTTTTCTAGTAGTGATTAATGGATCAGGAAATTCCATTGCTTTTTTTAAAAAAAATAACAAATACTTAGTAATGGATATAAACTGTTACAAATAGAATACTTAGTAATGGACATCAACCGTTACAAATAGCTATATATGCGTCAGAAAGTAAGAATTACCAGCAGTTTTATCCATTGGGAACAAGCTATGAATAAAACTAATAACCGTTACTAATAAATTGTAACGATTGCGTATGTGTTGCTGAAATTAATTTCAGTCACGTTTAATAACCGTTAGTAATATTTCTAACGGTTATTAAGTGTTACTAACTTTCGTGACTTTTCATTTGTGACGCAATTGTGTCAACGTAAAATAACCGTTACTAATATTTTTTGTAACGGCCGCAGATCCGTCACTAATCTATTATTATGGTGTAGTGGGTGTTTACTTCTCTAATCCCAGTGTGTCGAGCTGACCACACAGGCCAGGAGGTCGGCTGAGCACACTGTGTACAGTGACACTTCCCAAATTCTAATTTCTATTGTTGTAATTATATGTGGGACCCATTGACCATCCAAATAGACTTCCATCATTGTGCCAACCACGAGTCGATGATGTGGCTCAACCCTGACTCGTGGGGTCTACTAATTAAGGTCCAGGTTATGTAATCTAAGATGATTCGACCTTTATACGTTACCAAGTGATGCACATAACTTTTGAGCACCAAACACAGTATTCTTTAGCATCTGTGGTTTCACTTAAAGATCGAATTACCTGAGATAGACCTCAATCTGAAGTGGATCATTTACTTAGGTTGGACTGTTGATATCTCCCATTGATCCTTGTACTTGGAGATTCATCTCCCTCATATTATTACTATCACTCTATAGTTTTTATTATTGCTTATACCTTTTAATTAAATGGAAAATGGAGGACCCGAACCTAAGACTACTTAGAGGTGACCCAGTAATATGATTGGGTGAACATTGACCTGTGTCTGTGGCTAGGCGGGCCCTTTTATGGCCTAAGTTTGGATGAGAATTACCCTAGACTGGAGAGGTTAGGTTGTATGGGCTTGTGACCCGTTATGGATGTAAATGGAGCATATGTTATTGAACATGGACTTGTAACTCATATGGACTGTTATAGACCAGGCCATGTATTTGGTGGGCCTTGGTATGGATCCGTTGACTGGACTTGAACTTGGATTATGATCCATGGATGCTTGGACCTCTTAGGGACTTTGTTAGGACCTTGTTCACACAAGGCAAAGCCTAGACAGACACAAACCTTTATTGTTTCCTGAGTCGGCATAGACAATGACTCAGTTGATCTAAGCTCAACCAGTTGGACTGATCATCACTAGTAGGAGCTATTGAGAGTGTTGTGTGGCTATCATGATGAGCATTGTTGGAGACGGACGGTACGATACCTAGTCCGGTCTCAGTGTATGTTGATGGATGATGATTATTTGCGGGGCTAGATAATTCCCAGCACTGTGAGATTTTCCCCGCCGCGACTGTGTTCAATATGGGAGGGCCGCGGCATAATATCCCGCGGTATCCAGCTTGTGTGAGTGTGCCATTTTGTGTAGGTTTATTATATTATGTTCATCTTGATTATATTTGTTTCTCTTGCTCAACTGCCTAGGATCTATACCATTGCTATTCTCCTAATTTTGTTACTGTCTCTACTCATTTGATGCATACATTCTATATTATTAGCATACTGTGACTTGCCAGATCTTTAGATCTGATCCACTCTTGGTGCTTAGGTCCTCACCCCGAGTTCGAGGGCGATGCGTATGCACTCGTATAGGTGCTCGTAGTTGGTGACTGCGGATGGGGACCGGCCGACCAAGAGGTCGCACCGGAGGGTGGAGAGCCGGCACCAGTGGCAGGGGCTTGAGTGTCTATTTGTTTGGAATTTTGTGAGATTTTTGTGGTGAGCTGAGTAGTTAGGCAAATATGTAATTGAACTTTGGTTTTTATCACTTGTCATTTTAGGCTGGATAAGCCCGTTATACATGATATGATTTTGATGATACCTTATGCTTCCGCTATCTCTGTATTGCTTCTGCTTATTTCTTTATGCTTCCGCAATATTAACTGTTGTTATAATATTGTTCAAAACTTTTAAATTGGACCTCACTGCGGACCTACGATCTTGGAAGTTCTCGGATTTTCTGGGAAAGTAGCGCGCCAATTTCTGGTACTTTGACGATTTTCTCGGTTTCCGGAATTGGGGCGTTACATTTTATGGTGTCAGAGCGGGCAAGTCTCTAGGAAATAAAATACACTAGAAACTTTAGGATGTAGTGAGGATTTCAGTGTGGGGTACGTGTAAGGTCGCTGGATCGGGTAGAATCAGTGTAGTCCTAAGTGTTGGACTTGAACTAACCTAATTTCTTTCTCTTGACAGATGTCTGGAGAAGGTTCTCCGCCACATATGATAACAGCGGTCGGTGGCTAGCCCGACTTTGAGCAGCGTTTCCAGAGATTCCTACAGGCCTTCCTTGTTTCTCAGGAGGCCCAGGCTTCAACGCAGCAGCAGCAGGCCGAGGATTTTGCACAATTTCAAACGCAAGTCCTGGATATCATCGAGAGGGTGGCTCAGCCAGGTATAGCAGTGGCACCTGTTCGGGAGGCAGACCCGAACATCATCTTTGAGAGGTTCCTCAAGAGGGGACCACCTGAGTTCACTGGCATAGATGATCCGCTGGTGGCCGATGACTGGATCGTACAGATGGAGAAGATCTTCAGAGTCTTTGAGTGCACCGGCAAGCAGAGGGTGCAGCTAGCTGCTTACATGTTCCGGGGAGTCGCGGAGGACTGGTGGAGGACAGTTCAGCGACATTTCGAGGTGAATAGAGATGAGATTGCTTGGACTGCCTTCAGAGCGGACTTCCTCTAGAAGTTCATGCCAGCTCACGTCAGAGACCGCAAGCTGCGGGAGTTTCAGGCACTGGTGCAGGGCAGCATGACTGTCTACCAGTATGAGGTTCGTTTCACCCAGCTCTCTCGCTTTGCAGAGGCTCTGGTCACGCTTGAGTCAGAGAGGATCCGGCGGTTCGTCGAGGGACTGAGAGACGACATCCAGCTTAACATGTCTTGCATCGAGATTCACACTTATGAGGAGGCTTTGAGGAGGGCTTACTGGACAGAGGAGCGTCTGCAGTGGATTGAGGCCAGTCAGCAGCAGAGACAGGTCCGGGTTGCTTTGGTTAGACCGTAGCCTGTGCCCCTACAGCAGCAGCCATTCTAGAGACAGAGGCCAGCTGGGCAGTATCATCAGCGTCAGCATCAACAGCAGCGTGGGCCCAGAGTGTGCTATGACTGCGGGGAGCCAGGGCACATCTCCAGAGTTTGCCCACTACGAGGAGGACAGCACCCGATGCTCCAGCTTCCAGCACCTCCTAGAGCTCCAGCTCCAGCTCCACCTGCTCTGTGGATTGCACCAGCACCTCAGCCACTTCAGCAGCAGTACCATGCCCAGCAGCAGGTACGTGGACCCTAGCAGCCCAGGGGACAACACTACCAGAAGGGACGACACTAGAGGCCCCATGGACAGCAGCGACAGCAGTAAAGACCTCAGGCAGAAGGTCAGGCACTTGCACTCACACATGAGGAGGCCGAAGCTGCAGGGAACATCATCGAAGGTACTCTTTTTATTTGTGATTAGATTGCTAGAGTATTGTTTGATCCTGGTGCGACACATTCCTTTGTGTCTTCTGCTTTTGCTTTAGTTCTTAGTGGGGTAGGAGCGGAGTTGCCTTGCACGCTAGTTGTGTCTACGCCCGTGGGCAAGAGGGTAGTGTGTCAGACTTACCACCCCAGATGCCGAGTGCAGATCGGGGAGTACATTATGTTTGCAGATTTGATCGTGTTACCCATGCATGACTTCGACATTATCGTGGGGATGGATTGGTTGGCCAGATACCGAGCGGTGATGGATTGCTTCGAGAAGATAGTCAGACTCAGCATCGATGGTTCAGATGACACAATCGAGTTTGTAGGCGAGAAGAAGCCACACAGTACCAGGTTGATTTCAGCACTGAAGGCAGAGAGGCTAGTGAGATCAGGTTGCGAGGGCTACATCGCATTCATCTCAGAAGACAAGAAGTCCAAGGGAGTCGAGGAGATTCCGGTTGTTTGCGAGTTTCCAGACGTGTTTCCCGACGAGATCCCAGGATTGCCTCCAGTCAGAGAGATCGACTTCACCATCGAGCTTGTGCCAGGCACCGCACCGATTTCCAGAGCTCCTTATCGCATGGCTCCAACAGAGCTACGAGAGTTGAAGACCCAGTTGCAAGAGTATCAGACAAGGGATTCATCAGACCGAGCATGTCACATTGGGGAGCACCTGTGCTTTTCGTAAAGAAGAAGGATGGATCGATGAGGATGTGCATCGACTACAGGCAGCTGAACCAGGCAACAGTGAAGAATAAGTATCCTCTTCCCCGGATCGACGAGCTCTTCCACCAGCTTCAGGGAGCGCAGTACTTTTCGAAGGTGGACCTGAGATCGGGATATCATCAGTTGCGAGTTAGAGAGCAGGATGTGCAGAAGACGGCGTTTCGTACTCGTTACGGGCACTATGAGTTCCTTGTGATGCTGTTCGGGTTGACGAATGCTCCAGCAGTGTTCATGGCTTTGATGAACAAGATCTTCGCTCCGTACCTCGATAGCTTCACAGTGGTGTTCATCGAAGATGTGCAAGTCCAAAGAGGAGCACAAGCAGCATTTGGGGACATCTCTACAGTTGTTGCGCGACAACCAACTATATGCGAAGCTCAGCAAGTGCGAGTTCTGGTTAGAGCAGGTAGTCTTCCTCAGACATATCATCTCCAGAGACGGCCTAGCAGTGGATCCAGCAAAGATCGAGGCAGTAGTGAACTGGGAGAGACTGAAGAATGTCACAGAAGTTCGGAGTTTCCTTGGCTTAGCAGGCTACTACCGCAGATTCGTCAAGAGCTTCTCTTCGATTTCAGCCCCTTTGACCAAGCTGACAAGGAAGGATGTACCGTTCATGTGGACAGATGCTTGTGAGAACAGTTTCCAAGAGCTGAAGGAGAGACTGACGACCGCACTGATCTTATCTTTACCTTCTGGTACAGGCGGTTTTGTTGTCTTCACCAATGCTTCAGGGACTGGTCTTAGTTGTGTTTTGATGCAGGAGGGCAAAGTCATTGCCTATGGATCACGCCAGCTGAAGGAACACAAGAAGAAGTATGCTACTCACAATCTAGAGCTTGCAGCAGTCGTGTTTGCACTGAAGATGTGGCGGCACTACTACCTTTATGGAGAGAAGTTCGAAGTCCATTCAGATCATCGCAGCTTGCAGTACCTATTCACTCAGCATGATCTCAACAACCGTCAGAGGCGTTGGATGGAGTACATCAAGGATTACGACTTCCCTATCAATTACCACCCGGGTAAGGCGAACGTCGTAGCAGATGCTTTGAGCAGGAAGACCACCCTAGTCAGTTTTCTAGCAGCAGAAGGTGTGTGGACCGATGTCTTTAGTGACTTGGATGTCCAGTTTCAGCCGCTCAGCGATAGAGTTATGCTTGCCACCATGTCCGCATGGGAACCAAAGTTGCTTGGAGAGGTCAAGGACAGTCAACGCAGCGATCCCAAGCTTGTCAAAGTGATCGAGCAGATTGACCAGAGGCCAGAGTTCAGACTGATTGGTGGAGTGCTCTACTACCAGGATAGGCTGTGTGTACCAGACATTCAGGAGTTGAAGGACCAGATCTTAGCAGATGCACACCACAGCAGATATTCGATCCACCCAGGCAACACCAATATGTACAGGAACTTGAGGAGCTACTACTGGTGGAACGACATGAAGAAAGAGATTACAGGCTATGTGGCCAGATGTCTGACATGTCAGCAGATCAAGGCCGAGCACCAGAAGCCACCAGGGCTACTTCATCAGCTCGAGATACCTCAGTGGAAGTGGGAGCATATTACCATGGATTTTATTGCAGGACTTCCAGCTACCAGGAGGCGCAGTGATGGCATTTAGGTGATCGTGGATAGATTCACCAAGTCAGCTCACTTCTTGCCAGTGTCGATGAGAGTAGGACTTGACGTCCTTGCTAAGCTGTACGTGGACAAGATTGTCTCTTTGCATGGAGTTCCAGCTTTGATTGTTTCAGACAGAGATCAATGCTTCACATCTCACTTCTAGGAGAGTCTACAGCAGGCCTGGGGTACCAAGTTGAGCTTTAGCACAGCCTACCATCCTCAGACAGACGGACAGACAGAGCGCACCAACCAAACTTTGGAGGACATGTTGCGAGCTGGTGTCCTAGCCTACAAGGAGAACTGGGAGGATTCTTTGCCACTCTGTGAGTTTGCCTACAATAACAGTTACCACTCGAGCATCAAGATGGCACCGTTCGAAGCGTTGTAAGGAAGGAAGTGCAAGACCCCAGTCTATTGGGAGGAAGTTTGTGTCAGGAGTTTCCATGGACCATCTATCGTCGGCGACACCAGTGAGAAGATCTACCAGATAGTGGAGAACCTGAAGATTAGCTGCAGTCGACAGAAGAGCTATACAGACAACCGGCGCAGACCACTTGAGTTTCATAAGGGAGACCGTGTATTCTTGAAGGTTTCCCCAGCTCGAGGCACCCTCAGATTCGGCGAGAAGGGCAAGTTAGCATGGAGGTACGTGACCCTTTGAGATCAAGGCCAAGATCGGAGATGTCGCCCACAGACTTCAGTTGCCAGCAGTGCTATCGGGTGTGCACGACATCTTCCACGTCTCGATGTTGAGGAAATATGTGGAGGACACTACCCACATTCTGCATCACCAACCGCTCGACATCCAGCCCGACGCATCCTACATCGCCAAGCCAGTCCCCGTCATCGACACCAAGGAGAAGGTGCTTCGGGACCAAACTATTCAGTTTGTGAAGGTTCAGTGGGAGCATCACACCCCAGCTAAGGCTACTTGGGAGCTACGAGACCAGGTGGCGAGAGATTATCCACATCTTCTACCGCAGGTATGTTTTTACTTTGTTTTTACATTTGGGGACCAAATGTCTTTAACGAGAAAGGAATGTGAGGCCCCACCCCTGGTGGACCCTCAATTTGAATTTGAAAAATAGATATTAGCCTAAGTATTTTAATTATACTAATTATGGGGTTTAGATAAAGGTAGTTATGTATTTTCCTAGGTTTAGTCTAGTTGTGTAATTAGTAAAGTCAATTGGGTGTCTTTTGTTAATTTTAGAGTTAGTTAGTTTGTTAGAGGCCCTAGCTAGAAATTTGTGTTTACTATAGAGGGTTTGCACCAAAGAATCTTCTAGAAGCCCACCTAAAGACCTAAGTACCCTCTACCCTAACCCCAATCCTATTCTAACCCCAAGGGTATTTTTGTCCCTAGCCTAAAAACCCAACCTATTTAAACTAAACACTCCCTGCCCAAGCAACCACTGTTCATCTCCTCTCTCAATTCCTATCACTTTCTCTCTTCTTCTTCCCCACTTCTCTCCAACGAGCCCTCATCTTCCCTCCAATTCCTATCTCTCTCCCTCTCTCTTTCTCTCCCTAGAATTTCCAATAGAAGGCCAACCCCAAGACTGATCTACAACAGAGGAACCCCACGGCTGGATTTCCCCTATTATAGCTTGGTTCTGTATCTTCCCTCTTCCTTCTAACTGCACTGATCAGGCAAGTGCTCTATGCTGCTAACTTAGAATGCATGAATTATCTTCCTCTTGATTCTGCAAATTTTAATTCTGTTTATATATGTTTAGATCGATCTTTGAGCTTGTCTGTTGGTTTTTCTTGGGCCATTTGTTGACACCAAAAATGTCACTTTGCCTCTTCAAGATCCAAAGAGCTACATGAAGTCGCAACCTGCCATAAATAGGCAATGCTGCTTCCAAAAATCAAATCTTGTCAGAATCAAACAAAAACTGCAAGATTCTTCAAGACAGCCAAAAGAGGAGTACACAAGAAGTTTCAGGCCATTTCAAAATCATTTGGTCTAAATTCGCTTCTCAGACAGCTGAAAAGGAGCTCTCAGCGGCAAAAGCATCGGAGACACCTAATCTTCGATCAGGACCGATGGATAGTCTCAAAATACTTCCAAAAGGCTCCACGTCAAGTTCCGAGTCAAACCAACAACGTTTGACCCTACATCAACCCTCGAACAGCTAAATCAAGCCTCTCGGCGGCGAGAACCACTGAGGCCATTACTCATCAGATAGAGCACATGGACGGCTTCAAAATGCTTATAAAGGGCTACACGTCAAATTTCAGGTCATTTCCACAACATTTGACCATAGTTTGACGCTCGGAAGCCAAATCAGGCCTCTCGGCGGCAAAGCTCTCCGGGACCATGGTTTCCAAGACAGAGCCTATGGATCATCTTAAAATGACTCCAATAGGTTCCCTGTCAAATTTCAAGTCAATCGGACATCGGTTGACCGCACATCAAACCGCGACATCTTCATCGCGATAAAAGCAAGTCTAATGGTGATATGACCCCAAACGGCTTCAAAACTCAAAGAAAAGCCTATGGTTGGTCTTATTTATTGCTCAGGAGGCTTCACACCAAATTTCAGGTCATTCCGACATCGTTTGACCCAGTTTCAGCTTCTGACGGAAAATCGGCAGCTCTGCGCTACAAAGTCTTCGGCTTTCTCAGGAAATTAGAAACTTTTCAAAATAAAATGCAAGGATTCTCATCAGGTTTCCTACAAAGAAATTAGGCCAATAAATGGTCAGAATGTCAAGGAAAAGTACAGGAGAAAAAAGAATCGAAAAACAGCAAAAACAGACACAAATCAGGACACAAAAGGGGGAAAACCCCCCCAGGGTGGCAGACCCCTGCGACCCTGGGCCAGGGTCGCCGGGAAGGCCCCGGAAACCCCGGTTATCGCCGTTTTTTTTCGCGATTCGAAGAGCCCAGCCTCTGGTACTTTCCAAAATTCATGCTTTTGAGACACCGAGTCCTCTGACATCCGTCCAAAACACGGGTCAATCATCAAGAGTATCGAAAACAATATTGATCGCCACCCGGTCAACCAAAAAAAAAGTGTGCTTTCTACCCGACCGATCGAGAAATCGACAGGACAGATGGCACCGACCCGCTGTTGGCAACAAACACCTGAAATTACATGGTCATCTGATGTCGATCTACATGAAGATCCATCGATGATCATCGACAGAAGAATCCCAAAAGACGTGGCACGGCCCGCGACTCTTCAGCTGCTCGGCGACCACTTAATGCGATTAATTGACTAACTTTATTACAGTCATTAATCCATTTCTTTGACGGCCCAATCAGAAGCAAGCATTCGGGAGTTACAAGTCAAGAGATTCATGGCATTTAACCCATGAAACTCCTCCCATCATGGCGATTAAAGGCGATTAAATGCCCTCAATCTCCTCCGGCCAATCAGAAGCCAAGAAAAAGGAGTTACAAAATAAAGAATTCAATTTTGTAACTCCTCCCATTATGCAGCTTTATGACAATCAAGGATCATAAACCCTCCTAAATGGCTACCTAAAGCCTATAAATAGGAGAGCTCTCCAAGAAGAACAGGACATCAGAAAAAAGCACAAACAGACAGACAGACAGAAGCACAGAAATCCAGAGAAAGGAAAAAGAGAGAAAACTCTGCGGAAGTTCTACACCGGCCACCGCAACAAGGTGACAAAAGTCCCTTGGGGGTTACCCCCCCCAAGGTCCTTGCCTTCTCCTCCTGCCTCCAATGGCTTAGATGTGGCTTTTCAGCCCGTCTACTCGGCTTTTTATTGGACATAGGACCTCCTTTTGGTCTTTGTCCTTTAAAAACCCGAGGTTATAGCCAAGCCAAGCGAATCAATAGCATCCTCTGTTCTCATCTGCATGGATGATGGCGAAGCCCACATATGGCTTGCGACCGTCAATCTAAACGGGTCCCCCACAATCTCCTGAGAAGTTAGATCCTCCTTTTCTTGCTTTTCATTGTAGTTTGTATTTTTTCAAAAGAGACAAAAATCACAATTCTTGTCTTTCATTATTGATAAGGATTGTAAATCGGCTATAAACGCCAAAAATCGGCTATAAACGCCAAAATCGGCTATAAATGCCAAAAAAAATCGCCTTTCACGGCAAACCAAGAAAAATGTCTCTTTTCTTAAATATATGTGCAATGTAAAACTTGAAAGAAGTTGATTTCCTTTTTACTTGCGAAGGTTGATCTCCGGATCACCACTTGCAATTCCAAGTAAAAATAGAAAATCTGGCACACCCACACAAAAAAAGAATGTTGATGCACGCCCCTGCCCCCCGGTTACGAAAGGGTCGGACCCGACGGACTCCCACGTCCGCCGACCTCGGTAGGAACTCGAGCAGGAGCGCGGTCCATCAAGCTGGCACACCCGGTGGGACCCGTTTATTTGGGAACACGATGCTAGAAATGAAATATTTACATATCATATATTTTGCTCTATGCTTATATTTCTTTTCTCGATTCCTTGGCTACTTTATAATTGGTGACCTATGTTGAATTCCGCATCTAAAAAAAATGAGATGAGATTTTTTGTTTGGAAATCTCTAATTCTTTGAATTTATTTCCACTCTTTCTCTTTTCAAAAAAAACAAAAAAAATCAGATTTTTCATTTTGGATTCAAAATTGAGAAACTTTGATCCTCTCCCTTCTGGGCACTGGCGCTCACGGAAATCGCTGAGACCGTGTTCGGATCGGGGGTTGGGCCATTGTTTCTCTTCGATGAGTTCATTAAAGATCTAAAAAATATATATATATATAAAAAAATATAAAAAAAAAATTTAGATTTCTCAATTTGGATTCAAAATTGAGAAACTTTGATCCTCTCCCTTCTGGGCACTGGCGCTCACGGAAATCGCTGAGACCGTGTTCGGATCGAGGGTTGGGCCATTGTTTCTCTTTGATGAGTTCATATAAAAAAAATAAAAAAATATAAAAAAAAAAGACATAGACCACTAAGGTTAAACCAACTGTGTTCTTTGATCATGGTTGATTCAAAGAAAAGCCTTGTCCAGAGTGTGGAGACAGCTTGACTGTTCTAGGCAAGGGTCCTCTAAACGGGTTCATTAAGTAATCCTACCCTTACCTGGGGGCAATTCTATCAATCAAGATTTCATAAGACCGGGTTAGGAGGCCTATGTGTACTCTCTCGTCTTTTAAACAATTAAAAAAAAATTTCTTAAAAATAAAAAATAAAAATTTTAAAATAAAAAATAAAAAATAAAATTTTTTTTTCAAAAAAAAAATCTTAAAAATAAAATAAAAAATAATAAAAAAATAAAATAAAATAAAAAAAAAAGATTTTTTTTAAAAAAAAAAATCTTCAAAATCTTCAAAAAAAAAAAACTTCCGTCATTTTGGGTTTAGATTGGAGAAATCTTGGTCTTCTCCTTTCTGAGCACTGGCGCTCACGGAAATCGCTGAGACCGTGTTCAGACTGGAATGCCTTTTTCTCTCTTTGATGAACCCGATATTGACTTTTCAAAAAAAAAACTCGTCATCTTTAGATTCAGATCCGAGAAATTATGGTTCATTTCTTTCTGAGCACTGCCGCTCGCGGAAATCGCTGAGCCCGTGTTTAGATCGGAATACCATCTGCTCTCTTTGATGAATCCAATCTTGACCTTTCAAAACAGAGAATCTCATCTCATGGATGCGGTCTCAAAACATTTGTGTCTAGCGGTACTAGTACGCCCTTTCAGGGTCTACTGTATTGCGACCGGCACATCTGTAACTCCAACTTTATATTCTTCTTACCTCGAGCAAGCTCTGCTTCTCGATAAGTCGAATTTAAGTTCACAATTGCTTCTAACAGTCACTGGGATGCCCATTCCGGGCTTACCATACCTGCGATCAGAACAATTGTACCTTCTATGGCATTTTGCCTTCCTCATATTGCTTGGGTCATCTACCTCGAGCAATTTGAAAAGACGAAACCATAGAACTTCCCATTTATGATCATTATATTCTTGTGATTACTAATGGATATGGTCTTGTTTCAGAAATTTTCGAAAACTAACAATGGCAGCTTCACTAACCATTACTTTCGATGAAAACAAGCACCAACTCATGCTTCAACAGAAGCAAACCACGCGCACCTACAAGCGCCCCATCAGCTGCCGAAGTGTCAACTCCCCCGGCAACTCTCTAAACTCCGGGTCGACCTCGACTCCCCGGACTATCGTCTTTGGGACGCTGGGACCATTCCCACTTCCTGAGGAACAAACTGCTCCCTCCAAGAAGCAGAAACTCGCCTCTCAACGTGTCACTACCGTGACACCAAAGGCGAGCACCAGAAGGCCTGAAGCCCGTGGCAGCCCCACGAAGCCTCGACCTGCAAACAACCAGGTCTACCCCAAGACTTGGTCCCCAAGATCTTCACCAAAACAGAGAAGGTCCCAGACATCCACTAAGCCAGCATTCCTGGCCCCACTCAAGGAGAACCAGTTCTATCCTCTTGCCTACATGAAAGAGGAGAGACCCATCTCCGACTTGACTTCCAAGTCATCCCAGCATGAGTCGGCTTGTTCCTACAAGCCCAAAATCAAGTCATGCATCACAAGGCCTCCACAAGCACCTGCTAAGGCCTACAAACCTGCAGTTCGACCCTTCATCTCTACAGGGGCCGAACTTCAAAAATTCAAAGCTTCGCTGCAACTGGCGAAGGATAGGGTTCGCATCCTGTCCTTGCCCAGCTACAAAGAAGACAGGCTCGGCTGCTGCGCCCGAGGGAGCACATCCTTCATCGTCAAAGCCCAGTCAGAGCTGACCGAAGCTCAAATTGCTCGTCGTATACGCCGCCCGCGCGTCGTACCGACAAAAGAGACTAGAGAAGCAAAGGACCCCAGCCTCCCACACTTCAAGTCTCTCCCTAATGGGTCGAAAAAGAAAGACCCAACCAAGTTTGCTGCCGTCCATTATGGTTGGAAAAACCAGAAGGCGCCAAAAATCAGCAACAAAAATCCATGTCCGACGTCCGATGACCCGCAGCGTCTCAAGGATAAGAAGACATTCAGAAGAATCCCCTGCTCCTTCAAGCAAAGGACAGCAGAGTGATCCTTCCTCAAGCTCTTCTTCAAAAAGAATGAGCCCCAGCTCAGTCACCAGGACAGTTTCTTCGTTCGAATCACGAAGGATGAATGTCTTGGCTACAAATTCTGAGCCACCACCCCGCAATCCACCTCCAGAAGATGCGATCACCCGCATCCAGCAGTTGGAACAGGGCCAGCAGAGGATTGAAACTCTGATGGAAAACCTTCTCCTCGCCTTCCAAAATCAGGCGAACAATGAACCTCCTCCGAATCATCAAGACGACGAGGTAAATAGAGAAGAAAATGAGTCACGCGCCCTTACCAAAAAGGACGTAGACGGTATCCTCGCCAAAGCAAAAGAAGAGGATATACTCAAGGAGCATGGGATCAAGCCACCATATCCCTTATGGATGGACTCGGTCCCGTTCCCCACCAAATTCAAGCATCCTACTCTCCAAACATATACGGGGAAAGGATCAGCCAGACAGCACGTCATCCACTTCAAGATCCTGACGGGAGCTATCGCGGATCAAGATGCACTCAAGATCCGCCTCTTTGCAAGTACCCTAAAAGGTACGGCCTTCGATTGGTACTCCACTCTGCCGGAGGACTCAATCCAAAACTGGGCCATGCTAGAGACACGCTTCCTGACTCACTTCAAAGGTGAAGATCATCCCGCTACTATGGCTCAGCTGTGCAGCCTAAAACAGGGGGAGAATGAATCAACATATGACTTCATTCACAAGTGGAAAGCAATGGCATACAAATGCTCTGATGTATTGCCACAAGCGTCGCTAGTCGACATCTGCCGAAACAACATGAGAGCCAGAATCCGCTCCATGATCATCCGCAACAAATCAAAAAACCTGGGAGAACTCCTAGAAGCTTCCATGGAAGCTGAAACGGTGATTAAGGACCTCAACAGTCAGAAATCATCAAGAAAAGAGCCAACCGCCATTACAACCTCAAAACCAAAGAAGAAAGAGGTCCTCAATGTGCAGACCAAGTCAGCTCCTCAGCCACCAAAGAAAGCTGAAAACAAAGCTGTTGGTAAGAGACCTGAACTCTCTGATGCCTTCAAAGAACGAGTAGAGAAGAAATACCCATTTGATGAAGATGTTGATGAAATCTTCGGGGCTCTTGTGGCAAACGGCAAGCTCACCTTGCCTGAACTAAAAAGACCGGGTGATGTTGGCAAAACCAACGATCCTCGGTACTGTCCATACCACCAGATGATCTCGCATCCTCTCAATCAATGCTTCGTTGTGAGAGAGAAAATAAATGAGATGTGGAAAAACGGAGTCATCACCTTTGACAAAAACTATGGGTCTGCCTCCGTCAACATGGTGACATGTGGACAAACATCAAAATCACCGAAAAAGAAGATCACTACTTCCTTCAAGGTGATAAACTCAATCCAAGCGTCCGAGCAACTGGTTCCTTACCCGACACCAGACGGACAACCGATATGGGTACATCCCGATCTCCTGGAAGATGAAAATTGGGAGGTCGTGAAAACAAAGCCTACAGCTCAACAGCGAAGGCAGGCTAGGAAACATCTCCTCAAGCTCAAACGGCAAGAGAAGACCCAGCCAAAACTAGAGGTCAAAGAAAAGGCAGAGGCTTCCTCTACCGCTTCACTGGAGGTAACAAAAATATCCCTTCCAGAGACTTCAAAGGGGGTAAGGAAATTCACTCTCAGTGAGTTCATGCCACCTCAATTCAAAGAAGCCATGCAGGAGGCATCATACTCTTGCAATTCGGTAGTTGGATTCTCCATTGATGGATACGAGTCCAGCGACACCGATGATGGATTCGAATCCAACTACACAGATGAGTGGGAGGAGTCCCTTGAAACAGGAGAATATCTCTCCGATGAAGAATGGGTTCCTGAGTCTCATCTTATGCCAGTAATATGGTATAACCCCCTACAGCCACAAGGATCCTGGTCTGATGATGAAGAATACCAAGAAGCTGTACAAGAAAATGCTGCTGACCCAGCACCTCTCATTACTCCAGTGGAAATCAACAATGTTGAGCCACAAAGAGATGATGAAGAAGAAGATCCGGCTCCCATGCCTGATCTTGAAGAATATGCCAGGATCTTGCAGCGACTCGCTCTAGAACAAGAGCAAGAACGCGTTAACGAGCCTCCTCGCAATCCAGAGCCTGAAGTCCCTGAAGACCACCAGGTACATCCTCCCTTAACTCCTGAAAATGGAGAAAATTGCTGGATAGACTATCCTCTCACATCCGAGGATGAGTTTGACTCCGATCAGGCAACGTCTCCCGTCAGAGCTTCCTGTAATGTGATAATTCGGGATTATAGCTCTTCCGAAGCATCGTCTGATGAGAGCACTTACACTCCGGCAACGCCTAGCAATATATCTTCTGGAGCCACCTCGTCTCACGTGACTTTCACTGAGATGACACCCTCTCAGGTTTCTTCTCCTGAGACTGTGACTTCAAAGTTCACACCCTTCCTGACTGAAGAATTCCCAGCCATTGATGCTTGGGACGATGAATTATTCAACGAAGAAGAAAGATTGCTGGATGCTGTTCAGGACTTGTTCCCGGAAAATGCTCCATGCAACACAATCACTGAGGATGGTAACTCTGCTGCTGATACATCCTCAACAAATGAAAAACGACAGCCTCTTGATCCTGAAGACAATCTTCCAAATGAAGACCCTTCTCAAGAAGCTCTCGAAGTTGGTAGAGGCACCCGCTCTGGCCGGGACTACCACAAAAATTACAACCAATCTTCCTTTACATATGTAAATCCTTCGGGAAAAGATGTTGTAAGCGCCCCTAGTGGCAACAATGATGAACATGCAGGCCCTAAGGAGGCTTTCAAGTATGACTTGATTGAACATTTCAAGCACATACCTGCACGTGTACACATCCTAGATTTGTTGCGAATGTCTCCGCACACTCGTGATAATCTCATTTCGGAATTACAAAGCTGAATGAGGATGTCGACAAACATGCCCCGCAAGTCCTCCAAATTGAAATGGATTACCGGGTAAAAAACTCAGAAGCCTCCTCAAAGGGAGAAAAGAAGAAAACTGAGGGATCATGCATTGAATGCCTCTCGGTTAAAAAAGCAGCCAGTGCAACCATCGCCTTCACAAAGGATGACCTCCTACTTGGCGAAACCAGGCATAACCGACCCCTGTACTTCACAGGGTATATCAAGGAAATGCCTATGCATAGAGTTCAGATCGACCCAGGTTCTGCACTCAACCTCATCTCCACATCGGCTCTTGAAGAGTTGGGCATCCCACCCAGCAAACTGAGCCACACATCTGTATCTATCTTTGGATACGATGGGAGTACTCAAAGGCCTATAGGCAAAATCAGATTCAAGTTGCAGATCGGTGATCTTATCTCTGAGGTCACAGTGTATGCAATAAAGACCCCTTCATGCTACAACATCCTTCTCGGACGCCCTTGGATCCATGAGAATGGTGTTGTCCCTTCAACTCTACATCAATGCATCAAGTTTGTTGGCGACGACGACATGATACATCGAGTCTTTGTGGACAGAAAACCCTTCAAAGGTAAAGAAGTCCACTTCGCAGACTCACAGATGTATGAAGGTGAAAAAGAAGAAGAGGAAAAACACACAGCATCCTTTGCCGAAAATCTCCAGAAAGATAAAGGCAAAGCTCCTCAACAATCACCGGAAGAAAATAAACCATCCGGTAAATCTGAAGAGAGCATGCAAACTCCCTTCATCATCTCCCTCAAACCTTCAAAGCCTTTGGTCATCACAACTAAAGTGAAGAAGGCAAAGCAAAAGCCTGGGGGCAAATTTGTTGTCTCCTTCGTGTCTATCATGCAAAACACGGACTCGGATTCAGAGCCAGAAGACGACGCATCGTCAAGCCAAGCTGACACTCAGCAAGTTCAGCCTGCTCTCACTCCAATGGAGATAACTTCTGACATAGAAGATCCTACGTCAGCTTCCTTCGTTGTTCCAGCAACTTCAGCAGAGGAAAAGCCGATCTTCTTCCATAGATCGGATGCTTCTTCATCAAACTCCATGCTTGAACCTTTCCAAAATAAAGGTATGCCTCAGCTATCCTTATATAGTCCTGTGGCACAAGCTATTATGAAGAAAATGGTCTCTAGTCACAAAAGAGACTGGAGCGAAAAAATGTCTGAAGCTTTGTGGGCCTATCGAACCACCGTTCGAGGACCAACCCATAGCACACCATTCTCCTTGGTCTATGGATGCGAAGCTGTCGTGCCCTTGGAAGTACAAATTCCTTCCTTAAGGGTATCCTTGCAAAATGACATGACTCAAGAAAGCAATGTCAAATTGCGACTCCATGAGCTGGACAATCTCGATGAGAAACGGCTCGAAGCTCAACAAAGCATTGAACTTTACCAAGCACGTATGGCAGGATCTTTCGATAAAAAGGTCAGGCAACGTGCCTACAAAAAGAGTGACTTGGTTCTTGCGGTAAAAAGACCAATGGTCTTCGCTCACAAGTCTAAAGGCAAATTTGAGCCAAAATGGGAGGGACCCTACGTCATCGACAAGGTTTTCTCTAATGGTGCATACGCACTCCTAAACATGGAAGGTAACAGATGTATGCTGCCTATCAACGGCAAGTTCTTAAAGCGGTACTACCCTTGAAGACTTACCCAACTGGGTAAGAGCAATGCCTGCACGGCCAAAGCCGGTTTCCAGGTACACGCTCGCTAAACCCACCCTTTTTTTTTAGAATTTTCATATCAAATGTTGAAATTTCTAGAAATCTAAAACAATGCTTACTTTCATCGTTTCATTGTTCAAAAAAATATATATCCAAGTTTAGGAACCTTTCCCTAACTTGACCAAAATTTTCAACCTTTGAACCCAAAATTCATGGTTTGAAACAAAATCCGGATTCAGGGATTTCCACCCTAGTCCACCCTGCCTTTTACCGCCAAAATGGTTTTAGGTCAAAATTTATGACCCTCGTGTCTTTAAAAAAAAAAAGGTTTTTCAAAAAACCGCGAGGAAGCAACGCTTAGTCAATACTCGCACAAATCGGAAGCAAACGAACCACGTTCGACACTTCCAAAATCGCAGGGAAGCGACATTTCGTCGGTACTTGCAAAATCCAAAACTGTGGAGACGCAACATTTCAGTTGATATCCACAACCCAAATTCAAAGGTTCGAAAAAACCTAAAAAACTGTGGAGAAGCAACATTTCAGTTGATATCCATAACCCAAAGGTTCGAGAAAACCACAAATTTCAAAAATCATGGGGAAACGACATCAAGTCAGTACCCGCAAAACCAAAATTTTTGAAAAGCAAGGATGCGACATTCCATCGATACTTGCACCCAAATCCGCGAGGATGCGACATTCCATCGATACTCGCAACCGAATGAGCAAGGATGCGACATTCCATCGATACTTGCAAGAACATTCAGCAGGGAAGCGACTTTTAGTCGATACTTGCATTTTTTGAAAACCAAACCGGCTATAAATGCCATCAAAACAGGCTATAAATGCCACAAACCGGCTATCAATGCCACCAAAACAAAACCGGCTATCAATGCCACAAACAAAAAAAAAAAAACGGCTATCAATGCCACCAAAACAAAACAGGCTATCAATGCCACCAAAAACCGGCTATAGATGCCACAAAACAAACCGGCTATCGATGCCACCAAAACAAAACCGGCTATCAATGCCACCAAAACTGGCTATAGATGCCACACAAAAAAAAACTCGGCTATCAATGCCACAAGAAAAGCTGGCTCTCATGCCAAAATTGGCTTCCATGCCACAAACAAAAACCTGGCTTTCATGCCAAAACAATCACTTGACAAAAGATTTTCACAAAATGACAACCTTTTGATCAAATCCCATTTAGCAATTACTTTTATCACAAAAAGATTCAAGTGAGCGTAGGGATAACAAAAAAAAAGAGCATCCCATTTAGCAATTACTTTTATCACAAAAGATTCAAGTGAGCGTAGGGATAACAAAAAAAAAAGAGCATCCCATTTAGCAATTACTTTTATCACAAAAAGATTCAAGTGAGCGTAGGGATAACAAAAAAAAGAAAGTGTTCACAAGCACTACAAAAAAAAAAAGAGTACCAAAAAAATACAAGTGGTACCAAAAAAAAAAGAAAGAAGGATGGTTTCTGTATACAGGAGCTCAATCAAAAATGGTCTCCAGCCAAGAGTTCAGCTCCTTAAGTAAACTTTTGGCCTCATCTGTCAAGGATTCCAAGGCACGCTTCTTCAAGAACCTGCCATGAGATGCTGGGGTGGGCTGTAACCCTTCTTCTGCACTGGGAAGCTTCCCTCGAGCGGTTTTCCATTGTTTGTTCTCATCAGACTTCCTTTTGAGAACTCGAATGGCATCCGCAACTCGATGAATCAGAGCAGTCTCCCTTTCACGAGCCTCTGTTATTTCAGTCCACTTGGCAGCGACTTGTGCCTGAGATGCTCAAGACGTTTCCTGGCCTCATCGACCTCCCTATCAAGGATGTTAAGGTCATGTGTCAGCCTAATGATGGTTATCTCTTCTAAGTTCCTTTCTCGGACTGCCTGCTTCTTGTTTTCTGTAGCCTCATCCAGGTCAGATTGAGCCTTATCCGCAGGGTCCAAGAACATCTCCTTGAAGAACTGATCTCAGGATCCAAGTTCAAAGAAGATCTTGGCCATGCAAGAAGAGTTGAGAGATTTCTGTGCCAGTACAAACGCCATATGTCCTGAAATTGCACTGCGGAGAGATCTCGCTATTTACCTCACTTATTGGCTTGGTGAGGCTATTTTTGCTGGAGGAGATGGAACGCACATCAGGCCGCATTGTATTTTTCCGGCTTGTCAGATGGCGTTTGGAGAGCAGCTTGCTTTGGTGCCAGCTCTTTACTCCTACCTGTGTACCGAACTGCAGGCTGCTGCTTTTTTGGTTCGGCTTGGGCTTCCCATGAATAGGGTGTTTTCAGCCCATATCTTTTATTCGTGGTATGTATACCACTGTCCTGGCTTCCACCGGCTGGGTGCTGCACAGGATGATGATCCTCTGATGATTCGACTGGCTAAAGGCAAAGCCGTGTCCGAATCACTTTTGTTTGCCCGTATGAGGATCCGACGGTTCAGGGACGTCGAGATGGGGCAGTCTTCAGTGAAGCTTTCTCCGGAGTTGCGGAAGAAGGCTTTTGATTTTGGTGCCTCCCGAGACTCTACCAGGGCGGGGTCGGGAAGGCATTATTCCTTGACGAATGCAGAGAGAGAGTGGCTTTTCAGCATACGTGTCGGCACGATGGTGTACCGTAGACATCTTTTCGTCGACATCCAGCCGTATGTACCCTCTCGCTTTGCTTTGCAGCTGGGCTTTTCTCAAGGCATTGTTGGAGCGCCTTCAAGCATGGTGAAGCGCTTTGGAGGTTTACAGGACGGGAGAAATGCATGGGCTTTCTATAGTGCTGAAGATACTAAAGCCATGATTTCTTATCCTGTGTTGCTGACTTCCCGGACTGCCGGCTTTGCGAAGTGGTTCGCGGAGAGCTTTTCGGCATATCGGGGGCTTTCCAAGAAGGAGCTTGATGTGAAGCTGGCATCTGGAAAGGGCCTTGGAAAGTCGGATGGCGTCCGGCGAGAGGAAGTTTGGGCCTTCCTTTCTGGAGAGAAGCACAAGATAGGCTTTCTCGGTGACCAGGGCGTCATTGGTTCTGAAGCTGTTCGAGAAATACCTGATGAGGCTTTAGAGCAGCTAGAACAGGAGGAAGCCGAACTTGGCGCTTGGATGCAAGTGGCACAGAGGCAAGCATCCGTGGAGTCTACTGGCAAGAGTAGACCATCCAGTGAGGAGTCAAGTGGGAAACCTGACTCTGATAGCAGGGCAGTTTTCTCGAAGAAGCGAGCCCGCCGGGGTAAGAGGGGGAGGAGTCATCATCGCAGCAAGGGGCAGCATGAGGACTCTCCTGACTTGGAAGTTCCTCTTACTATTAATGAGGATGTGCCAGTGGATGCTGACGAGCCTCCAAAGAAGAGAAGTCGAGAAAAAGAGACCGTCGGTGAAGGTATGATTCTTCCTTTTCTCTTTCCATTTCTTTTCATGGGAATTTTTCCATGTTCTGATTTGCTTCTTGTTTCTGCTTTTCTCTTTTTTTTTTTTTTTAGCAGAGGAAGACTTGATGATGCCCGAGGTTCCGGTCTATGAGGTGGTGACGGATCCTGTCGAGGTACCTGAAGAAGAACCGAGGGACTCTGGAGTGATTCCAGAGTCTCCAATTGGTATGACTTCTCTTTTTTTTTCTCTTTTTTTTGTGTCTGTGACTCGGTTTGCTAACATTTTTCTTGCCAGCTGACTTGCCACATGATTCCGATGACTTTGAACCATCGATGGACGCAAATGTTGATGATGCTTCCGCTGAGTTCATGGAGGAAGAAAGTGTTCCGCCAGTCGTCGAAGAAGGTATTTTGTAGTTATAACCCTGATAATGATTTTCAAACAGGATCATATTCATACCTTTTTGTGTTTCTTTGGCAGGTTTTGAAGTGACAGAGGAGGATCCGTCGCTTCCAGAGCAAGGGATGCCAGAGGTTGATCCAGAGGTAGAGACTCTTGGGACCAGCTCTGACAATGTTGAGGAGATTCCTCGTGCTGAGATTCCTTCCCGAGCAGGAGCAGCTTCAATTGGAAAGAGTTCTTTTGTTACTCTTCCAACAGATGATGACATGAGCAGCCGACCAACGGAGTTGGGCGAATCTTCAGCTGGGCCATCTCTTCTTTTTGCGAAGAAGGTGGTGGTGCGAGTTCTGAGCTCTTGGATTGAGACTCTCTTTTCTGGGCACTTGGAAGCCGGATTTGGCATGATCCAGCATGTGCAGGAGATTCTTAGTGATGCCGAAGTGGCTGGTCTGGATGTCACAGGTGCCAGGGCGATCGTTAATAGGATCATTGAGCTGGGTGACAAGTGGTTTGAGACCATGGGTTTTCCTGACGATCAGTTCTTCAAGGAGATGTTCTTGGACCCTGCGGATAAGGCTCAATCTAACCTGGATGAGGCTACAGAAAGCAGGAAGCAGGCAGTCCGAGAGAGGAACTTAGAAGAGCTAACCATCATTGGGCTGACACATGACCTTAACATCCTTGATAGGGAGGTCGATGAGGCCAGGAAACGTCTTGAGCAATTGCAGGCACAAGTCGCTGCCAAGTGGGCTGAAATAACAGAGGCTCGTGAAAGGGAGACTGCTCTGATTCACCGAGTTGCGGATGCCGATCGAGTTCTCAAAAGGAAGTCTGATGAGAACAAACAATGGAAAACCGCTCGAGGGAAGCTTCCTAGTGCAAAAGAAGGGTTACAGCCCACCCCAGCATCTCATGGCAGGTTCCTGAAGAAGCGTGCCTTGGAATCCTTGACGGATGAGGCCAAAAGCTTGCAAGGAGCTGAACTCTTGGCTGGAGACCATTTTTGATTGAGCTCCTGTATTATTTTTTTTTTTTATTTTTTTTTTACAGAAACCATTCTTCTCTCTTTTTTTTGGTACCACTTGTATTTTTTGGTACTTTTCTTTTTTTGTAGTGCTTGTGAACACTTTCTCTTTTTTTGGTACCACATGTATTTTTTTTTGGTACTCTTTTTTTTTTTTTTTGTTATCCCTACGCTCACTTGAATCTTTTTGTGATAAAAGTAATTGCTAAATGGGATTTGATCAAAAGGTTGTCATTTTGTGAAAATCTTTTGTCAAATGATTGTTTTGGCATGAAAGCCAGGTTTTTGTTTGTGGCATGGAAGCCAATTTTGGCATGAGAGCCAGCTTTTCTTGTGGCATTGATAGCCGAGTTTTTTTTGTGGCATCTATAGCCAGTTTTGGTGGCATTGATAGCCAAGTTTTTTTGTGGCATCTATAGCCTGTTTTTGGTGGCATTGATAGCCGGTTTTTTTTTTTTTTTTTGAAATCCAAGTTTTTGTTTGTGGCATTGATAGACGGTTTTTTTTTTTTTGTGGCATTGATAGCCGGTTTGTGGTGGCATTGATAGCCTGTTTTGATGGCATTGATAGCCGGTTTGTGGCATTGATAGCCGGTTTGGTTTTAAAAAAATACAAGTATCGACTAAAAGTCGCCTCCCTGCTGAATGTTCTTGCAAGTATCGATGGAATGTCGCATCCTTGCTCATTCGGTTGCGAGTATCGATGGAATGTCGCATCCTCATGGATTTGGGTGCAAGTATCGATGGAATGTCGCATCCTTGCTTTTCAAAAATTTTGGTTTTGCGGGTACTGACTTGATGTCGTTTCCCCACGATTTTTGAAATTTGTAGTTTTTTTGAACCTTTGGGTTATGGATATCAACTGAAATGTTGCGTCTCCATGGTTTTTTTAGGTTTTTTTGAACCTTTAAAATTTGGGTTGTGGATATTAACTGAAATGTTGCGTCTCCACAGTTTTGGATTTTGCAAGTATCGACGAAATGTCACTTTCCTGTGATTTTGGAAGTGTCGAACATGGTTCATATGCTTCCGATTTGTGCAAGTATCGACTAAGCGTCGCTTCCTCGGGGTTTTTGAAAAACCATTTTTTTTTGTTTAAAGACACGAGGATCATAAGTTTTGACCTAAAACCATTTTGGCGGTAAAAGGCAGGGTGGACTAGGGTGGAAATCCCTGAATCCGGATTTTATTTCAAACCATGAATTTTGGGTTCAAGGGTTGAAAATTTTGGTCAAGTTAGGGAAAGTAAGCATTGTTTTAAATTTCTATAAACTTGGATATTTATTTTTTTTTTTTTTTAACAATGAAACGATGAAAGTAAGCATTGTTTTAAATTTCTAGAAATTTCAACATTTGATATGAAAATTCTAAAAAAAAAGGGTGGGTTTAGCGAGCGTGTACCTGGAAACCGGTTTTTGGCCGTACAGGCATTGCTCTTACCCAGTTGGGTAAGTCTACAAGGGTAGTACCGCTTTAAGAACTTGCCGTTGATGGGCAACATGCATCTGTCGCCTTCCATGTTTAGGAGTGCGTATGCGCCGTTGGAGAAAACCTTGTCGATGACGTAGGGTCCCTCCCATTTTGGCTCAAATTTGCCTTTGGACTTGTGAGCGAAGACCATTGGTCTTTTTACCGCAAGAACTAAGTCACTCTTTTTGTAGGCGCGTTGCCTGACCTTTTTATCGAAAGATCCTGCCATGCGTGCTTGGTAAAGTTTAATGCTTTGTTAAGCTTCGAGCCGTCTCTCATCGAGATTGTCCAGCTCATGGAGTCGCAATTTGACATTGCTTTCTTGAGTCATGTCAGTTTGCAAGGATACCCTCAAGGAAGGAATTTGTACTTCCAAAGGTACGACAGCTTCGCATCCATAGACCAAGGAGAATCGTGTGCTATGGGTTGGTCCTCGAACGGTGGTTCGATAGGCCCACAAAGCTTCAGACATTTTGTCGCTCCAGTCTCTTTTGTGACTAGAGACCATTTTTTTGAGGATTTTGCAGAGTGTCTTGTTTAAAGCTTCTGCCAACCCGTTTGCTGCCGAATTGTATGGAGTCGAAGGACAGCTTTGGATTTTGTATTTGTCGCAGAACCTGTAGAATCGATGATCCCAGAATTGTGGTCCGTTATCATGGACGAATCTTTTGGGTATGCCGAAACGACAAATGATGTTGGTGCGCAGGAAGTGAAGGACTGATGAGGTCTTCATTTCGTTAAACGCAAATGCTTCTGACCACTTGGAGAAATAATCCGTAGCGGCGAAGATGAAGCGATGACCTTTGCTCGAAGGGGGAGAAATAGGACCTATGATGTCCATACCCCAGGCTTCGAAAGGCCATGAGATCGCTGTAGGATGCAGCCATTCTGGAGGCATGTGAATGTAATCTCCATGAACTTGGCATTGTTGGCAGCGCTTAGCAAATTGCATTGCGTCAGCTACCATGGTAGGCCAGTAATATCCTAACCTTTTTATCTGATCATAGAGCTTAGGTCCGGCCTGATGAGCTCTGCAAAGACCAGCATGAACTTCTTTGAGTGTTTCTTCAGCCTCTTGTTGTGACAAGCAGCGTAGAAGTACTCCGTTGAAGGATTTCCTGTAAAGGATTTTTGAAGGAATATCCAAATGAAAGCTTGGGGTTCGCCTTTGGATGCTTACCCGTTCTTTTGGATCTTCAGGTAGGATTCCGAACATAATGTAATCAATGAACGGATCCCTCCAGTCGCCGATTGAAGTTTGAAGGATTGAAATCCGACTTCCGACCACTTGGTGGCATTCAGCAACTGCTTGGTGTGTGTTAAGAGGAGGAAGGATTCTCCTTTCGCACACTGTGATTTGCATGTTTTCCCCTTCCTGGATTGCCATGGATGCGGCAAGTCCGGCTAGGGCATCTGCACGTATGTTTTCACCTCTACGAATGTGGGTGATGTGACAGATGTCAAACTTTTACATAAGTGATTGTGGCTTGTTGTAGTAAGGCAACAAATCTGGCTTCCTGACTTCAAATTTCTGATTCATCTGGTTGACGATCAGTTGACAGTCTCCAAAGACTTCCAGTATGGTGATACCGGATTCGATGGCGAGTTCCAATCCTAAGATCAGAGCTTGATATTCAGCTGCATTGTTTGTGCATGGTTCCAGTAGCGAGAAAGCGTGTGGAATCATGTATTTGTCGGGGCTAACAAAGAGGATGCCAACTCCCGAGATCAGCTGTCTTTTTTCATTTGTCCTGGTTGCACCGTCAAAGTATATATCCCAGGAGGCACTTTGTGAGAAAGTCTCCACATTGTAGACTGGTTCGTCTGGGAGATCATCTCTAAGTGGAGAATCTTTAGGCAATGGATGCTCTGCGAGGAAGTCCACTAGAGCTTGCCCTTTGATTGCTTTTTGTGGTACATACCTAATATCAAATTGTGACAGAAGGATGGACCATTTTGCCAGTCGAGCATTGAGAGAACCTGCCTTTGTGACAAGGACCTTCAAGAGGTTGACCCTCGAGACCAGGTAGACTGTGTTGGAAAGCAAGTAGTGATGCAGCTTTTGTACGGCGAACATCACTGCAAGGCATTCTTTTTCGACTGGAGAGTAGCGATGCTCTGCACCTACTAGCATGCGGCTGAGGTAGTACAGAACAGCTTCTTTTCTCCGATCATTTTCTTGCGCAAGCAGAGCTCCCAAAGAGTGATCAAGGGCTCTTGTATACAAGATGAATGGTTTTCCAGTGGTAGGAGCAGCTAAAACTGGAGGTTTTATCAGGTATGACTTGATGTCTTGGAAAGCAGCTTCACAGTCAGCATCGCAGATAAAGTTTACACCTTTTTTCATCAACCGGGAGAATGGACGGCATTTCCCCGAAAGATTGGGGATGAACCGTCAGATGTAGGCCAATCTCCCTTGAAGCCCTTTGAGTTCTCTCAAGGTTCTTGGAGAGGGCATTTCTAGAATGGCTTTGACTTTTATGGGGTCAAGCTCTATTCCAGCTTTCCGAACTAAGAATCCGAGGAACTTACCCGACGAGACGCCGAAGAAGCATTTCAAAGGATTCATTTGCAGTTTGTGTTTGTGAAGCCGGAGGAAGACTTCTCGAAGGTCTTCGAGATGATCTTCTTTTCTTTTGCTTTTGACGGCGAGGTCATCAACGTAACATTCAACCGTCTTATGCTGCATATCTTGGAATATTTTCATCATAGCCCTCTGATATGTGGCACCAGCATTTTTCAGACCAAATGGCATGACAGTGTAGCAATACACGCCAAATGGGGTAAAGATGTATGTTTTTCATCTTCGGGATGCATCTTTATCTGATTGTAGCCAGAGAAACCATCCATGAATGTCATTCTCTCGAATCCACAGGTATTATCAATCATTACCTCTGGTATGGGGAGCGGAAATTCATTTTTTTGGCATGCGCCATTCAGGTCTCTATAGTCAATACAGACCCTGATCTGCCCGTTCTTCTTTGTCACGGGGACAATGTTGGCCAACCATTCAGGATGTTGTTCCTCACTGATGAAGCCGACGCTTTTGAGTTTTTGACCCGGTAATCCATTTCAATTTGGAGGACTTGCGGGGCATGTTTGTCGACATCCTCATTCAGCTTTTGTAATTCCGAAATGAGATTATCACGAGTGTGCGGAGACATTCGCAACAAATCTAGAATGTGCAGACGTGCAGGTATGTGCTTGAAGTGTTCAATCAAGTCATACTTGAAAGCCTCCTTAGGGCCTGCATGTTCATCATTGTTGCCACTAGGGGCGCTTACAACATCTTTTCCCGAAGGATTTACATATGTAAAGGAAGATTGGTTGTAATTTTTGTGGTAGTCCCGGCCAGAGCGAGTGCCTCTACCAACTTCGAGAGCTTCTTGAGAAGGGTCTTCGTTTGGAAGATTGTCTTCAGGATCAAGAGGCTGTCGTTTTTCATTTGCTGAGGATGAATCAGCAGTAGAGTTGCCATCCTCAGTGATCATGTTGCACGGGGCATTTTCCGGGAACAAGTCCTGAACAGCATCCAGCAACCTTTCTTCTTCGTTGACTAATTCATCATCCCAAGCATCAATGGCTGGGAATTCTTCAGTCAGGAAGGGTGTGAACTTTGAAGTCACAATCTCAGGAGAAGAAACTTGAGAGGGTGTCATCTCAGTGAAAGTCACGTGAGACGAGGTGGCTTCAGAAGATACATTGCTAGGCGTCGCCGGAGTGTAAGTGCTCTCATCAGACGATGCTTCGGAAGAGCTATAATCCCGAATTATCACATTACAGGAAGCTTTGACGGGAGACGTTGCCTGATCGTAGTCAGACTCATCCTCGGATGTAAGAGGATCGTCTATCCAGCAATTTTCTCCATTTTCAGGAGTTAAGGGAGAATGTACCTAGTGGTCTTCAGGGACTTCAGGCTCTGGGTTGCGAGGAGGCTCGTTGACGCATTCTTGCTCTTGTTCTAGAGCGAGTCGCTGCAAGATCCTTGCATATTCTTCAAGATCAGGCATGGGAGCCGGATCTTCTTCTTCATCAACTCTTTGTGGCTCAACATGGTTGATTTCCACTGGAGTAATGAGAGGTGCTGGGTCAGCAGCATTTTCTTGTACAGCTTCTTGGTCTTCTTCATCATCAGACCAGGATCCTTGTGGCTGTAGGGGGTTTTACCAGATTACTGGCATAAGATGAGACTCAGGAACCCATTCCTCATCGGAGAGATATTCTCCTGTTTCAAGGGACTCCTCCTAGTCATCTGTGTAGTTGGATTCGAATCCATCATCGGTGTCGCTGGACTCGTATCCATCAATGGAGAATCCAACTACCGAATTGCAAGAGTATGATGCCTCCTGCATGGCTTCTTTGAATTGAGGTGGCATGAAATCACTGAGAGTGAATTTCCTTACCCCCTTTGAAGTCTCTGGAAGGGATGTTTTTGTTACCTCCAGTGAAGCGGTAGAGGAAGCCTCTGCCTTTTCTTTGACCTTTATTTTTGGCTGGGTCTTCTCTTGCCGTTTAAGCTTGAGGAGATGTTTCCTAGCCTGCCTTCGCTGTTGAGCTGTAGGCTTTGTTTTCACGACCTCCCAATTTTCATCTTCCAGGAGATCGGGATGTACCCATATCGGTTGTCCGTCTGGTGTCGGGTAAGGAACCAGTTCCTCGGACGCTTGGATTGAGTTTATCACCTTGAAGGAAGTAGTGATCTTCTTCTTCGGTGATTTTGATGTTTGTCCACATGTCACCATGTTGACGGAGGCAGACCCATAGTTTTTGTCAAAGGTGATGACTCCGTTTTTCCACATCTCGTTTATTTTCTCTCTCACAACGAAGCATTGATTGAGAGGATGCGAGATCATCTGGTGGTATGGACAGTACTGAGGATCGTTGGTTTTGCCAACATCACCCGGTCTTTTTGGTTCAGGCAAGGTGAGCTTGCCGTTTGCCACAAGAGCCCCGAAGATTTCATCAACGTCTTCATCAAACGGGTATTTCTTTTCTACTCGTTCTTTGAAGGCATCTGAGTGTTCAGGTCTCTTACCCGCAGCTTTGTTTTCAGCTTTCTTTGGTGGCTGAGGAGCTGACTTGGTCTGCACATTGAGGACCTCTTTTTTCTTTGGTTTAGAGGTTGCAACGGCGGTTGGCTCTTTTCTTGATGATTTCTGACTGTTGAGGTCTTTCATCACCGTTTCAGTTTCCATGAAAGCTTCTAGGAGTTCTCCCAGGTTTTTTGATTTGTTGCCGATGATCATGGAGCGGATTCTGGCTCTCATGTTGTTTCGGCAGATGTCGACTAGCGACGCTTGTGGCAATACATCAGAGCACTTGTATGCCATTGCTTTCCACTTGTGAATGAAGTTGTATGTTGATTCATTCTCCCCCTGTTTTAGGCTGCACAGCTGAGCCATAGTAGCGGGGTGGTCCTCACCTTTGAAGTGAGTCAGGAAGCGTGTCTCTAGCATGGCCCAGTTTTGGATTGAGTCCTCCGGCAGAGTGGAGTACCAATCGAAGGCCGTACCTTTTAGGGTACTTACAAAGAGGCGGATCTTGAGTGCATCTTGATCCGCGATAGCTCCCGTCAGGATCTTGAAGTGGATGACGTGCTGTCTGGCTGATCCTTTCCCCGTATATGTTTGGAGAGTAGGATGGTTGAATTTGGTGGGGAACGGGACCGAGTCCATCCATAAGGGATATGGTGGCTTGATCCCATGTTCCTTGAGTATATCCTCTTCTTTTGCTTTGGCGAGGATACTGTCCCTTTTTGGTAAGGGCGCGTGACTCATTTTCTTCTCTATTTACCTCGTCGTCTTGATGATTCGGAGGAGGTTCATTGTTCGCCTGATTTTGGAAGGCGAGGAGAAGGTTTTCCATCAGAGTTTCAATCCTCTGCTGGCCCTGTTCCAACTGCTGGATGCGGGTGATCGCATCTTCTGGAGGTGGATTGCGGGGTGGTGGCTCAGAATTTATAGCCAAGACGTTCATCCTTCGTGATTCGAACGAAGAAACTGTCCTGGTGACTGAGCTGGGGCTCATTCTTTTTGAAGAAGAGCTTGAGGAAGGATCACTCTGCTGTCCTTTGCTTGAAGGAGCAGGGGATTCTTCTGAATGTCTTCTTGTCCTTGAGACGCTGCGGGTCATCGGACGTCGGACATGGATTTTTGTTGCTGATTTTTGGCGCCTTCTGGTTTTTTCCAACCATATGGACGGCAGCAACTTGGTTGGGTCTTTCTTTTTCGACCCATTTGGGAGAGACTTGAAGTGTAGGAGGCTGGGTACTTTGCTTCTCTAGTCTCTTTTGTCTATACGACGCGCGGCGGCGTATGCGACGAGCAATTTGAGATTCGGTCAGCTCTGGCTGGGCTTTGACGATGAAGGATGTGCTCCCTCGGGCGCAGCAGCCGAGCCTGTCTTCTTTGCAGCTGGGAAAGGACAGGATGCGAACCCTGTCCTTCGTCTTTTGCAGCGAAGCTTTGAATTTTTTAAGTTCGGCCCCTGTAGAGATGAAGGGTCGAACTGCAGGTTTGTAGGCCTTAGCAGGTGCTTGCAGAGGCCTTGTGATGCATGACTTGATTTTGGGCTTGTAGGAACAAGCCGGCTCATGCTGGGATGACTTGGAAGTCAGGTTGGAGATGGGTCTCTCCTCTTTCATGTAGGCAAGAGGGTAGAACTGGTTCTCCTTGAGTGGGGCCAGGAATGCTGGCTTGGTGGATGTTTGGGACCTTCTTTGTTTTGGTGAAGGCCTTGGGGACCAAGTCTTGGGATAGACCTGGTTGCTTGTAGGTCGAGGCTTCGTGGGGCTGCCACGGGCTTCAGGCCTTCTAGTGCTCGCCTTTGGTGTCACGGTAGTGACACGTTGAGAGGCGAGTTTCTGCTTCTTGGAGGGAGCAGTTTGTTCCTCAGGAAGTGGGAATGGTCCCAGCGTCCCAAAGATGATAGTCCGGGGAGTCGAGGTCGACCCGGAGTTCAGAGAGTTGCCGAGGGAGTTGATGCTTCGGCAGCTGATGGGGCGCTTGTAAGTGCGCGAGGTTTGCTTCTGTTGAAGCATAAGTTGGTGCTTGTTTTCATCGAAAGTAATGATTAGTGAAGCTGCCATTGTTAGTTTTTTTCGAAAATTTCTAAAACAAGACCACATCCATTAGTAATCACAAGAATATAATGATCATAAATGGGAAGTTCTATGGTTTCGTCTTTTCAAATTGTTAGAGGAAGATGACCCAAGCAACATGAAGAAGGCAAAACGCCATAGAGGGTACAATTGTTCTGATCGCAGGTATGGTAAGCCCAGAATGGGCATCCCAGTGACTGCTAGAAGCTATTGTGAACTTAAATTCGACTTATCGAGAAGCAGAGCTTGCTCGAGGTAAGAAGAATATAAAGTTGGAGTTACATATGTGCCGGTCGCAATACAGTAGACCCTGAAAGGGCGTACTAGTACCGCTAGACACAAATATTTTGAGACCGCATCTATGAGATGAGATTCTCTGTTTTGAAAGGTCAAAATTGGATTCATCAAAGAGCGCAGATGGTATTCCAATCTAAATACGGGCTCAGCGATTTCCGCGAGTGCCAGTGCTCAGAAAGAAATGAACCATAATTTCTCGGATCTGAATCTAAAAATGACGAGTTTTTTTTTTTTTAAAGGCCAATATCGGGTTCATCAAAGAGAGCAAAAGGCACTCCAATCTGAACACGGGCTCAGCGATTTCCACGAGCGCCAGTGCTCAGAAAGGAGAAGACCAAGATTTCTCCAATCTGAACCCAAAATGACGGAAGTTTTTTTTTTTTTTTGAAGATTTTGAAGATTTTTTTTTTTAAATCTATTTTTTTTTTTTTTATTTTTTTTTATATTTTTTTTAAGATTTTTTTTTAAAATTTTTTTTTTATTTTTTATTTTTTATTTTAAAATTTTAATTTTTTTACAATTTTATTTTTTAAAAAAAATTTATTTAAAAGACGAGAGAGTACACATAGGCCTCCTAACCCGGTCTTATGAAATCTTGATTGATAGAATTGCCCCCAGGTAAGGGTAGGATTACTTAATGAACCCGTTTGGAGGACCGTTGCCTAGAACAGTCAAGCTGTCTCCACACTCTGGACAAGACTTTTCTTTGAATCAACCATGATCAAAGAACACAGTTGGTTTAACCTTAGTGGTCTATGTCCTTTTTTTTATATTTTTATTTTATTATATTTTTTTTAATGAACTCATCGAAGAGAAACGATGGCCCAAAACCTTAGTCGAACAGGCTCAACATTTCTGCAAGCACGATGAACGATAGGAACGGATCAAGGTTTCTCAATTTGAATCCAAAATGAGAAATCTAAAAAAAATTTTATTTTTTTTTATTTATATTTTTTTTTTAGATCTTTAATGAACTCATCGAAGAGAAACGATGGCCCAATCCCCGATCCGAACACGGTCTCAGCGATTTCCGTGAGCGCCAGTGCCCAGAAGGGAGAGGATCAAAGTTTCTCAATTTTGAATCCAAACTGAAAAATCTGATTTTTTTTTTGTTTTTTTTTTTTTTGAAAAGAGAAAGAGTGGAAATAAATTCAAAGAATTAGAAATTTCCAAACAAAAAATCTCATCTCATTTTTTTTTTTAGATGCGGAATCCAACATAGGCCACCAATTATAAAGTAGCCAAGGAATCGAGAAAAGAAATATAAGCATAGAGCAAAATATATGATATGCAAATATTTCATTTCTAGCATCGTGTTATCAAATAAACAGGTTCCACCGGGTGTGCCAGCTTGATGGACCGCGCTCCTGCTCGGTTCCTACCGAGGGTCGGCGGACGTGGGAGTCCGTTTGGTTCCGACCCTTTCGTAACCAGGGGGCAGGGGCGTGCATCAACATTTCTTTTTTTGTTTGGGTGTGCCAGATTTTCTATTTTACTTGGAATTGCAAGTGGTGATCCGGAGATCAACCTTCGCAAGTAAAAAGGAAATCAACTTCTTTCAAGTTTTCCATTGCACATATATTTAAGAAAAGAGACATTTTTCTTGGTTTGCCGTGAAAGGCGATTTTTTTGGCATTTATAGCCGATTTTGGCGTTTATAGCCGATTTTTGGCGTTTATAGCCGATTTTGGCGTTTATAGCCGATTTACAATCCTTATCAATAATGAAAGACAAGAGTTGTGATTTTTGTCTCTTTTGAAAAAAATACAAACTACAATGAAAAGCAAGAAAAGGAGGATCTAACTTCTCAGGAGATTGTGGGGGACTCGTTTAGATTGACGGTCGCAAGCCATATGTGGGCTTCGCCATCATCCATGCAGATGAGAACAGAGGATGCTATTGATTCGCTTGGCTTGGCTATAACCTCTGGTTTTTAGAGGACAAAGACCAAAAGGAGATCCTATGTCCAATAAAAAGCCGAGTAGACGGGCTGAAAAGCCACATCTAAGCCATTGGAGGCAGGAGGAGAAGGCAAGGACCTTGGGGGGGGGTACCCCCCAAGGGACTTTTGTCACCTTATAGCGGTGGCCGGTGTAGAACTTCCGCAGAGTTTTCTTTCTTTTCCTTCTCTGAATTTCTGTGCTTCTGTCTGTCTGTGTGCTTGTGCTTTTTTCTGATGATCCTTTCTTCTTGGAGAGCTCTCCTATTTATAGGCTTTTTGGTAGCCATTTAGGAGGGTTTATGGGCTTTTATTGTCATTAAGCCGCATAATGGGAGGAGTTACAAAATTGAATTGTTTATTTTGTAACTCCTTTTTCTTGGCTTCTGATTGGCCGGAGGAGATTGAGGGCATTTAATCGCCTTTAATCGCCATGATGGGAGGAGTTTCATGGGTTAAATGCCATGAATCTCTTGACTTGTAACTCCCGAATGCTTGCTTCTGATTGGGCCGTCCAAAGAAATGGATTAATGACTGTAATAAAGCTAGTCAATTTAATCGCATTAAGTGGTCGCCAAGCAGTTGAAGAGTCGCGGGCCGTGCCGCGTCTTTTGGGATTCTTCTGTCGATGATCATCGATGGATCTTCATGTAGATCGACATCGGATGATCATGTAATTTCAGGTGTTTGTTGCCAACAGCAGGTCGGTGCCATCTGTCCTGTCGATTTCTCGATCGGTCGGGTAGAAAGCACACTTTTTTTTGGTTGACCGGGTGGCGATCAATATTGTTTTCGATACTCTTGATGATTGACCCGTGTTTTGGACGGATGTCAGAGGATTTGGTGTCTCAAAAGTATGAATTTTGGAAAGTACCAGAGGCTGGACGCTTCGAATCGCGAAAAAAACGGCGAAAACCGGGGTTTCCGGGGCCTTCCCGACGACCCCGGGTTCCAAGGTCGCCGGCGACCCTGGCCCAGGGTCGCAGGGGCCTGCGACCCTGGGGGGGGGGGTTTCCCCCCTTTGTGTCCCGTTTTGTGTCCGTTTTTACTGTTTTTTTATTCTTTTTTATTCTGTACTTTTCCTTGACATTTTGACCACTTATTGGCCTGATTTCTTTGTAGGAAACCTGATGAGAATCCTTGCATTTTATTTTGCGAAGTTTCCAATTTCCTGGGAAAGCCGAAGACTTTGTAGCGCAGAGCTGCCGATTTTCCGTCAGAAGCTGAAACTGGGTCAAACGATGTCGGAATGACCTGAGATTTGGTGTGAAGCCTCCTGAGCAATAAATAAGACCAACCATAGGCTTTTGTTTGAGTTTTGAAGCCGTTTGGGGTCCTATCACTAGTAGACTTGCTTTTGTCGCGATGAAGATGTCGCGGTTTGATGTGCGGTCAACCGATGTCCGATTGATTTGAAATTTGACAGGGAACCTATTGGAGTCATTTTAAGATGATCCATAGGCTCTGTCTTGGAAACCATGGTCCCGGAGAGCTTTGCCGCCGAGAGGCCTGATTTGGCTGTCGGAGAAGCGAAGTTAGGCCAAATGATTTTGAAAATGGCCCAAAACTTCTTGTGTACTCCTCTTTTGGCTGTCTTGAAGAATCTTGCAGTTTTTGTTTGATTCTGACAAGATTTGATTTTTTGGAAGTAGCATTGCCTATTTATGGCAGGTTGCGACTTCATGTAGCTCTTTGGATCTTGAAGAGGCAAAGTGACATTTTTTGTGTCAACATCAGCATCTGTAGATCTTTGCTTGTTTTCTCCCCCTAGGTTCATTAAACTCCCCCCTTTTCGTCCATAATTGATAAAGAATTATTTTACAAGCAACTTCTGTCAATCTGGACTCTGCAGCTCTCCCTCAATTTTGACTCCCCCTCAGTAAGATCTTCGTACTAGCATCGGGGTGGGGGTTTTATCTTGCAAATTTAAACACTTCAGCAAAGTGTGTACTAACACAGAAAAAAGGTCTTCTTTCTTGACCCAAACAGTTTTAGTATTCTTTGTCAGCTCAGTCTTCTGTGTTTTCCATTGCATTCGATTTGGTGATTTTCGCAGCTTATTGCAATGGAGTCAAATGTGTCCTTTAATTCCACAGTGATGAAAAGTGGAAATTCGTTCAGGACGTGACATATTCTTTTTCTTGGCAGCTGTGTTTATAACATGAGCAGCAAGTTTAGTAACAACTGAATTTTGAGCAAAACAGTTAGTATCTTTGGCTTTTGATGTAGATGCCCCGTCAGCGTAGCCAATGCCATGCATGTCTGGCTTTGCCTTTTGACTGCACAGGATGTCATCAAGTTTTTTAGACCCAGTATTCATCTTGTTTAGTGAAGCCTTGCTAGTATCCAACTAAAAAAAAATCATCCTAATACTTCCTTGCAATTCAGTATTTTCAACTTTCAAGGTCTTCATATCATGATTAATTAAATCACATTTATGTGCTTCAGCGGTCAATTTATCTGCCAATTTGTTATTTTCTGCCTCTAAGTGACTCACTTTTATAAGAGCTTCTGACAATTCAGCTTTTAAAGAAGTATTCTGCTATTCAGATTCTTTCTAGATTGTAGCCATTTTTTCATTCATTTTTAGCATATTCATGGTCTTCGCAAACAATAGCTGATATTTAGCTTGCCAATCATGTTATGTATCTGACTTACTAACATCTTGATCAGTCTTATTATCAGACACTGAATTTTTCTTTACTAGCTTTAGGCTTCTCAAACTTATATTTTTTATCATCTTCCTCAGAAGTATCATCATCCTAAGTCAAGTTGAAAGCCTTCTTTCCTTGCTTTTCGTTAGCACAGTCGCTAGCAATGTGTCAATAACCATGACACTCAAAATATTGAATCCTTTAGAAGATTTCTTCTTTACAAAATTTTTAAGGATTTTCAAATCACTTTTCTTCCCCATCATAAATACTTGAAATTGCTTCATAAACTGAACAGCAACTTGGGGATCAAGCTCCTCAAAATCAAAATCAGAATTACTAGTGATTTTCTTGAATGATTCTTTGGAGGCTCTCAACGCAATACCTTTGGATTTTGATTTTCCATTAGTCCTTAGGTTTTCTTCTAAAGTCTGAAGGTTGCCAACTAATTCCTTAGCTTTGAGAATATTCGGATTTTTATTCTCTTCTATGGCCACAACCTTTGCATCAAACATTTCTGAAAGAGACCGCATAATCTTTTTCACAATTCTATTTTCATGAATTGGCTCTCCCAAAGTAAAGTTGTCATTCATAATTGCATTCAGCTTTGAATTGAACTCATCAAAATTTTCATCATCTTCCATTTTGATGGTTTCAAAAGCTGTATACAATTTTTTAAGTTTCGACTGTTTGCAGTATCAATCCCTTCATGCACAGTCTGCAGAATATCCCAAGTTTCTATCGCAGTAGTGCATGTAGAAATTCTACGAAAGTCATATATGCTAACACCATTATAAATAGCATTCAAAGCCCTAGAGTTGCAAGTGGCTGCCAATTCTTCATCCTTAGTCCACTGTTCTTCAAATTTAAGACTGGTTATCCCATCAATAGTGTCAGTGGGCAAGGAATAACCTTTCACAATAGTTTTCCATACTTTCAGATCTATGGCTTTTATAAAGGCAACCATTTTGCCTTTCCAATAAGCATAATTTGTACCATCCAGCACAGGAGGCTTATTAAGAGAAGTGCATTTACGGTAGATATCCATCCCTACAATATTTGGATCAAACACAATAAAAAAGTATAACCCACTCTGATACCAATTGAAAGTTTTTACAGGCTACCAGAATGGATTACTAGTTCTAATTTAACTAATCACTGCAGCCGAAATAACCAATTAGACAATATAGAACTAGCTATCTACTAATCACACACCACAAGAAGGCAGACACAATATTTAGCGTGAAAACCCTATCTAAGGAGAAGAATCACAAACCAGAAATCAAGAGTTCGTGAACAGTTACAAGATATACTCACAAGCTCCTTTACTTCAGTTTGTACCTAGACCTAAGGACTGTAGTTGTTCTTGCAAAGAATCCACGAACACGACATCCACCATGCCCCGTTCTACTTACTTGATCTCCTCGCACCTTGTCAGTCAAAATGAAGTATCTTCTGCAAGAAAGGTAGAAGCAACAATGACCTTCTAGAGTAGCCCTTTAGATTAGTCTCTCAAGCCCCGTTTCTTTACTAGAATTCCTAACAGGAATTCAGGCTGTCTAGGAATTTTGTGTTTCACTACTAGAATTCCTGGGCATTTGAAATTCCAGGCATTTGGAATCCCAAAAAACCCAGCATTTGAAAAAACCACTTTAACAAGGAGGATTTGGAAATCTCACTTGGCATAAAAATCCTTGGAGAGGGATGACGGCATTCTGGGAGGTCAGGCAAGAATTCAGGCCATGAATGAAACAACGAATTTAGAATTCCATAATTTGGCAGCATTTCAAATACCAGCATTAATTTCCAGATAACCACCAGACATAAATCATATGAATTCTAGTAAAGAAACGTGCCCGCAATGGCCATAGGGAATAATCTCTCTCTAAGATATCTCTGACTCAGATTAATGAGAGTGATACATTTAGGGTTGAGAGCAATACCCTATATATAGCCCCAAATTCGTGCCTTAGACTTAGAACACAAATAGGACTCAAAGTGGGAAACCAAGTCTCAAAAGGAAATAATTCCAAATCAGAAAAGGAGACTTTCTCATTTTTCCGCGCCTGTTTGATTGATCGGACAGTGCATCCGATCGATCGGATAGCCCATATAACTAGGGCGTGTCTACTGTCCGATAGATCAAACAAAGGCTCCGATCGATCGAGTCTGGGGAGATTCACCCGGTCTTCTCTTTTTTTTCTTTAGCTCTTCCGGCGACACAACCACAGTCCATTCTAAATAAAAAATAAAATAGAACTCAATGAACCCAGAGTTTTGTTGGACCCATGAAGTAGCCAATACAAAAATACTAACACTCTCCATCAAACTCCCCATAAAATTCTGAGATTTTTCCAAAACTTTTCCTTATTCCTAATGATTTGAAAGAAGATCATCCCTTCTCAGAGATGCCTAAGAATCAATCCCTGATTCATTAGATAGTATTCTATATCAAAGAATCTTACAGAGACAACAACCACACATCATATATACTAAATAAGAAAGCTAACTGAAGTTTGAGTATTCATTCAAATGACAATCTCGACCTCAACCCATTGCAAAGGTATACTGTTCCAGATGACTAGTTTTTCTTTAATTTGTTTATTTTATGATTTTTTTTTTTGCATTTTCTTTGATTTTTCGATTTTGATTGGGAATTGGTGACTGTTTCGATTGTTGTAAAAATAGAGGACTTGGAGTGAATAGAGAGGAACACCTACTTGAATTTATCTCTTTTGATATGAAAACAAAGTTGAAAACAAACTCCAGCAGCATCAGATTGATCAAATTTGGAACCAATCTTTCGTCTAGGCACATCCCCTGCTAGAAATATAAGTAGGGATATTGAGTTGAAGAATAATCTCTGTTTACATTTCGTTCAGTTTTCAAGACCGATACCGAGTTCGGGTTCAAGTTTCAGTTTCACAATCCATTCATCAAAAAGCTAAAAGAAACTAAGTCATTTTTGTAATTGAGAATGGTTCCAGCCTTAAACAAAAGGGCAAAAACTATGGAAGGCAATGGGGTCCCATTGATTCATAGATCCAAAGGACCCTCTATCTACTGCCCGCAAAAATGGGTATGTGCTCTTTTTCCTTTTTCTTTTTTTTTCCCCGCAGTTGACAAGTGGGTCGAATCTGGCCCACATTTATGGACCCAATGGTATAGGACACAAGTTCAAGTCCACCATGGCCCCATCCTGATCTTTTTTGTTTGGACCCATTGTTAGACCTCGTCCCGAGTCAATCAAGATTAACTTTAATTGATTGGGATTAAAGCTAATTAATGATGTTGAATTAAGCTAATGATGATAATTGATCAAATAGAATTTAATTAGCCTCAAATGATGATTTTGAGCTTTATGAAAAGATAATGAAGGAGATTGGATGGATTGAATAGAGTTTAGACTCAAATGAGGAAAACTAAGAACTTTTCTTAAATACAAGTTTCCGCGTACTTTGTCGAATACGGAAACTCTTGGTACTAACACGCGTATCTCAACGTGTATGTTAACTTTCATAAAAGACTTAAACTCGTTCAATAAGAAACGAATCGAATGACCCTTCGTTTGACTTAAATTGAAACGAAAAAGGAGGTGGATGGCTTAAATGCAATATAGGAGCTTATGTGGGATATGATGAACTCATTTGAGTTCATTCACTCATTTCCAAACCCTAGGCTCTTCCTTTTCTTCTTCTTCTTCTATTTTTCCTCATCAAGTGTCAAGAGTGGAGCTTTGAGTGTGGTTTTGAGAGTGATTTCATTCATTTCATCTTCTCCATCAAGTTGTTCTCCATTTCCTTGGAGTTAGAGCTAAGAGAAGATCTCAAACTTCTCTTCACAAGCTACAAGTGTTCTTGAACTCTTTATAGAGTTTACAGGTTCTAAGGGTGTTTAGAAATGGTTTCTAGCACAAATAATGATCGACACTTAAATGTGCAACTTTTAACCGCAAGACTACGGTGTCGTCAAGTAGTAAAGGACTCAAGAGTCCGGATTATCGATCCCACGAAGAGAGGATGGAACAAGCAATGAATCCGATTTGAGTAATTGAACTAAGATATAGCTAATTTAGACAATTGAAGTAAACATTTAACACTATTAAACTATGCAATGTAAATAATTAATTAACAATCTAAAATATGAATTAAATTAGATCTAAGCTAATCTAACAAGCTACACTAAACTAGTGTGTAAATATGGTGGTGGAAATGGAAGAGTTAAGGTAAGAATGTGGTCTGAAATGTGTAGGGTTTTTAAAACAAGTTATGTGAGATGTGTATCTAATAATCTAAAAGTGAAAATAATAATTTAAAGAAAGATTTAAATTAACAACAATAAAGATAAGAGATTAGGCAATCCAAAATCCACTAAGTATGTAATTAATTCAAACAATGCATGTTCTAATTCAACTCCAAACTCTACAATCCAATTAGCAATCTCTTGCCTAATTGGATTGGATGATATAACAATGAAGATCAAAGTAAAAAAAAATCAAAGGCCAAGATCTTAGATCATCATCTAGCTGCCCTAACAATAAATCATCAAAATCAAGCTACAAAAGATTAAAGATAAGGGCTCTAGAGCATGCTATGTGAGAGAACTTAATCTAACTACAAAGCATCAATTGAGATTATCCGAGCATCAAATGTAGAGATAGAGTAAGAAAAATGAGAGAGATTAGCACAACTAGATCTAAAGTCTACTAATCAATTAAGACACAAGTAGGGAATTTAAACTAAAAACATGCATGGAATTGAACTAATCACATTATTTAGCTTCAAAAGGAGAGCCTAATCCAAGAGCTTTAGTCACTAAACATCAAGAAAGAGCTCCAAATCTTCATTAATGATCTTTAATTACACACTTTAGTTACAAAGAAGCTCCTAATTACAATCTAAAAGTAAAGAGTATGTAAAATAAAATTGCTAAAAGTCTAACTTGCCAAAAGATCTCCTCTTCTCTACAAAAATATTCCAATTTATAGAAACTTTGAAGACATTTGATTGGCTCATTTTTATTTACAAGGATTGCTTCCATTTGATTGGTTGCAACTTGAAGGCTTTTGATTGGCTCTTTTGCTTTCACATGGATTGCTTCAATTTGATTGGTTGCAACAAACTTTCCTTCCAAAAGCATATGTGCTTTTTGCTTTTTGTGGTCCTTCATTTTGGAGGCTTTTGATTGGCTCATATCCTTTCACATGGATTTGTGCCATGGTAAGCTTTGATTGGTGGAGAGGTTAGAGTTGGATGAAATATCTTCTATGTAAAAAAAAAAATGTAATTGTTGGGATTTGAACCCAAAACCTATTTCATACCAACCAAAGCTCTAACCAATAAACTAACCACTCCTTTGTATTGGAAAATGACTTCTTCTGATCTTATTTTGGAATTGTTCAACACTACTGATGCCTTGGGACATTAGCCGGAAGGTTGGGTTAGTCACGGGGTCCACCTACACACGAGAAGTTACATAAAAATGCGCTATAAATAATCGGATTTATGGATGATAATCCGATAATCCGTTTAACGTGATAGAATGATAAAATCTCTGTGTAAAGCAAATGATATGCATATGATATGCTGATAAAACTTGAACTAATGAGAGGTAAAATATGCAATATTTAACACTCATCACACCCCCAAACCTACATTTTGCTAGTCCCGAGCAAAAACTATAAAGAAAAACTAAACTATATGCAAGAAAACATGGTAAAGATCCTAACTCACTTTCGCATGAATCACGACTGCACTTAGCTCATGCAACAAGCCTTTAAACCCCTAGGTTCCCCTAGTGGACGAGTTTTGTCTCGTGAGGGTTTTTTAGCGAATAAATCTCACAAAATTCTTTTTATTTTGGAAAGAAAATATTTTTTATGTCCAACAGTCTTTAGCAAGCTAATAAGAATGAGTACTGAGTTAGGAATATTAGCCAACTCTTGAAGATATGCCAGTCAATACCTAAGTCCCACTGTATGTGTGTGTGTGTTTAGCCAATAATCATGCAGTCTTCAAGTCGAAGCTCACACAACCTTAATCCCCTTCGGAATACATTTCGCCTTGACTACAGCCTTACAGGTCATTCTCTCAACAATGGATGCACACAGATTTTACTGACTAACTCTCAGTATGTGAGTATGAACAAGGCTAAGAACTCACATAATTGATGAAGAACGGAGTTTATGTATAGAATGATTGATCTCAAAGAATAAGATATAACCAATAGAAGGTGGAAATGCTCAGTAAACTTGTCACTCATTCAGCACCTAACCTTTCCTAGGATCCAATAGGTCTTTTATAGGTTGTAATGTGGTTAAGGTTAATAGGTAGGATAAGGGTTAAATGTGCCTAAGTGTTCTTGAGAAGGTAAGGTTCTTCAAGTCTTCATAGGAAGGTCTTCCACTATCTTCATTTCTTCATTTTGCTTTGTGTTCTTTATTCCACTCTACATCTTTTGGTGCTTGCTTTTCTTTGGTTTCCTATATCTTTTTTTTTTCTTTTTCTTTTGTTTTCCTTTGGTTCTCATTTCTTCTTCTTCCTTTTTTTTTTTTCACTTTCAAATTCCTTTATTCATTTGTCATTCCTTTGTAGAACATCTATATTTTGGTAGCCCATGTGAAGTCTTCATCACTAATGCTCAAATCCTTCCTTTCTTCATATATCCCTACCATTCTAAAAAACAATAGGTCAAAAAGGATTATATATATGTGGGTGATAAGGCTTGGGACAATGAAGGAAGGTTTTTTGTAAAATAGGCTCAAGAGGGCTACTAAGGGTATAAAATGTAATAGATGAGTTCAAAATTTGGCCATTGGTTTTTTGATGCCTATCATCTTCCCCTAAGTTCAAAAAATGCATTATAAGCTACAAGTCAAGATTTCTTCGCATTTTGATGTCACCTCTATGGTTAGAACAAGGAATAACACTTATGAGATCGAAGTGTTGGACTAATTAAGAAGCTCTAGGAGTAGCCATTCATTCTACTCAGGAATAGCGCAGAAGAGTCCTCACCCAAACCGATATAGATAGGCTCAATCGCTCAATGGGTTTTAGTCTCCACTAATGATTCTTTCGGGTCTCTTGGAAGTGATTTACACTTCTGTTGGACTACATTCATGTGGCCAAATGTGTAAAAAGAATTTCTAGGACTTGTACATATGACTGTTGGAATTTGAGATGACTTGAGAAGTCTTTTGAAGAATTGAAGAAATTATTATCTCAAGTATTGTTTTGAGTTGGAATTATTGTCAACACAATGTCACAAGCATGATGTTAATAGGTTGGTGTTGATAGAGCTTAAAAGAGAAATCAGAGTTGAAACAGTCAGGAATTCAGAATTCCTGAAGCAGAGTGTGCGGTCGACCGGGCACCCCATGCGGTCGACCGAGCAAGAGGAACCTGCAGAAAAAGTTTCAGGAAGCTCCCAGTTATTTTCGTGACACAGTGTGTCGTCGGTCGACCGGGACCCCAGGATGTCGACCGAGCACGTCAGGTATCTGTTTCCAGACTGTGTATGATGTCGACCGAAGACAGCAGGATGTCGACCGAGCACGGGAAGACAGAGTTGCGCAGAAAAACAAAAGTCTTGCACGAAAATTCAGCATTCTTATCTATTTTGTTTGGGACTCTTTCTAAATGAATTGTAGCCTTTTTGGAACACTCTTAAGGGTTATCATAACCTATATAAAGGCATGTTTGCCTCGTTTTTAAAGTGACACAAGAAAGAGAGAAAGAAGAGAAGAAAAGAGAGAGAGTTTTGGAGAGAAGAGAGTGCTGTTGCTGTGTGCAGTCTTGTTACAAGTTTCTACAGCAAGTGTGGACGAGGATGTGCTCTTGAAGATGGTGTTTCGTCCATAAGATAAGTGTCTCTCTGTTTATGCTTTAATTTTCAATTTGTAAGGGATTGAGAGAGAGAGATTGTAGAGGGGAAGGGCTGTAGAAAAGTTCTCTACTTTTATTCTGTAGAACATCAAGTTGGTGCTTGGTGTCTAGGGTTTGGTGATCCTATCTGTTGGTTGCAGATAAATTGTAAAGGGAGTCGGTGCTTCCTAGATAGTTTGTGCTATCTGAAACTAAGGGTTGGTGCTCTTTGTCGTTGGTGCGACTAAATAGATTCAGATCTGTTCCGGATTGGTGTTCGGACAGTCTTTGAACCGTGGACGTAGCCTTTCGGTGAACCACGTTAAATCTGGTGTCCTTGTGTGATTTGATTTGCTTTTGTTGTTAAATTGGACCTGTTTTTAAGGAATCACTGATTCCCCCCCCCCCCCCCCCCCTCTCAGTGATCGCGATATCTAACAATGACAACTCTTCAAGCAAAATCCATGGATAATTTTTGAAAATTTTTCATATTTGTAGTGATTTTGAAAAATTTTCAAAATCTTAAAGTTTTTGGTATAAATGGAAAACAAAACAACTTATGTACATGCAAAATGCAATGCATGAAATGCAGTGCCTCACCCCCAAACCTATTCTAAACATTGTCCCCATTGTTTATTAATAACAGAAATAAAATAGGACAAGGAAGATAAATTGGAATTTCTCACCATGGGGTGCCGACACACGGGTATATTGGGTTGCCTCCCAACAAGCGCTAAGTTTAACGTCTTCAGCCAGACGTAATTAACAGTGTATGAGGTCAATCTATCCTGGGCCCACAAGAAAGACTTCCTCAACAACATTCTCAGGATCCACAAACTCAAGGTACTCTTTCAATCGATGCCCGTTCACTTGAAAGGTGCTACCATCTCTGGGATTCAAAAGTTCAATTGCACTGTGGGAATGGACTGTCTAAATGACATAGGGTCCTGACCATCGAGACTTCAACTTGCCCGGGAACAAGTGCAATATGGAGTTATATAGCAAAACTTTCTGGCCATGATGGAACTCTTTTCTTAGAACTCTCTTATCATGAAATATTTTGGTCCTGGCCTTATAACTCCTTGCACATTCATATGATTCATTCCTCATTTCCTCTAGTTCAGCAAGCTGCAATTTCCGTTGGACCCCCGCCTTTTCTAAGTCAAAGTTTAGGCGCTTGATCTCCCAATATGCTTGATGTTTTATCTCAACTGGCAAGTGGCATGCCTTGCCGAAGACCAACCTATACGGAGACATTCCGATAGGTGTCTTGAAGGCTGTCTGATATGCCCACAGTGCATCATGTAAACGTAAAGACCAGTCTTTCCGATTTGGATTGACTGTCTTCTCCACGATGTTCTTGATCTCATGATTGGAAATCTCTACTTGCCAGCTAGTCTGAGGATGGTATGGTGTGGCAACTTTGTGCGTGATGTGGTACTTCCCCATTAAAGCTTCAAATACTCGGTTGCAAAAGTGCTTACCACCGTCGCTTATGATTGCGCGTGGTATACCAAAGCGAGCAAAATTTTGATTTTTCAAAAATTCAACCACAACCTTGCGGTCATTGGTTTTGCATGGAATGGCCTCTACCCATTTAGACATATAATCAACAGCAACAAGAATATACTAATAACCAAAAGAAATGGGAAATGGTCCCATGAAGTCGATACCCCAAACATCAAACAACTCAACAATCAAGATAGGTTGTTGGGGCATTTCATTCCTCTTAGAGATCCTCCCTAATCGTTGACACCGGTCACAGTTCCTATAGTGCTCATGTGCATCCTTGAAAAGGGTAGGCCAAATAAATCCAGATTGAAGCACTTTTGCTGCTGTCTTTTTACTAGAAAAATGTCCCCGACAAGCATGGTTATGACAGAATTCAAGTATGCTCTTCTGGTCCATCTCGAGTACACACCTCCTAATGATTTGGTCAGGGCATTGTTTAAACAAATAGGGATCATCCCAAAAATAGTATTTAGCCCTAGACAAGAAGCGGAATTGGTCATTTTTTGACCAATTACTTGGTGTTTTCCCGGTCACCAGATAGTTAACTATATCTGCATACCACAGGGTTTTACTATCAACAAACAACAATTGCTCATCTGGGAAGGTTTCTAAAATCGGATGGTCTTCAGAGGAATCAACAATCAGACGCAAAATATGATCAGCTACCACAATTTCAGACCCCTTCTTATCCCATACCTCTAGGTCAAATTCTTGCAAAAGCAGTATCCACCTGATCAACCGAGCTTTAGCATCTTTCTTGCTCAACAAATATTTTAATGCGGCATGATCAGTGAAGACAATGACTTTTGACCCTATGAGATAGAATCTGAACTTATCCAATGCAAAGACGACAGCCAGCAATTCCTTTTCAGTGGTGGTATAGTTAAGCTGTGCGTCATTAAGGGTCCTACTAGCATAGTAGATAACATGAGGCAATTTGTTTATCCTCTGTCCCAGTACAGCTCCGAGAGCGTAATTGGAAGCATCGCACATCAATTCAAAAGGTTTCGTCCAATCAGGAGGACGGATAATGGGTGCAGATGTCAACTCTCACTTCAAACGATCAAATGATTCTAAACATGTAGCAGAAAAATCAAAACTAGCATTCTTTCCCAAGAGATCACAGAGAGGGCGAGCAATTTTGCTAAAGTCCTTGATAAAGCGTCGATATAAAACCTGCATGGCCTAAAAAGCCTCTCACCTCTCATACAGTTTTAGAAGGAGGCGGGTTTACAATCAAGTCGATCTTGACTTTATCTATTTCAATGCCCTTACTCGACACAATATGACCCAAAACAATGCCCGACTTGACCATAAAATGACACTTTTCCCAGTTCAAAACCAGGTTCTTTTCCTTACATCTTTGCAATACCAGGGTCAAGTGGTGCAAACAACTATCAAAACTTGAGCCAAAAATAGAAAAGTCATCCATGAAGACTTCCAAAAATCTCTCCAACATGTCCGAGAAAATGCTCAACATACACCTTTGAAAAGTTGCAGGTGCGTTGCACAGGCCAAATGGCATACGCCTGTAGGCAAATGTGCCGAAAGGATAGGTGAAGGTTGTCTTCTCTTGGTTCTCGGGGGAGATATGGATCTGGTTATACCCTGAATAACCATCCAAGAAGCAATAGAAAGCATGGCCAGCTAATCTTTCCAACATCTGATCAATGAAGGGTAATGGAAAGTGGTCCTTCCTGGTCATTGAATTCAATTTTCTGTAATCAATACAGACTCTCCAACCTGTTTGAACACAGGTTGGGACCAGTTCATTGTCCTTGTTGGCGACAACGGTTACGCCAGATTTCTTGAATACTACTTGGACTGGACTCACCCATTGACTATCAGAAATCGGGTAGATAATGCCAGCGTCTAAAAGCTTAATTACTTCTCCCCTCACTACTTCCTTTAGGACCGGATTCAGTCGTCTCTGTGGTTCACGAGATGGTTTGACACCTTCTTCCAGAAGAATTTGGTGTATAACTATAGAGGGACTGATTCCTTTAATGTCCGAGATGGTCCAACCTAGGGCACTCTGATGGTCTTTCAGCACATCCAGTAATTTTTTTTCCTACTCTTCCTCAAGGTTTGAGGCAATAATTACTGGGTTGCTAGCAGAGGGCCCTAAGTAGGCATACTTTAAATTCTCGGGTAATGGTTTCAATTCTAACATGGTTGGCTCAACAATAATTGATTCTTCTGCGACCATAGATTCAGAGGTGGATGTAAATATAGGCTCAATTTTCTGCATCCATTGGCCAACATCCATCGGCTGGGTCGAATCCAATAATGCATTAACTTCGCATATGGACCCGTCGATGTCTATGTCGGCATTGAAGTGAGCCAGACATTCCTCCAGCGGATCTGTGTAACATGATGATTGAAGTGTTTGATCAATTAATGTGTCAACCATGTTCACTTCCTCATCATCATCTAGGTCTAATGTTTGGAGTCCATTACGAAAAACATTTAACTCCAACTTCATGTTCCCGAAACTAAGTGTCACAACCCCATTCCTGCATCTAATCACTGCATCTGATGTTGCAAGGAACTGTCGACCACGAATGACAGGAATATGTCAGTCGGGGGCCCGTAGTCACCTCTTGGTGCCCGTAGTAGGTGACTACGGATGGGGACCGGCCGACCAAGAGGTCGAGCCGGAGGGTGGATAGCCGGCACCAGTGGCTGGGGCTTGAGTATCTGTTTGTTTGGGATTTTGAGAGATTTTTGTAGTGAGTTGGGTAGTGTTGGAAATATATAATTAAACTTTGGTTTTTATCACTTGTCATTTTAGGCTGGATAAGCCTAATATACATGATATGATTTTGATGATACATGGTGCTTCCGCTATCTCTGTATTGCTTCCGCTTATTTCTTTATACTTCCGCGATATTAACTGTTGTTATAATATTGTTCAAAAAGTTTTAAATTGGACCTCACTGTGGACCTACGATCTTGGAAGTTCTCGGATTTTTCGGGAAGTAGCGTGCCAATTTCGGTACTTCGACGATTTTCTCAGTATCCGGAATTGGGGCGTTACATAGTTACTAAATGTAACAATGAATTAACGAACAATTCTACTGCAGTCGATGGAATGGGGGTGTTCCGGAGCTCCGGGTGGAAGTCAATGATCTCTGATTCAGACACTGGTAGATGCCACACATTATGGACTGAAAAGTCCCAATTGAAAAGTCACTTAATAAGAATACTCACTGACTAATCACTGAATGACTAACTGAATGAATGAATGAATATGAACGCACTGACTGCTTCCTTTAGGAAGATATGAATGGAAATGAAACAATGCTATTGTAGTTACCAATCTAGTCATTTCTATTATTTGACTCCACTGTATAGGACATTGTACTTGATACTGAATTGTCTAGAACTGTTAGATTCTTGAATTGACATGTTTTGTATATTGATAGCATGTACTATCATGGACATGTTTATACATTATTGAACTGTCGTGTTCACGGTGTTATTAATGACATTACAAGCCCAGTTGCCCGTGCCGGTCTTGCAGAGGCCGCACCGGCAACAAAGGAGGCACTACAAGAAAATACATTTTTAGCGGTGAACTTATAGCGGCGGCCAATAAAATTAGTCACTATAATATACTTATAGCGACAGCCAATCTGACCCATCGCTGTAACACAATTTCTAAGATACTTTACCGGCGGCCTTTGCGATGTCCGTTGCTAAAAACATTAATCTAAGGGTGCCAATGGTCCGCGGGAAAATTTTTTTTTTTTACCGACAGTCAAGTGTTGGATGTCGCTACAAACTATTTATAGCGGCGGCCATAAGTGGAAACCGACGGTAAAAATGTAATCGCTCCCACTCTAATTTATCCCTCTCCTTCACGGTATCTCACTCTAAAATCTCTCCCCACTAGAACCCTCTCTCGCTCAACTCTCCCCTGTGCGGCCCTCCATCTCTGTCACTCTCTCAACGTCTCTCCCTGTGCATGCACCCCTCCATCTCTCTCACTCTCTCACTCTGTCACCGGTTGAGATCGCCGATGCATCCCCACTGACCATCATCATCGTCCAGACCCTGCAATCATCTTCCTGCGCATATACTAACCCTGCAATCATCTGGAACCAACACTCCATCCACTTTTAGACCTCCAAACGTGACCGTCGATAACATCACCAAATGAAATCTTGTCCGTAGATTCGCATCTTGATCGATTGATCTCCATCTCAGAAATTGTTTTTTTTTTCTTCTGTTTATGGCTGCTGCTGTAGCAGAGCAACCTCAGCTGCTCTTGATTCCTTACCCAAAAACCCTAGTTCTCGAGATTCGAGCTTATTAAAGAAGCTTCTCCTTTCGGCTGAGATCTGATTGTTTGAAGCTCATTGAAGGCTGTTTCAATGGCGGATCCGGTGGTTTTTTTGGGGGGTCGTTGAGTTGATTGGTGGTTTCGAGCTTCAAATCTCAAGTTTCGATGGTTTTTGTTTCATCCGTGGAGCTTCAAGACTGCATGCGAGTAGTGATCAGATCGGTTTTTCATGTGACTGAAGATTTTTCTTCTTTTTGTGTGTTTGAAATCTTCTTGCAATTTGATTTTTCATTTTTTGGAGCGAGTTTGATGATGTTGAGCTGGTGCAATTCACGATCGGTTGTGTTCTTCACTAAAACTTGAAGGTGATTGATGATTCTTGCTGTATTTGTTATAGCCTTTTGATTGGAATCTGCTCATTCTGCTTTGATTTTTGTTGTTTTTGTTTAGGTTTTGATGACAGATGTTTGTCTTTATGGTTATTCTTAATTGGTTTGGGTGCTTTTGTTGATTGTAGGTAGGAGAGGATTTGTTATGAAGCTTTTTAAGAGACTGAGCAGCTGACAAAAAAAAATGAACTAAAAAAAAAAATGAGAGAGAGAAGCAGAATAGAGGAAGAAGAGGAATCAAAGTGCCTGGCACAGTAGCTACTCAACACAAGTTAGAGGTTCCACCATCTCAACTGGCCCAGTCCACTCTCTCACTCTGTCACCGGTTTTGTTATTTTAGGACTTTTTTTAAAGGTTGTGTGATGTGCTGTAGTCTGGACCGATTGTGCTGTTTTTAATATGATGATTGTGCTTAGCTTCTGATGGTTTTTTATACATTGCTTCTGATGGTTTTATGCCATTCCTTTTCCCACTTATAGGCTAGTAGGCCCTTGAAAATGTACCACTTGTCCTGTTTGAAAACTGCTAAGGGACCTTCTCTTGCAAAAGCTATAAAAGATCCACCTCACACATAAATGATAAACAAGATCTGGATTCAAACACATCTTTACAATTGGACCTATACACATTTACAACATTACAATTCTAAATTGGGGCCTATTTGTTTGCTTGAATTCTAAGACTCTCAACCAAAGAGATGGGTGGGAATTTCAAATGTTGTTTTCCCTCTAGATTTACAAATGCTCAAGTGCCTCTTTTAGCATTTTTAAAACATGATAATTGGAAATTTGAAGAAATTTGAAGAAAGTTTTGAGAGAAAAAAAACAAATTCAAAAGGCTATATTTTTGAAAACTCAGAAAACAAATGTTACATCCAAATGCTACAGGCTAAGATACATAGAGAGTTTTTTGAGACCAAGCTACAAATTCATGAGAGAAGCCTAAGGTCATTTTCAGGTATCCCCTTTATATCCATCTATCCCAAATTTTATTTCAATTCAAAAGACGCACACCATCCAATTGAATAAATCTAACGCCAACATTAACTTTGAATATGGCCCCCACAAAAAGATTTTATCACCATGCCCCTGCCCATTTTAAACATCCATTTTGAAGTTTTGAAGGTGATGATCAAGAATGTTAGATGATGGTTATTTGGGACAAGTGGCTGATACACACCCTTTGTATGTTGAAAGCTTTGAGCATCACAATTCACAAACTAAGCTGTTGACTGTTGTACTCCCTTGCCCACAATAATTCACATTGGAATGTACATTTACAAAAATAAAAAATTTCAAATCCTGTTAGGAGTGTTACATGACCTAAGAATTTATAAGTTCAAGTCCTCTCATACTCATTTTTAGTTTCTACTCTTGTTTGACTACATGATGACTTTTTTTTTATATTGAACATGTATGTTTCTTCTTATGTACTTTTGTAATTGGGTTCTTTTCTTTCTGTCTTTCATGGGGTGGTTATGAGACTTTTCAAAAAGCTATCTACAATTGTGTAAAGTTTACAGTTTTTTTGCTCTTATAGGCTAATCCCAAAAGAACTTTTATTATATTTTTTTTATTGGTAAAGACCTTTTATTTATGTCTATTAGTTGTAAATGAGGTTTTGCTTTATCTTTTTTTTTTATTTTTTATGTAATTATATTTCTTGGGCTTACTGGTTTTTTCTTTCTTTGCTTTCTTTTGGTACATATGTCCAAATTCTAGCTTAAGTTATCTAGTAAATTGTCTTTTTGAGCTGTTTGTTTCTTTCTGTTGGGTCTCTACTCATTTCACTTGTTTCATTGAAGTGCTGTGAAACCAGTCCATTTTGAGAAAGTTATGGCCAATCCTATTGAGGTGTAGTAGAGTATCGAATTGTATTAAAATCTTTTACTCCTAAGTATGCTTTAACATGGTATCAAAGCATACTTGGGAGTAACAGAATTCCATACGAAGATTACTAGTGGCTTGGGTTAGGGTTTTAAACTAGTTTAAGTGAGATTTGCTTTAATTGGAAATTTGACTATAAGTGGATCAACTCAATTGAATGAAGCATTGAGGATTGATCTAAAGTTTCAATCCTCTGAATATGTTCTTAAAGTTTCCACAAGGGTGTTGGAAGCCTGTTTGGTTTGTTCTTGTGTAGTGTTATTTTAAATTGCTGCTCTAAACTCACATCACATGCCTTGTGTGATTATGTGTTTTTGGTCGGTAGGAATTGGCTTGAACCGGATATTACGATGGACAAAAGTTGGATGCATAAGTCAAGATCGAGCCCTGAGTATCTAAATGGTGTTATAGAATTCCTAAGTTTTGCGTTTGACCATGACCATGCAACGAATGATGACAAGATCCCGTGTCCATGCATTAAATGTTGTAACAAGTACTATAAGAATAGAGAAGATGTGCATGGTGACTTATTATGGAATGGGATAATGCAGAGATACATCAATTGGACGAGCCTTGGGGAGGATATGTATGGAGGTGAATATATTAGTGATGAGTCTAAGGAGGGCGATGAAATGCATGAAATGTTACAGGATGCATTCGGAATGCAAACTTAGATGGTGGGGAAGATAATGAATCACCGGAAGAAAGCATTCCGGATGTGCCCAACTTGGAAGCACAGAAATTTTACGAACTTTTGAAGGATGCCGAGAATGAACCATACCCGGGTTGCACTAAGTTCTCAAATCTTTCTTTCATTGTACGGTTATTTCACTTGAAGTGTCTTAACGGATGGAGTAACAAATCATTCGACATGTTACTTGAGTTATTAAAAGAGGCAATTCCTGTTGGTGAAATGTTGCCCAAGAACCACTATGAATCAAAAAAGATACTTCGGGATCTTGGCCTCCACTACATAAAAATAGATGCTTGCCCAAATGACTGTATGCTGTATTGGAAGGAATATGAGAATACGAATGAATGTACCGTATGTGTTGAGTCTAGGTGGAGATTGTCTGCTACTAAATAGGCTGTAACTTCATCTACAAAAGATAAGAAGATAGCTGCAAAGATTTTGCGTTATTTTTCATTGAAACCGAGGCTTCAGAGGTTATTTATATCTTCAAAAACAGCTGAGTACATGAGATGGCATGATCAGGGACGCATAAAGGACGAGGTGTTGAGGCATCCTGCAGACTCTGAGGCATGGTCAACTTTAGATGATGAATTCCCAATGTTCGGTTCGGAGCCTCGTAATGTTAGACTTGGTTTAGCGAGCGATGGTTTCAATCCTTTTAATACCGTGAGTATTGCTCACAGCACATGACCGATCATTCTCATTCCATACAACTTGCCGCCATGGATGTGTATGAAGCAATCATTTTTCATGTTGTCATTGCTTATTCCTGGCCCTAAGTCTCCTGGGAACGACATCGATGTTTACATGCAACCATTGATAGAGGAGTTGAAGGAATTATGGACAGATGGAGTTGAGACATACGATGCCTCTTCAAAATAGAATTTTTTGATACATGCAGCAGTCTTATGGACTATTAGTGATTTTCCCCCATATGCTAACTTACAAGATGGAGCACTAAAGGGGAAAAAGCATGTCCCTCTTGCAACAAGGACACTTGTTCGGTCAGATTGAAGAATGGACGTAAGTGGTGTTACTTGGGACATCGTCGATTTCTACCACTTGATCATAAGCTCTGACACAATAAGAGATCCTTTAATGGATTTAAGGAATTGAGAAGTGTGCCAAATGCATTATCTAGTGATGATGTACTTGATCAATTGTGTGAGTATGAGCAAATCACATTCGGTAAGGCAGATAAGGATAATATGGGGAGGAAGAGAAAAAGGGATGAGTGCAAATTGCCAAAGAATTGGAAGAAGAAGAGTATTTTCTTCCAATTGCCTTATTGGAAAGATCTTATATTGCGACACAATTTGGATGTTATGCACATCGAAAAAAATGTGTGTGACAGTGTGCTAGGGACACTGTTGAACATGGAGGAGAAAACAAAAGAGACTTTAAAAGCTCGTCTTGACCTAAAGTTAATGGGCATAAGGGAACATCTCCACCCAAAACAGGAAGGAAATAGGTTGGTATTACCCTCTGCATGCTACTCAATGTCTTTAACTGAGAAAAGAAAGTTGTTTCAATGCTTGAAGGAGGTGAAGGTTTCGGATAATTATTCGTCGAACATTGCACAATGTGTTCAAGTCAAACAATGCAAGATCTCGGGGCTGAAGAGTCACGATTGTCATGTTCTTATGCAACAACTACTTCCGCTTGCAATACGTGGACTCTTACCCAAGGATGTGTGTTCAGTTCTTATTCAATTCTCTGCTTTCTTTAGGCAGTTGTGTTCGAAAGTTTTGAAGGTCTCAGAGCTGGAGCAACTTCAATCCCAGATTACTCTAACACTGTGTAAATTGGAAATGATCTTTCCACCGGCATTTTTTGATATTATGGTCCATTTTCCTATTCATCTCGCCGATGAGGCCAAGTTTACAGGACCAGTGCAATACCGGTGGATGTATCCAATCGAGAGGTCTGTATATATATATAATATCAACTTGTCATTTCAATAATGTAGTGGCAATAACATCAACAATTATATCCCCATAGGTACTTGCACACGCTGAAATCATATGTACATAATAGAAGTCGCCCGGAGGGTTCAATAGCAGAAGGGTACCTTTCAGAAAAATGTTCGACATTTTGCTCCAGATACTTGCATGAGGTTGAGACAAGGTTCAATCGACCGGTTCGGAATTACGATGGTGGTGATGCTGAATCACATGAAAAGTTTTCCATTTTCGCAGTGACCGGTCATGCCTTAGGGAAGGCAACCTTGCGCACACTAAGTACGAATGAGTGGGAGCAGGTTCATCTATATGTGTTGAACAACTGTGATGAAGTCACCCCATTTGTTCAGTAAGATTTCTAGTTGCCAATCTAGTGAAACGATATATATAGTAAACTTAACATTTTCCTCCCATTTGGATTATGATAAAAATGAGTTATTATGCAGGACACATAAGCAGATGATCAAGGATGCTCATGGTGGTCGTATAAGTGTTAGAGATGTGGACCGCATTCATATTAAGGAATTTGGTAAATGGTTCGAACGCCATGTAAGTGTTGTATATAATATGCATTTTTCCTATTAAGTGTAGTCATAGTTGTGAATAATGTGATGGGGATGTATTAATTTCCTTGTCCAATCCAAATAAGTTTCACAGATGCAACTAGATGGTGAGCATGTAGATGAACAACTACAATTATTAGCTATGCCTCCACTTCAAGCAGTGAGGTGCTTCAAGGGGTACATCGTAAATGGCTTTAGATTTTACACAAAAGATCGAGAGAGACAAAAGAAAACTCAAAATAGTGGAGTTTTCTTAACTGCTGAGACATCGAGCTTTGCAATTAAGCGCAAGACACTCAAACCCGATGACCGGCAATGTTGGCTATTATGGCGTCTTAAACGATCTTATGGAGTTACAGTATGTCGGTGGGAATCGGATCGTGTTATTCAAATGTGATTGGTGGGATGTAATAAACCGTGGTGGTAGGGGAATCAAGCAAGATGAGTATGGATTCACCTGTGTGAACTTCTCGCGGACCTTAAATACCAATAAACCATTTATTCTTGCAAATCAGGCACAACAAGTTTTTTACATCCAAGACACCATCGATTCCAATTGGCAGGTTGCGATAAAGATACAACCCCGAGACTTATATAATATGGAGTCGGAAGTGGATCCTTGCCAACAAATTGAGCTCGATTTGCACATTGAATCAACAGATATGGCAGACACCAATGATGGTGTTATCACTTGGAATAGACCTGAGACCGAAGGAGTGGTTCTTGATGCAAATATTCTTCCTCATCAAACCCAAGAACATGAAGTAGATGATACCTTTATTGATGATGGTGAAGGAGATGATACCTCTACTGACGATGAGGATGGAGATGATATCTCTATTGCTGTTAGTGATGATTAAGATTGCTAGCAGGTATTGCAGTTGAGTTTAGATTCTCAAAATCCTCCTAATTATATATTAAAAATATGATGCTTTCACTCTTATTTTGTCATTTTTAATTTTTTTTCTTTGCTATCACATTCTAATGGAATTTAGAATCTTTTGTTAATACCTCTATTGAGCATGTGTAATATACATGCAATCCTTTTAAGATGTCAATGCTTTTAAGATGTAAGAGTATAAAAATATGTTTTTTGTCACATTATTACCCATTTATTGTCTACTTATTTAATTCAAATCCATATTCTGAATTGATGGATTAAATTTTCTTATGTGATTTAGGAACTTAAATAGATAGCCATGATTCGTCGAAGCAGAAGCAGATCTAGCCTGAGTTCCTCCATACATCCCCCTCCACAGCCTACAGAAGGGCCATCTGAGACCCAGAGCCAGCCTACCCCTATAGAGGTAAATAGTAATGAATACTTTTGCATACTAGTACATCTCCCTTCTTTAGTTAATCACTTCATGTGGTCCTTATTTAATCTTGAATCTCAGGACCACGTGGTGGTTGATGATGAGAGGAAAAAGTGGGTTCTACAAAGTTTAGGGAAGAAATACAGAGACTATAAAAATGACATTAAGGAAAAGTACTATTCTTCATGGAATACAGATGAGGAGCGACTTCAGCATTTACCCCCTGACGTTTCTAGTGAAGATTGGGCCTGGCTTGTGCAATACTGGGGCTCTGTAGAGGTTCAGGTATGAAACCATTAAAAAAAAAGTTTTAGTGAAAGAGTCCCATTTTTGCTTGTGTCATTAAATTATTGCAATATTGTTGAATATATGTAGGCTATGGCTTCGAAAAATAAGGCCAATCGTAGTTAGCAAACACTTAAACATACAGGGGGACTAAGAGTTTTGCTCGACATAGAGATGAGGAGGTATATGGGAGCAACTTATATTATTTATTATTTTAGAATTTACGTTGACATTCAACTTTGTAATGAAATTAACTTTGTACATGGATAGACTCGAAGCAGGACTGATGGGAGTATACCTTCTCGAGCGGATCTCTTCATTCGCACCCATAGTCGGAAGGACGGGACTCCTGTTGATGAGAAATCAGCGGAAATCATTGTACATAAGTTGATAATTTTAACAGTAAACCTCAATTTGATCATAATGACACAAATTATTTTTTCCATTCAGTCAAAGTTTAAGGAACTAAGTGCTACACAAGAAGGAGGATCTTCTAGCTCCATAGGTGATGAGATATATACTCAGGTGATGGGAGAAGAACGGCATGGTCGTGTATGTGGATATGGGCTAGGTCCAACGCCCACTTCAGTCTTTGGATACACGTCGCGCCAATCTCAAGCCGCTTTTGATGAGGTTGTTGGTGAACTAAGCTTAGTGCAACAAAAACTCCAGCAAATGGAGGAGTGGAAGAAGAACCAAGAAGAAGAGCAGCGTCAAATGGAGGAGTGGAGGAAAAACCAAGAAGAAGAGATTAAGTTAAAAATGGAGGAGTGGAGGAAGGACCAAGAAGAAGAGAAGCGTAAACATGAGGAAGAGATGAAGTTGATGCATGCCATTATTGCTGAGATGAGACAACAGTTTTCTACCCAGTGACAGGATCCTTCCAAAAGGGTAAAAATACTTATTTATTGTTTACTTAATATTACCATGATTTTGCATTATATGATTTGTAAGAAGATAATTTAATTATATAGTTTTTTTTGGTTTGTTTTGTAGGGAGCAGATGGATGATTCAGCAAAAGTGGTTTCATTGTTAGATTTTTTATAATGATATTAAAAAGTGTTGAATTAGGATGGATCTGATTTAGTTGTTGGTTTGTTGTGGATGATTATGATAAAACTTGCTTGTTTAAATGACAATTATGAGGTCTGTTGTTTGCTTTAGAATCTCTTCTTTGTTTGCCTATGCCCTCAATGGACTTCTATATGCATTTATATTTCAACGTTTATACTATTTGATACTTTGAGTAATGTAAACATTCAATATCCTTAACTAGGTTACAAAGGTTATTAAAACTTCCTCTTTGATTATGCAGGTCTTTGTCTTGTTTAGTTGACTTATACGTCACTGTTTGAAGTTCTTGCTTTGGCACTAATACTAAGAGGTATGAACAAACGAACAAAGGCTTCAAAATTTGAACTTTATGAACTTTCTTCCTATCTTCCTGCTATCAAAAGATTATATTGATGATCTGAATTACTGAAGTTTCAAAAGATTATATTGATGATCTAAGGATCTTCTTTTCTTATTCCAAGATAATAATTTAATGGTACCATTAGTTACTATCTACTGCACTGTGAGTTCTCCCAGTTTAGTGACTTTAAAAGCCATCATGAACAATTTTCTTATTTTAACTGATAGGTAATGACACTCAAAATAACCCTGTGGTTTTGACAATATCTTCTAAATGTGGTTGCCCATGAACAATTTCCTAGAGATAATCATGTTACGAGGCATCTATGGAAAACACTAGTTTAAAGGTAAAGCATATACTTCTATCAGAGACTCAAAGTAGACATCATACCTTTCACTTTGGAGGAATGCTCAACAACATCATCAACAAGTCTATCAAAACTTGGAATAAACCCATGAAGACCTTCTGAAAGACCAAATCCAGGGCAGTCCATGGCAAATACTCCATATCCAGATGATGCTAACTTCTTTACAATGCCTGCAAATCATATGTATCAAAATTCATAAGTTTCACATTTCTAATATATCTAAAGTGATGCAAGTTCTTTATTGCTGATTATTGACAAGAATACATGCCTTCAAAGAAAAATGTGCAAGTGTCCCCATAACCATGACAAAAACAAACTATTGCTTTTACTGGAGAGGTCTCTGGAAGCCAACTTTTAGAGAAAATCTCTAATCCTCTTGAATTAACTCCATACATCTGTATTACACAAAGTTGTTACGTCCAACAAATATAGAAGTCATAATGAAAAGACCAGTATGATAAACCCTTGCCAACTGCACATGATGGGAAGACAGTTCAAAAACCTGTAATCTGATTGCATTTTAGGACAGTGGGACTAGTCAAAGCTTAAAATAGGCTGGTCCTAGGTAAAATTTTCTTAAAAAACCAAGTAATTGGCCTCAGACTAGCATAGCCTCACATATCACACCTGGGAAGTAGTTTCTGGTTGACTGTTTGAGAATCTTATCTTCATCTCTAGTAATACACTAATACCTAACCCACTAGACTTTCTAACATGAAGAAGTAAAAGAAAGAAAATCCAAAAAAAAAAAAAAAAGGAACTAAAGGAAGCCTACTATATTCATATAAGTGACAGCCCAAGAAATGTGACACTACTATACATTAAAAAAAATACATGTGTAACTCAATGAATATTAATCCAGTATCAATTATCAACGCATGGCCAAAGGAAATTCTCTACCACAAAATTTAATCAGTAACAAGAAAATAAATAAATAAATGTGAAATAACCCATGTCTTAAAACATGTAGTTACCTCCTTCATTTTCACTCCAGGATATGATGCCTGCAACACAGACAGAAGTAAACGTCAACTAACATCTGGTAATACTTCCAAGAAAAAAAAAGTTCAATGGATGCACATATTGAGCTTTATAAATAATAAATGCCTATCTAGAAGAAAATTAGTTTTCAATAGAAATAATCAAAATAATTTAACAACATGGGGATTCATATCTGTGTGATATGTAGGATTTCATGATTCCTCAAATAGATGCTCATACATTGAAATTTCTACACATGTACACAGCCCATATATGTATGAAAAAGGAAACAGAAAATTATTTATGGCATTGACACCGCTGCAAGTTGTGAAAGGTTGCACATGTTAGTTTTATGGTCTCAATACCAGCATATGATGTAATAAATTGATTCATTTTAATTTATTAATCAATATATTCATACTTTCCATTTCATGAGATGAATGATGTTTAATTATATACTTGCACATAACCAATACAAATGACATAATGGTTCATGAGATGAACCGGGGTCCATAAGTATACTAAATATAATACATGTGTATGGATGAGTTCCACATACGGGAGACATGTATAATAAATCTTATACTTGAATATCTTCACAACCAGTGATGAGACTGGACATCTCATACTGACAAGGTTGCAGCATTTTGATCACTACGAGATAGTGTGATTTGTCTCGATCATCAGAATGAAAGATTCTGGATCATAGTGCTGGTACATTGGATGTATTGAAGGACCATGAGAAGCACTTTATAAACACTATCTTTATATTAAGGTCTTTTCTCATAATTTCCTAGCAGTAAGCTCTTAATCCTGAGACATTAATGAACTCAAGTTTCTATCTATTCATTTGCTTTGAATCATCAATGAGTGAGGCCAACTGTAGGTCAACACCTCGGTGATTTGGGTACGTGGTAGTAGAGCTGTGAGAACATTCAATAATCAAGATGGAATCTATCTCTAATATCCCCTTGTGCCAATTAATGGATTTAATCATTGGTAAGTGTACACCCATTCCGATTAAGAGTTAATTGGAAATGCACCATTGATCATTATAATTAATTGGGGCTCAAGGATAATAAGATATGGATCTAGTTTGGAAGACAGGTCCAATTGATCCATGGATATTGATGGAGGGGCCTACTTGTGGTAATATGGAAGTTTAGGGTCTTCTATGTAATTTCCTAAGACTGGAGTACAATTGCATTTATATAGTGGAATTATTTGCAATTAACTGTGGGCCCGGATTACACATGAGATGTGGGGTCGCGTGTCCCAGTTGAAGCCAGCTTTCTAAGGAATCCCTAGTGGTCCCCACGCTAGCCCAATCATCAGACGAATACTAATTCTAGTTGAACTTTAAAAGGAAAGTTACTATTTCTATTTGAAGTGAGACTTCTAATAGTGGTAATAGTATGTTTCTAATTATTAATGGAAGTGAGACTTCTATTGTAATTAAGAAAGAGAAGAAAGTTACTAATTAATTTGGAAGTGAGACTTCTAATTAAATTAGTAAAGAGTAGTTTGCAAAAGCTATAAATAGGGACCAAAGGGGGCTTGGACGTCCATCCTTGGAATTCATGCCCAGCCCCCTTTGTGCAAGAGTTGCACATCTCTTCTCTCCTTCTTCTAGTTCCTTTAAGTTCCTAGTTGCCTTCTCTTGAAGATCCCACCCATCTTCTTGAGAAAGAGATTCTAATTAGGGTAATAGCGTGGAAGGCAATTGGGTTTTGGAGAAACCTATTTGATTCGCGAAAAGGTTCGTCATCAAAGAAAGTAGCAAATTCTCCATTAGAGCACAACCGAGCTCCAAAGGTATAATCTATTTTCTTGTATGATATAGATCTTTGTTGCATGTTTGTTATTATTTTCTATCTCCTAGATAGATTATATTACTGATCGTGATAGATGAGATAGAGGGTTTGCATCCTGGAAACATTGATAGCCCTATGGATAGTTGATCCCTGTATCAAGTGGTTCAAAAAGTTTTGAAACCTATCCTAGAGGCCCACCTAATTTCCAACAATTGGTATCAGAGCCTTACCTCATCTCTTATCATGTTAGATCAGTAAGCTCGATCTAATCTTTACATGAGATGCGAAGAGGATAGATTAAGGGCTATGTACGGATCAGTTTTGATGGTTTTTCTTGGATAATTAGTAAACCTATGTTTGGAGAGTCACATAAGGGTTTAACAATGATGGAATGATGGTAGGAAGCCATTGGGAGTCTTCAGAAGAGTTTTGGAGATGTTTGGACACGAAATAGAAAAAACCGAACAGACTGACATATGAGATTGCAGTTTTTGTTTTTGTTTCGGGGGCGCTGCCCCCTGGGCCCCCGCGAGCTGACCGGGCAGCTCGACCCCCGCCGGGGGACACCCCCGGACCCCCTCTGCGTAGGGGGCATGAATCATAGTAGTGGCAATATTTGGCATCCTGTCTTTCCATTATTGTTTGGTAACCCAGATTTGTGAGTTGCTTTGCTAGTATGAGATACTAACATGCAGGTTATCATGTCCTCTCCATATGGCCCACAAGTCTTTTACTTTCTTTTATGGTTGAATGTTTATTTTTGGCAAGTTGTAAAGGGCATCATGGTTTCCTTGTTTTTTCCGGTTCAGGGGAAGGCATGGTGAAATTCCCTATGTGCCTTTTTATTTCCATTAATAGATTATCATGTAAGTCTCATCGTAGAGACATAGGAATTTATGTAATTTTCTTAATTTGTAAATTCTGGCGATGTCCGAGACTAAGAAGGAAAGTGAAGTTGGACTCCTAATCAAAGAGTTTGAAGTTTACCAAAGGTGTTTTGGAGTTTCCCAAAGAGTTTGAGGAATTCCAAGTTTTTGGAAAGTCTAGAAGTCCAAGAAGTCTATTCCGCTTGGGCCATGTGGAGGAGAGGACTAGTTTCTAATTTTAGCGTTTTCTATTTATAGTCGAATGCTTTATTTAGAATGTTTCCAAATCTGATCCAAACATAGCAAGTTACTAAAATTGGTCAAATCAAATTATTTTTGGAAAGAGTTCTAATTAGTGTTGATGACTCATGAGATGGACACATTGGTAACACTAATTTTAGAAACTAGACTTTCCTTATAATAACTTGACTTGGAACCAATCTTAGATCATATCATGAGATGATTTGATGTACATATTTATATGTGGGCCTTAATACCTTAAAAAGGAAATCCTCAATTCTAAAATATTAAGTGGGAGCGGGGCATTTAATTTTAGAAATCCCCATGGTTTTCCACCATAGGTCCATTGTAAGGAAAGTATTAGCCTTGCGCCATCTTTAGAATGGCCATTCCCACCGGAGGGCTTCTATTTGTCTGGTTACTAAATATGGATCTCCTTCGGATAGTATTGGTGAGACGTGGTGGGGGTTCACTCCCCAAGGAGGAGCTGCCCATTGCGGTTGTCATGCAATATTAGTTGGTGGGTCACACTTAACTAAAATAATGATGTAGTATCCCCAAGGATTTGCCTCGTGTATTTTAGAAACCAAAGACAATCGGGAGTCATACATTATTTGGTATGAGATACCTAGTTGATAATGAATGATGGGGATCATGAATAGTTAGTCTTAATTTCAATTTTGACAAACTTTGATCCGCACCAATCCAAGGACATTTGCACTCCCCAAGGAGGCATGCCCTAGTAGATTGGGATTCCGATGTATTCTAAATTTAGTGGTTATGAGGATTCCCACATAAATTTGGTAGAATACTAAAATTTAATGTCATTCATATTCTTTTAATTGAATATATGGTTATGTGCTTTAATTTATACAGCATGAATTCGAATATTTTCAATCCACTTGCGACCATCCTCAACCAGAACAAATTGGTGGGATCCAACTACGTGGACTGGAAAAGAAATCTGGATATTGTCCTGACTGCTTCAGGATACAAATATGTCCTTACTACAACCCCCCTTGATGAGCCTATGCCAGATGCATCACAGGAACAGAAAGACCTTTATGCTAAGTGGATCAAAGATGATGAGATGGCCAGATGTTATATTCAGGCATCCATGTCTAGTGTTTTGCAACACCAACATCAATCCTTTAAGACTGCATACGATATGATATCGAACTTAAAGGAGATGTTTGCAAAACAGGGCAGGCCTGCTAGGCAGGCAGCTATAAGGGTGCTTATAAGCACCAAGATGGCCGAAGGAACACCAGTACAGGACCACATGCTAAAAATGATGGACTCATTGAATGAGTTAGATATACTGGGTGCTGCGATTGATGCAGAATCACAGATTGACATAATCCTCGAGTCGCTACCAGATTCATTCAACAATTTTAAGGTCAATTATAATATGAACAAAATGAATCTGACCCTAGCTGAGTCGTCTAGCCACCTGGTAGCGACTGAGGGGGTCATGAAAAAGCCAACTGCCCTGATAACAGAAAAGTCAAATGCCAAGTCCAAGCCGAAAGGCAAAGGGCGGAAAGGCAAGAAGAAATCAGTTCCCAAAGGTCCTAAAGCAGAGAATGGTGCTACTGGTGGTGTGGCAAAGGCTAAGGGTGCAGGTACAAAAGGAAAGTGTTTCCATTGTGGTATGACAGGACATTGGAAGAGGAATTGTCCTGATTATCTGTCTAAGAAGAAGACCCCAGGTATGATTGAGTCACTTATTTCTGAAGTTAGTTTTGCAACTAGTACTTCAGAATCCTGGTGTGTTGACTCCGGTGCAACTAATCACATGTGTAACTCGTTGCAGGGGTTCAAGGAAACTAGGAGGCTAAGTGATGGGGAAGTCATTGTCAAGCTAGGATCTGATGCTACGGCAGGAGCGGTTTCAGTAGGAGTTATTACTTTATGTTTTTTAGATAATAAATTGGTTTTGTCAGACACTCTATATGTACCGTCTTTACGAAGGAATTTAATTTCAGTTTCTAGTTTGGTGAATAAAAGTTATTCTATTACTTTTGGTACTGAAGTTGTCATAAAGAGGAACGGTACTTTTATTTGTTCTGGCAAGGTAGTCAATGGACTTTATCTGTTAACTCCCACAATGTATGAGATACATGATACCGAAACAATTAATAGACCATCATTAAAGAGGAAATCACCTTCATCTAATCCAACAAAACTTTGGCACCTGAGGCTAGGTCATATAAACCTAAACAGGATTGACAGGCTAGTGAAAGATGATATCTTGCCTTCATTGGTGGTAGAACCAATGCTTGTCTGCAAGTCTTGTTTGGAAGGCAAAATGACCAAAAGACCTTTTTCATCTAAGGGCAATAGGGCCAAAGATTTATTGGAATTAGTGCATACTGATGTGTGTGGACCCATAAACGTTAGAGCCAGAGGAGGATATGAGTACTTCATCACTTTCACCGATGATTACTCAAGATATGGATACATATACCTTATGCACCGCAAGTCCGAGGCTTTTGAAAAGTTCAAAGAGTTTCGAGCGGAAGCGGAAAAGCAATTAGGTAAAAGTATCAAGACTCTTCGATCAGATCGAGGAGGAGAATATCTTTCTGCTGACTTTATGGGATACTTATCAGAAAATGGGATTCTATCCCAGTTGTCTGCTCCTGGTATGCCTCAACAGAATGGAGTAGCAGAAAGAAGGAACAGAACTCTTTTAGATATGATCAGGTCTATGATGAGTTTCTCAGGATTACCTATATTCTTTTGGGGTTTTGCCTTAGACACTGCAATGTACATACTAAACCTCGTACCATCTAAGTCTGTACCTATGACTCCCCGGGAGTTGTGGTCTGGGCGAAAACCTAGTCTACAACATTTACACATTTGGGGTTGTCCGGCACACGTGCTGAAGGTTAAGACGGATAAGTTGGAAACAAGGTTAGAAGTATGTACTTTTTATAGGATATCCCAAAGGAACTAAAGGTTGGTTATTTTATAATCCCAGAGAGCAAAAGGTGCTTGTTAGCACCAATGCGGTTTTTCTGGAGGAAGATTATATGAATGACCGAAAATCTTTAGAAAAGGTTATCTTGGAAGAAATTCAAGAGCAATCAATTCCAAATCCAAAATTAACCGAACTTGAAGAGAATCCACCCACACCTGACCCAGTTGTTACACTAGTGCCTCGTCGTAGTGGGAGAATTATCAGACCCCATGTAAGGTTCTCGCTTTTGGGAGAGTCTTACGAGGCAATCCCGGAAGAGCAAGAACAAGATCCCTATAACTATGATGAAGCAATCAACGACATAGACTCGGGACGTTGGCAAGAAGCTATGAAAGCTGAGATGGAGTCGATGTACTCTAATCAGGTCTGGACACTTGTGGACTTGCCTGCCAATATTAAACCTATTGGGTGCAAGTGGGTCTACAAGAGAAAGAGAGGACCGGATGGAAGAGTGGAGACCTTTAAGGCCAGGCTTGTTGCGAAAGGTTATACTCAGAAAGCAGGCATCGATTATGAGGAAACCTTTTCGCCGGTGGCCATGCTCAAGTCCATCCGGATACTCTTATCCATTGTAGCTCATCTTGATAATGAGATTTGGCAAATGGATGTCAAGACGGCATTTCTCAACGGCCATCTTAAGGAAGACATCTATATGATGCAACCAGACGGTTTTGTAGCTAAAAACCAAGCGCAAAGAGTTTGCAAGCTGCAGAAGTCCATTTATGGACTGAAGCAAGCATCCCGGAGTTGGAACATCCATTTTGACGAGGCAATCAAGTCATTTGATTTTTGTCAAAATCCGGATGAGTCATGTGTGTACATGAGAACTGAAGGAGGCAGGGTAGTTTTTCTGGTATTATATGTCGATGACATCCTACTCCTAGGGAGTGACATAGGACTGTTGTCAACAGTGAAAGTTTGGTTGGCTAAGACTTTTGATATGAAGGACTTGGGAGAAGCAAGCTACATCCTAGGGATTAAACTCCATCGAGACCGGAAAAATAGGATGATAGGCTTATCCCAAGCTGCATACATAGATAAGGTACTAGTACGGTTTGCTATGCAGGATTCCAAGAAGGGTATCACAACTTTCAGGCATGGAATGGACCTTTCCAAGGATCAGTGTCCCAAAACACCTGAGGAAAAGGAACAAATGAGAGCAATACCATATGCTTCGGCTGTGGGTAGCCTCATGTATGCTATGCTATGTACTAGACCGGATATCTGTCATGCAGTGGGCCTAGTCAGCAGATATCAGTCTAACCCAGGGCCTGATCATTGGACTGCTGTAAAATGTATTCTCAAATACTTGAGAAGGACTAGAGATTACATGTTGATTTATGGCAGTGATGAGTTGATTCCAGTTGGATACACGGATTCTGACTTTATGTCAGATAAGGATTCCAGGAAATCAACTTCTGGATATGTGTTTATGCTTGGTGGCGGAGCTATTAGCTGGAGGAGTATTAAACAGGAATGTACCGCTGATTCCACCTCGGAGGCTTAATATGTAGCCGCTTGTGAAGCAGCTAAAGAAGTGGTATGGCTCAAAAGATTCCTTCTGGAACTTGGAGTGGTACCTTTTGCGCGACAGCCGCTCACAGTTTACTGTGACAGCAGCGGGGCAGTCGCACAGTCCAAGGAACCCAGGAGCCATAAGAGCCAAAAGCATGTACAGAGGAAGTATCACTTGGTTAGAGAGATTGTGCAGAGAGGTGATATTGCTATCACTAAGATAGCCTCTGCAGACAATCTGGCAGATCCCTTTACTAAGCCTTTGACCACCAAAGTCTTTGAGCAGCATGTAGACGGGATGGGCATTAGATGCCACCCAGACTGGCATTGAGCCCAAGTGGGAGATTGTTAGTTTTATGGTCTCAATACCAGCATATGATGTAATAAATTGATTCATTTTAATTTATTAATCAATATATTCATGCTTTCCATTTCATGAGATGAATGATGTTTAATTATATACTTGCACATAACCAATACAAATGACATAATGGTTCATGAGATGAACCGGGGTCCATAAGTATACTAAATATAATACATGTGTATGGATGAGTTCCACATACGGGAGACATGTATAATAAATCTTATACTTGAATATCTTCACAACCAGTGATGAGACTGGACATCTCATACTGACAAGGTTGCAGCATTTTGATCACTATGAGATAGTGTGATTTGTCTCGATCATCAGAATGAAAGATTCTGGATCATAGTGCTGGTACATTGGATGTATTGAAGGACCATGAGAAGCACTTTATAAACACTGTCTTTATATTAAGGTCTTTTCTCATAATTCCCTAGCAGTAAGCTCTTAATCCTGAGACATTAATGAACTCAAGTTTCTATCTATTCATTTGCTTTGAATCATCAATGAGTGAGGCCAACTGTAGGTCAACACCTCGGTGATTTGGGTACGTGGTAGTAGAGCTGTGAGAACATTCAATGGTCAAGATGGAATCTATCTCTAATATCCCCTTGTGCCAATTAATGGATTTAATCATTGGTAAGTGTACACCCATTCCGATTAAGAGTTAATTGGAAATGTACCATTGATCATTATAATTAATTGGGGCTCAAGGATAATAAGATATGGATCTAGTTTGGAAGACAGGTCCAATTGATCCATGGATATTGATGGAGGGGCCTACTTGTGGTAATATGGAAGTTTAGGGTCTTCTATGTAATTTCCTAAGACTGGAGTTCAATTGCATTTATATAGTGGAATTATTTGCAATTAACTGTGGGCCCGGATTACACATGAGATGTGGGGTCGCGTGTCCCAGTTGAAGCCAGCTTTCTAAGGAATCCCTAGTGGTCCCCACGCTAGCCCAATCATCAGACGAATACTAATTCTAGTTGAACTTTAAAAGAAAAGTTACTATTTCTATTTGAAGTGAGACTTCTAATAGTGGTAATAGTATGTTTCTAATTATTAATGGAAGTGAGACTTCTATTGTAATTAAGAAAGAGAAGAAAGTTACTAATTAATTTGGAAGTGAGACTTCTAATTAAATTAGTAAAGAGTAGTTTGCAAAAGCTATAAATAGGGACCAAAGGGGGCTTGGACGTCCATCCTTGGAATTCATGCCCAGCCCCCTTGTGCAAGAGTTGCACATCTCTTCTCTCCTTCTTCTAGTTCCTTTAAGTTCCTAGTTGCCTTCTCTTGAAGATCCCACCCATCTTCTTGAGAAAGAGATTCTGATTAGGGTAATAGCGTGGAAGGCAATTGGGTTTTGGAGAAACCTATTTGATTCGCGAAAAGGTTCGTCATCAAAGAAAGTAGCAAATTCTCCATTAGAGCACAACCGAGCTCCAAAGGTATAATCTATTTTCTTGTATGATATAGATCTTTGTTGCATGTTTGTTATTATTTTCTATCTCCTAGATAGATTATATTACTGATCGTGATAGATGAGATAGAGGGTTTGCATCCTGGAAACATTGATAGCCCTATGGATAGTTGATCCCTGTATCAAGTGGTTCAAAAAGTTTTGAAACCTATCCTAGAGGCCCACCTAATTTCCAACAGCACAGTGGGGATTCCATGGCAACGTCGGGAAAATGGGCGTTTACTGTGACTAGTTGCGATTGATGGGATGATGGGAATGGCCATGATGGAAGTGTGGATCTCGTTTTTTCTATTGATTACTGCCTTCTTCTTCTTCTTCTTGATGTTTTTCTCTTGTAGATGTGTATTGGATGTAATTGTTTGTGTTGTCTTCTTTTGATATCATTTTCTGTTTTTGTTCATGTAGATATATGGACCAATTATACAATGAATAGTTTGTATAGTTCTCATATTTTACTGTTTGTGGTAATGTTCTTAACATTAATGAATTTTCTTATGTGGTCTAAGTTGGATGTTCAAATCAATTTGCAGTTTCATAAATCGGATTGCCATTATCCTATGCAAAGAAAATAGAATCCTGGATCATTAAAATTGCAAAAAATGCAATAATGTTCATTCTTATCAAGCTGGGCTGAGAGTTAAGGTTTGAAAAGAATTGAACATTAGATATGTAAATGTATGTGAAGTGCCTTTGCAAACTAGGCATTTAATTTGATATAAATGAATCATCTAACTGAACTATATGAATTAATGCCGACAATTTATTAAGCTAATGATGAAGTGCTGAATGAGTTGAACTCACCATTAATGATATAAACTACAGATGGAATTCTAACTGAATTGAACTACTGCTGGCCAAGCTATTATGAACAATACAGTCTTGTTTTTGTTCAAGCATGCACATGGTTTTTGTTCAAGCATCAAGCATGCACAAGATCTTCAAATGTTGTTATTTGGATGTGTCATTTTTGCATTTTGTGTAATTTCTTATCTTTTTCCACCTGGATACTTGTATTTGTTGAAAGACTCATGATAAAATTAGACAAGTAGATTTTTATTGGACCTATCTAGTGAAGTATCTTTTTTAACTAGGTTGTTGTATAAAATCCGATTGGCATGTTGTGTAGATGAATGAATTTTTATACGTATTTTAGATGTATATATTGGTTCTAGCCTTTTCTCTTTTCATGTCTTTAAATCTTGCTTCTGTTTTTCCTAGGGAGTTGGAACCGGTTAATTTTTTGTATCACATGTACTGATTTTTTAGTATTGTTATTCTTATTTATTTTATAAGAATAAATCTTTTCAGTTTATGCTAAAAATTCTATCATGTACCAGGAAATGGGAGAAATAAAAAGGTTCCTCATTCAAACAATGCTGTGGTGAGAGATGAGCAACACTGACAATACCAAACATTATTACAAGTAAAAGCAACAAAGGATGCTCTGCGGCCAAGGCACTGATAGCCCAGTGGCGGTTGGCACTTAGTTTCACACAACCGCCCAGAGATTGGTCCCTGGGCAGGTAGGTTAATTCCAGTCCCACTGATCAATTATATCGATCTAGTGAAAAAAACAAAAGGATGGTCTGTTACTGGGCTATATTAGTAGTATGCTAATATGGGTTTTTGCCTAACCTCACAAAGGCATGTGAGTTTTTCCATCATGTACAGTACTGAACAAAAGGCCCAGCCATGTACCAACTTTTCCAGGACTGGGTCAAGCTCCAAGCCCAACCAGTGTTGTAGGGACCCTGTCTGCTTGGGTCATAAAACCAAACCAGTTTAGGCTATTATGCATTTGGTTTCTGACCTTAATCTGAGCCTGATGTTTTATTGATTTTAGGTCCTAGATACGGTCATTCTCCATTGGACACACCTGACTTTGATTCTTTTCATCTTTTGGCCGTTGCTTGTTTTGACTTTTGATTGCAAAAAGAATCGGATAATGGAGTGCTCAAGACCTAAATCGGGTCATTGGTTGCAATGAGAGCTGTTTTATTTTTTCCCTTGTTTTCGCTGCATCGAAATGGTTAAACAGCAACAGAAAAAAAAAAAACCAAACAAAGTAGGGAAAGAAATGACGGGAACTGTTTTAGCCAATGGTATATAAAACTGAGTTTCAAACTCAAGTCATGGGTGTGTGAGTCGCGTGTGTGTGTGGTGTGGGCTCAGTAATTTCTTGAGCCCAAAGCTAAGTCGGTATTCAACTACAAAATTCATCCATTTGAAACCTTTAAACCTAGCCTGGAAGGTGGTAGTCAGTGCTTCCCCATTCTCTAATTTTTTTTTAATTTTTAATTTATTTTGAAGTTGTTATATTGCCAGGCTTTGATGATCAAGCCTTCTATCATACGTACAGGCTGAGGACCAAAAATCACTTCATTCATATGATTCTGGCCACTTGATTATTGGCCTTAGAATGGACATCTGAACGAAAAATAGTTATTCACATTAGTAGTGAGGACAAATGATTAAAAAGAAGATCAAAAGTTAGTTAAAATTACAGAGTTTGGGGTCAGTCGATAGCACTTTCAAGGGCTAAGCTAGGTTCTAAGATCAGTCTTTCTGATTTCACACATCACCCCCTGACCTTCCTTGACACAAGAAAAGCACCAAAAGAAACAAACTTGCACCATTTTATTTCTTTCTTTCTTTTATGCAAGTTTAGTCCCATCTGTGAATCTCATTGACTTTCCAATAATTATTCAAGTGTTGTGGGTGACATCTAAAAGGTATCTAAAAGGTCCTTAGATTTGATGATGAAAAGCTGTAGAACTTCATTATTATTATCTGCATTAAATAGCAGTGGTCATTTAATTTCTTTGTTGACAACGTTGTTTTCCAATGTATAAGTGAATCGAGACATTTTCCACTTTGATATAATATCTACTAACTTATGGTGTACATATGTGTTTATATACAGAGTAATATTTTAAAGAAAATTTTTGAAACACTCATGCAGTGATCCCTTCCATTTAAAGTTGTCATTCTATCCTAATTGTGTCCCTCTTTTTATTTCTTTTCTTATTTATCCAAGAATATATCCAAGATGGCATCGACTGGACAAAAGTTGACTTTGAAGACAACCAAGACTGCTTAAATCTTTTTGAAAAAGTATCTCTCCCTCTCTGATGTGTTCCAGTGCTTCTAACTGTAGTTGTTCTTTTCTTTCTTATGATATATAATTACTCAAAAAATAGCTTCTTGTTGGTGGCTGCGTTATATATTGTTCGATGCTAAATATTTTTTGAATTGTGACTCTGGCTAAAACCATAATTTTGAAACATATTAGCAAGGGAATATATATTTCTTTCTTCGACTTAAAATCAGCTCTATTCTGTTGAATTTGAAGGGCAGTGACACTGACGTAGTGATCTTGGCCTATTCTGGGCTGTTGGGTGTATGTGATGCAGATGTAGTTGAGGCCTACTTCTGTGGTGTTAAACTTTTTCTCCCTTTGGATTAATCCTTTGTGATTAAATGAGATTCTAGGGTTGATATTAAATGGGTTCAGCATGTTGATTGCTTATCTTGCTACTTGGTTAACTTGGTGGAAAATCTTAGGGACTTTTCATCTTTTAAGTCTCCTTTTGCATATATTTTGAGAACTTGAGTGCAAACACTGTGCTGAAGGGTGTGATATCTTGACTTTCTCTTGGCACTTTCTTATAAATTTCTTTGCCAATCAAAAGAGAAATAAATCCATTTTGAATTGAACTTAGGGCCATCCCAGAGTTTGAATACTTGTTTCCAATTAATCAATATGCATGCATAAATCTAAAGAATGTCAGTATCATGTCATCTCTTTAGATGATCTGCCATCTGTGCTCAAGATGCTGACTGTTGGATTCCATTTAAGACTCAATGGACGACCTATATATTCTCCTAAGAACTAGATTTTTCCATGGCATCTTTCTGTTCCTTTTGCCTTTTGTTGTACAATTTTTCAAGTATGCAATGCATTTTTACTCGAAACATATTTATTGGTTTTCTTTTTGACATATTGATCTTATTGTGATGATTTTCTTGTGCAAGTGAATATTAGCTAGTTACACTTGCTTCCACTTGTAAAGAACATGCTAAGATGGATCTTTGTAAATTATTAGCAGGTATTTTTGTGATTATTGTGGGTAGATATCTGTATATATAAAAAAAAAATTACTGCTTTTAGCGACGGCCACATGCTCGCCGCTAAAAGCAACATTTTTAAAAAAAATACTGCTTGGCCGCCGCTACAAAAAAATATTGCTATTACCGGCAGCCAATATTGATATTACCGGCGGCCAAGGAAAAAAATAAACCCCTCTTTTAACGGCACTCGGAAGGCCGCCGTAATTTTTAGCGGCGGCCATTTTTACTATTACCGGCGGCCAATGGGCACCACTAAAAGTTTTTTTCGTCGTCCAACTAAGCGACGAATCTCGGCGGTCAGGACCGTCGCAACAAAAACCAATAGCGGCGGTCAGTGGTCGCCGCCCAAACCTTTACCGTCCGAACATGTACCAACACCTACCGGCGGCCAGTCAAACCATCGCTATTTCTTTTACCGGCGGCAAATATCACTTTTACCGGCGGCCGTCGGCCGCCGCAAAAAAAGTAGTTTTTGTTGTAGTGAGGCCCATCTGATACCTCTAGGAGGTTTAATCGAATGGACTTGAATCGGAGGGCAAATAGAACATTTTGGAAATGTTTTAAGAGAACTTTTGTTTATTCATTTTGAATGGTAAATAGATGTCACCTGCATTGTGTTTTGAATATGCAATGGTTGACACAATTAGTGAAATGAGATGTGTATATGAACTTTACTTTTAATGTAAAGAACTTGTGTAGTTTGTATATTTCTTCAATACATATATTCCATAAAAATGTACATTTGACAGGTATTGATGTGTGATTATTATCCCTTGTGGACTTCGGTTAATTCAGAGTTTACGGGAGTAAGTGTGGATCGCGACTCGGTGTTTGTCCGGATTAATCAGTTCTTGGGCCCGGGTCGTCACACCCATCCACCATGGACCCACCTGATTTACATCCTTAATTTCACACCTATGGCTGTAGGCAGAATGGCACACTATACATTCACGCGACCCCACCCCAAATGTTCAAACCACTAAACTTATGAGATAGAGACATTAGGGCTGCACAGAACCGGACCGGACCACAAAACCGGACCGGACCGGACCGGATTTGCGGTCTTGGTGGTCCAAATCCGGTCCGGTCCGGTCCGGGCCTTTTGTGGTCCGGTCCGGACCGGACCGGACCGCATTTATTAAAATAAATTTTTTTTTTCATAATCTTTGAGCCCATGAGGCATGAGTCAAGCATCCATTTGTAAAACCCATCATTCATTCATTTGACATTTGCCCACTTTTTAGATGTGAGGTGAAAATGAAAAAAAAAAAAAAACAAAAAAAATGAAAAAAAAATAAAAAAAAATAGAAACCGGTCCGGACCACTTTAAGTGGTCCAACCGGACCGGTTTGGACCGGACCGGACCGGACCGCTTATAAGTGGTCCGGTCCGGTCCTTCATTTTGGGCCGGACCGGAAATCCGATCGATCACCCCTAAGAGACATCATCAATAAACATGAAGAAAATGAAACAATAGAAATGCAGTAGTTGTCCAGTCACCAGAAGAATTTTGACGAGCCCGACGCAGCGTTTTCATTTTTTTTAAATAAAAAGAGTTTTTACCGGCGGATTTAAAAGTTCGCCGCTATTGTTTAGTGACACATTTTTAAATCCGTTGCTAAAGGCATCAGCGACGCTGTGGTTTAGCAACGGACACAGTGGCGAACAATTTTCCGCCACAATTACTTTTAGCACGGTTTTGTCACTTTTAGCAGCAGAAAAAATATGCAGCTAAAAGCATTTTTCCTTGTAGTAAGACCCTCAACAAAAACAACCTAAGAACTGATCCTCTCGAAACTAAATCATCATACTGTTTTATTCTCATGATCATTGCATCTACTGAGCGTCCACCCGGCAATAATGATAGAAACAGCAGATATTCAACTCTTATATGTAGGACTTACTGAGAAGAATCTGAAATCTGTACTAACTCGCTACAGCACATTGCCTCCTAATCTCGCCATCTGCTCCAGTCTTAACTTCAATTCTTCCCATCTTCTCCATGGACATTGCAAACTCATCAAAGAATTTTGACACCGGTGCATTCAAAAGATCTTTTATAATTGATCTGCCGGTGCTATCTGAAGTAAGAGCAGCATCGGATTCGAACAGGCCTCGCCTCTTAAGTAAGAGTCTGTAATAACTTAGGTCGAAGGTCGTGAAACTCCCAGGATCCATTTCGAAAATTGTGGTGTTGTCGGTTGGAACCTTGCACTTCCTCTTAAGAACTTCGGCGTATTCACTGTCTAAAGAAGGATCCATATCGCCTCGTCCATTGAAATTGTAGAGACGGGTGGCGAATGATTGATTGCAGTGAGCAATCCCAATTGTGTGGCCTCCTGTTAAAGAAAGTAAATGATCTTTTAAAAACAAAGGAAGATTGGAACAATGACTCTACCATTTTGGCGATCGTATCTTTCACTAACTGTTCACACCATGAGTGAGATATGCCTCAAATGTCTCCCTAATTCCATCGATCCACATCATTAGACTTTGCGATTAAAAAGCTTGAACAATTCTTTACAATTGTCAAGTTTAAGTCATTGAATATATAGCTGGGATCATCTTGTATGGGAGACACTGAGACATCGCTAATTCCATGATGTTCGGCCTAGATCACCGAAAGGTGAGGTGCAACTGTACCATCAATTGTTCTAAAAAGAAAAGGTGGGCGATTTTTTGAACTAAATGTATTTTCTATAGCTTACCAGATAATAGAACCAGATCTGTCACATTGAGTCCTTTGCTTGCAAAACTTGCCTGCAGAGTACTGAAATTGAAAAATGGAGATGGGAGGTTTAGTAAGGCCTCTGTGGAATTCGAAACTGTCCCATCTCTGCGCCCCGTTGGAACCCTCCAAAATGGTCCACCCTATTGTTGTAGAGAGAATCAGAAGAATTGCGTGAGTACAGGAAGACTTCAAAAGTTACTGCTTTAGGTAATTTTAGTGTTATGTCTGTATTCTTACTATTGTTACAACTGAATCTCTTGCAACCAGTGAAAGAATATCTGCACATGAAACTACACCAGGGCACTTGGCTTCTATTAAGCTCTTTACAGTTTCGATGAAGCCGAAGCCACGGAGGGTTAGATTCGGTGGTGAATCCTTTTCAGCTGTGTTGGTTGAAGATGAGTTTAAAAGAACAGATGCATCACAGCCCTGTCCAGAAACAATGAAGGCATATATTAGCATATGATCGAATAGCGTATGTTATCGCATTATATGGTGGTGCATTCTAAGGTTATAATCATCACCCAGGAAAATTCTCTACCAAATAATTGAAATAATAGAAAATACTAACCCTCACAAAGCAGTCATGGAAGTGCATTCTAAGTAACGCTGCAGCCAAAGATGGCGCATTTGTGATGTGTTTCTTCACATAGAATTGGACAATCTTCTCTGCATTGGGGCAGGTCTGATCATAAAATCCTAACTTCAACTGACCCTGTACAGAGCCTAAGAAGGCCAAAACACCAAGGAAGATGACACCCACATAGACCATCTTCCCCATTAAATAATAGTGAAGGATACCTCTCTCAATGCCTTTGATCTTTAAGTTTCTCCTATGAAAAATCATTCCTCATGAAAGCAGATTTATAGGCCATGCGTCAGCAAATATTTGGACAGGTCCGGTTGGCCAGATCGAAATAAAAAAACTTAATTCTACAAGCAAACTGCATGTGCTATTTATTTTTTTCCTCTTCATGGTCATTAACTTTTCCTTTCCCCTGCACTTTTGAACTAATAGACTGGTGTAGCTGAGATTAGTTTGATTTTCCAGGTACCAGATAAGGAAAAAATGATTTGAATATTTTTTGTTCTGTTTGGAGGCAGGTTTATGTAGGGACATAGGTTGTGTTCACTTTCACCGGGAATTGGAACCTAAAAACTCTACCATTGTCAATAACGGTGCAACTTGTGTGGTTTGGGTTATGGGCCAATCCAAGCCCCGACCCGAGCTAAATGTGGAAATGCACAAACCATACCCTAGTCACATTTCCAATCATGTACTCAATCGGATGAAGGGCCATACTCCTATTGTTTTCATATGAGCTTTTTGCACATACCCTCGTAAGGTTTGTAGGATTTGAAGATAGGCACCTAAGGTTTTAGTATTCACAAATAGGCCCCTTCATCTTTATTTTAATACATTTTGTGTCTCCAAAATCAATAGTCTTCCAATCACCATAGGTTTTTAGACCAAAATGACACTTTTGTCCATCTCTTTTATCCTTATAAGCATAATTTCTAGAGCTTGGACTTAATTATTTTTATAAAACATGTAATATTAACAATTGCACTTAGTGGGGGAGAATAACCCTACATAAATTCATTTCTTCTTATCAATACATGGTTCATTTTAATTAAATCCAAATTGATCATGACAACAATTGACACTACTTATAACCGGTTATGATTTATCCAATCCATACATGACCCACCAATAGATTGATGAAAGTCTCAAGATACTTGATTATACTTCATGTATAGGGGGTTAAAAGAAATATTGGAGGGAATGGGAAATGTCAAAAAAAAAAAACATTAATTTTTAGAATTTACGGCGGGGGGTGTTTCGCTCTATGTAAAAGCAACATTGGGGGAATGGGCAAATTAAAAAAAAAAACATTAGTTTTTAGAATTTTTGTGTGTTGTTGTTGTTGTTGTTATTTTGTGTGTGTGTGTGTGTGTGTGTGTGTGGGGGGGGGGGGGGGGGGGGGTTGGCATTTTAAACTTTTCTCAAATATGGGGGGGGAGGGGGTTTGGCATTTTAAACTTTTCTCAAATATGGATGGGGGCTCTAGTTCCCAGACCCTTATACCTGGGTGAACCCCTGGTCATGTGCATGAGGGAGTTATTGATACTTGAAATAAAATAATAGTATTTTTGTAAATAATAATATACTCATTTTTGTTTAATAGATGTAAGGGCAAAGCTGTCATTTATATAAAATTCCAACGCAAATCTCATTGTAGCTGCCCATTCTTGTTAAGAATATTGATTTTGGGGATATAAAGGTATAAAAAAGAAAAGGTAGGGGCCTATATACAAGTACTAAAACGTCAGTGGCCTATATACAAATCCTACAAACCTTAGAGAGGGGTATATACAAAAGTTCTTTTGAGATTTAAGCATATATCCATAAAGGGTATTAGAATCATTTTGAATGGCCTAGATTATCTATAACATGGAGTACTTCCTAACATGCAGTCCCTAACATGTGGTACACAGTTCCCGTGGAATATTGGGATACAAGTTGAGGACTCTTCCAAAAAAAGACCAAAAATGGTTGGTGGTTCACATGTCATTTTGACCAAAAAATGTTCATTAATGAACATCGATCTTAATTTATACATAAAATGAGATAAGAAAACCTGTAACAACATAACCCTTATCCACTCTAATCTTATCCTAACATCTCTAACAATTTCTACGACACCTTCTAACAATTCATAGTAGAGTGGTTTCCTCTTAGATAGGGATCGAAAGTAGTAGTGGCAAATGAAAAATAAAGAAATAAATAAACTGGTGATTTAGGGATCTTGGAGATATAGTAAGAAGAAAACATTGGTTTCTTGTTTCTGCTTCTACATTCTATCACAATACCTTCTATTATTATTTCCTCAATTTCCTTCTCCATTTTTTATACAATGGGCTTTTTCCTAATTGAAAAAAATATTTCACACATTACCACCTTTTCATCTATGATACAGTTTGTAATGCATCTTCCATAGAAAAAGAATGGAAAAGTATTCTAATTTTTCATGGACTTCATTTCCCATCGTTTTGCTGCCAACAATTTCTTCTTTTGGTGTGAAAAAAGGCCTTTTTTTTATGTTTTTGGTTTAACATGCAAGAACATGTTTTAAGTAGTAGGACATCCCTTTTGTCTTAAATTGATTATAACTAGTTGTCGGTTTTATTTGGAGGCCTTTCGACCGCATTTAGTAGCTCAGTTGTTGAGGACATAGTTGTGTGGGTGAGAGTTTATGAATTGTAAGAGACTTAGAATTAACCTTGTGTCACCTTGAAAAAGTCCTATTCTCATCTCATTCAGTTGTGGTTTTTAAGCTTTCGTTTATAATTTCAAGTTGGGGCCGTCAACAAGCCTGATATTGGCCAAACTTATTTGCACGTAATTCTGAGCCCAATAATGATTTTAGGCTCAAATGTATGATACGATTGTTTTGACTAAAAGAACTCATTTTACATCAATCAAATAATTACTTTCAAAAGTACCTTTGATCCGGTCCTCAATGATCACCTTCGTCCAGCAAGCGAAGGTGATCCTTAAGGACCGGATCAAAGGAATAATTATGTCTTTGTCATATGTAATGTTTTTAGTAGTTGGACATCCCTTTTCACTTAAATTGATTATAACTATTGTATCGGTTTTATTTAGATCGAGACTTTTTCGACCGCAGTTAGTAGCTCAGCAGTTAAGGATATAGTTGTATGGGTGAGAGTATATGAATTGTGAGAGACTTAGAATTAACCTTGTGTCACCTTGAAAAAGTCATATTTTCATATAATTCAGTTGTGGTTTCTAAGCTTTCGTTCATAATTTCAAGTCGGGGCCATCAACAAGCCTGATATTTGCCAAACCTATTTGCACGTAATTATGAGCCCAATAATGATTGAAGGCTCAAATGTATGATACGATTTTTTTGACTAAAGAACTCATTTTACGTCATTCAAATAATTACTTTCAAAAGTACCTTTGATCCGGTCCTCAAGGATCACCATTTATCCAGCAAGCGAAGGTGATCCTTGAGGACCGGATCAACGGAATGATTTTATCTTTGTCATTAGGACCGGATCAAAGGAATGATTTTGTCTTGGTCATATGTAATGTTTTAAGTAGTTGGACATCCATTTCTCTTAAATTGATTATAACTACTGTATCGGTTTTATTTAGAGACTTTTTCGACCGCAGTTAGTAGCTTAGCTGTTAAGGACATAGTTGTGTGGGTAAGAGTATATGAATTGTGAGAGACTTAGAATTAACCTTGTGTCACCTTGAAAAAGTCCTATTTTCATATATTCAGTTGTGGTTTCTAAGCTTTCGTTTATAATTTCATGTTGGGGTCGTCAACAAGCCTGATATTTGCCAAGCCTATTTGCAAGTAATTCTGAGCCCAATAATGATGAAGGCTCAAATGTATGATACGATTTTTTTGACTAAAAGAACTCATTTTACGTCATTCAAATAATTACTTTCAAAAGTACCTTTGATCCGGTCCTCAAGGATCACCATTTATCCAGCAAGCGAAGGTGATCCTTGAGGACCGGATCAAAGGAATGATTTTGTCTTTGTCATTAGGACCGGATCAAAGGAATGATTCTGTCTTTGTCATATGTAATGTTTAAGTAGCTGGACATCCCTTTTCTCTTAAATTGATTATAACTATTGTAGCGGTTTTATTTAGAGACTTTTTCGACCGCAGTTAGTAGCTCAGCTATTAAGGACATAGTTGTGTGGGTGAGAGTATATGAATTGTGAGAGACTTAGAATTAACCTTGTGTTACCTTGAAAAAGTCCTATTTTCATATATTCAGTTGTGGTTTCTAAGCTTTCGTTTATAATTTCATGTTGGGGCCGTCAACAAGCCTGATATTGGCCAAACCTATTTGCACGTAATTCTGAGCCCAATAATGATTGACGGCTCAAATGTATGATAAGATTTTTTTGACTAAAAGTGTTGAGATTGTCAACAATTTTGTAAAGATAGCCAATTGATGTTATTTCTTTATATAGAAGATTGTATAGGCGAGCACAATCATCTATAAAGGTAACAAACCAATGTGACCCTCCCAATATGGGAACTTTGGATGGTCCCCAAACATCAAAGTGAATAACCATAAAAGGAACTGGACTTTTATTTAAAATCAAAGGAAATGAGGCACGATGGCTTTTCGCAAGTTCACACACATCACATTTGAAAATAGAAATATACAAATTCATAAACAAACTAGGAAACAACTTTTTCAAATAACCAAATGAGGCATGTCCCAAACGGCGATGCCAGAGCAAGATCTCAGCTTTCAACTCATTTTACATCATTCAAATAATTACTTTCAAAAATACCTTTGATCCGGTCCTCAAGGATCACCATTTATCCAACAAGCGAAGGTGATCCTTGAGGACCGGATCAAATGAATGATTTTGTCTTTGTCATCAGGACCGGATCAAATGAATGATTCTGTCTTTGTCATATGTAATGTTTTAAGTAGTTGGACATCCCTTTTGTCTTAAATTGATTATAACTACTTTGTTGGTTTTATTTAGAGAATTTTTCGACCGTAGTTTGTAGCTCAGCTGTTAAGGACATAGTTGTGTGAGTGAGAGTTTATGAATTGTGAGATGACTTTGAATTAACCTTGTGTCAACCTTGAAAAAGCCCAATTTTCATCTCATTCAGTTGTGGTTTATAAGCTTTGGTTTATAATTTCAACTTGGGGCCGTCAACAAAGATATTGGCCAAACTTATTTGCACATAATTCTAAGCCCAATAATGATTGAAGGTTCAAATGTATGATATGATTGTTTTGACTAAAAGAACTCATTGTACTTCATTCAAATAAGAGGATTTTACCTAAAAAAGGACCCAAGATGGTCACTAAACAAAAAATGGGCTACTAGTAAATATGGCACGGAAGTGGTCCTCTGGGACCACTTCCGTTTTTTTTATTAATGATCGAAACAAGTGACGACGTCGTCGCTTCTGAAACATTATTTTCCCTATTTTTCCATCTTCCTCCCATCGTTTTCCCCCATTCCCTCTTTTAGACCACTCCCCTTTACCCCTCTCCACAACACAGCAGCCCTCATCCCTCTCATTCTCTTCCGCTCATCACTCTCTCTCTCATTCTCCACTCCCTCTCTGTCACGCCCCGAAACCGGGACCTGCAGCGAACCGATCTCGGGGTGCGAAATTTTGGAATAATTTGAAACTTTTTGTATAGTTCCCAAGATCCGCGTGAATGAGGATAATCACATCCCAACATAATCAGAGTGTATTTTTCGCGGAAGCTAACCAAGGTGTTACGACTCGGAATCCGTGGCCATCGGGTTCCGTGTCGTACGCAACCAATGTCATAAAGCCATCATAAACAGACTGGCATAAATCATAAATCACAACACGCTGAGCTGGTAGTAACAAATCTATTATTTCCCATATTCGAATTACAATTAACAAGTGTCTTAATTACAAACCCAAAAGAAAAAGGCTGATAAAGCCATACAACAATATCCACTAAACAGAAATACTACCCCAACATTTGATATACGAACTCTGGTGCCAAACTTGACATCTAGGTGATATCAACGGGCAGCCTCTCACGTCAAACCGGCGGTCCCACCACCTCCTCTGATCAAACACCTACAAACAGAAAAGAGAAGAAACTGGCACCAAACAAAAAGGGTCAGACACGACGGTCTGGCAAGCGAATAAACAAATAATATGAATAAAAGAACATATATAAAACCAGACGAAATCATCGAAAAACCGAATAAGGAATCTAACCAATAATAACAATAAATCACGATAAGACGATCGAAAGACCGAACATGAATATCAAAGCAATAAACGAACAGTCTCTAAAGCATAAATGTCTCGAAAAGACAACCACCTAAACAAAGCATTTAATAATTGGAAATACATTTAAAACTGAATAGTAGAAACAATACGATAAAGGTCGATATCGTAAACATTAAACAAATCAAAGCATAGAAAGCATAACCGACAATAATCATAAACTGAAGTAATATACGGATAAAACCTAGGCGACCACAAATAGCTAAATCCTCCTATCACCGAAGTAATAAGAGCAAACAGAGCGTAGCCACTAAACGTGGTACTAAACAGAGGATCAGAACCGTAGCCATACAAATGGGACCGGCAGATCATTACCGTTGCCATGGTCGGTACAGACGGAATCCAAGCTGCAGCTGACAAACAAAATAAAGACCCCAAGCCGGATGATCAGTCCGACAAGGTGACCTAAGCCTAGTGGTGCCTTTAGTTTTCAAAACTCGAACGGATACAAGTCTAACATAATACTAATCCCTTTGGCTCAGGGGCTCGCACCACATAGCTCTGGCCCCGTCTTGCCTCGGGGTTTTAATTTCAAATACAAGTCTTATCAAAACAATAGTCTCATCGAAGAAATCCCGAATGTGACAAACATAATTCATTCTCTTTTCAAATCGGATCGGAGAAATCGTACGAATTTCGATGGTGAACCGTTCAAATACGCATCGAGGTGATTTGTATAAAATCATACGAGCAACCCTTTCGAACATGGAAAGACACATGATTTTATGACAAATCATCGATGCTATTTAAGTTAGTTCACCAAAGAATGCAAATACAAAATACAAATACAAATACATTTTTCTGACTTGAAATGGAACGGACAGTGGAGAATGACCTAATGACTTACCAAGGGACCATCACAATGCACATTTAACCTTTAAACATTAATAAATAAAGAATGTGTCTGATGCCAATGAAAATCCATAATGTTTAAATGATAAAGTGCGCATTGAGACCCGAAAGGTTCCCGGATAATCTCACATATACTCATTCCCACCTCATTCCCATTTCACAAATTTCCAAGTACCAAAGGTAATGTCAAAACCCTCGAAAACAGGCCCATAGCTGGCCTTAAACCAAGTCCAAATAACCTACTCATTTAGCCCAAAATAGCCCCTTTAAACAAGGCCTAAACCATTATTAAAACAGTCCCAAGCACTAAGCTTGATTGGCCCGCAAAACACATTTCAAAAACAGCCCAAAGTTAAACATTGATTGGCCCACAAAACACATTTCAAAAACAGCCCAAAGTTAAACATTAATTGGCCCACAAAACATATGTCTAAAACCACCCAAAACTGAACTTGAATTGCCCACAAAACAGGTTTTAAAACAGTCCACAACTGATCTTAAAAACGACCCAAAACTGATTTGAATCAGGCCCACAAACTGATTTTTAAACAGCCCAAAAACTGATTTTAATCAAGCCCACAAACAGATTTTTAAACAGCCCAAACTGATTTGAATCAAGCCCACAAACAGATTTTTAAACAGCCCAAACTGATTTGAATCAAGCCCACAAACAGATTTTTAAACAACCCAAAACTGATTTGAATCAAGCCCACAAACAGATTTTTAAACAACCCAAAACTGACTTGAACAGGCCCAAAAACTGACTTGTAGAAAGCCCAAGGAAGCCCCACAAACTGGCCCACAAAATTCCCCAAAACAGGCCCAGACCCGAGCCCAGACCGAGCTGGGCTCGCTCGAGCGGACCCAGGCCCGCTCGAGCGGACCCAGACAGTGCCTGGTCCGCTCGAGCGACCCACTGGGTCGCTCGAGCGGACTGGGCCTGCCCAGTCCAGCCCGAGTCTTCTTCTTGCATTTTTTTCTTGATTTTTCTTTGATTCCTTTGATTCCTTTCTTTCATACTAATTTCCATAAATTGTTGGGCCCTTCCTTGACCTTCCAAACTCATCAAACACCATCCATAAACCTATCAAATTGATCAAACACAAGCTTTTTCCAAAGATCAAAGTTTTTCCCAAACTTAGAACACAACACCATTAATACAAAGAAATCAAATTATCAAAGTGACTAAAATGAAACCAAACTCCCAATACATCATAAGAAAATAGCATATGTGGAAATTAACATACATTAGTTGTGAATCCATAAATCACAAAGGGTTAGAACATAATGAAGAAAAGCCATGACATGAAATCAAATAAGACACATCATCATACTAGTTGTAGAATTCACTTGCCTTGAGTCAAGAGAAGATGAAGACACTCTATGAAAGTCCTCTAATGGCCTCAAGCTTTAAAATCATAAAATCCCCAAATAGCTCATGGAAAACCCTAGAAAACAAATCCATTTCCGAAATTCCATGAAAACCCATTGCATGAGAGATGAAACCACTCCAAATGAGGAGGAAAACAAAGATGAAAAGAAAAGAGAACCATTGCTAACCTTGAGAAGTCCTAACAAAGAAGAGAGGCTTGGATGAGGGGTCTTCTCTAGCTCAATCATCTCAAAAATGGTGTCTAGGGGGAGCTAGGAAGATGGGGAAGAAGAAGAGGAGCTCAAATCTCCATTTAGCATCAAAGGAGGAGGGATACATGAGGAGAGAGAAAGGGGACTGGGAGAAACCCTAATCCCTCTTTGTTGCAGGAAATGAGAGAAAGAATGGGGGAGACAAGAGAGGTCCATGGGTTTTATAGAGAAAATGGGCTGGGCCCCATGGGCCCCAAGCTCACTAAAGCTGAAACTAAGGTTTGCGGGTCCCGAATGAAAACGACGAAGAAGAGAAAAACGATCGGCGAAATATCTACTTTCCAAAAAGTGTATTTTCCCCAATTTCTGAAATTTTCGAAATTCATGGACAGATTTAGTGAAAATGTCATTTTTGCCCTTTTTCCTCGAAAAACGTGATTTCTGAGTATCAAATCATAATGGTCAAAACATGAAAGTTGTTAAACTTCATAAAATAAGTCGAAATACACCAAATCCAGAATTTTTAGAAATCCGAAGTAATTTCCCCTAAAAAAATACAAATCCTAAGGACCGGGTCAAACTAAAGTCAACGGTCTACAAAGTCTCCAAGGCAAGGAAGAATCCGGTCAAACTCAAATACGCGGTCAAACTAAATCAAATCTCGCTTAAAAAGCTAAACCACGATTAAAACAATGCTAAACAAAAGAACTGGGGTCGGGATCTTACATCCTCCCCCCCTTAGAATCCATTTGGTCCTCCAAATGGCCTAAACCAAATCGAAATCGAAAGCCCAAAAAGACAAACGAAAACACTGACACCCTATGCTAGACCTCGGTGACTGAGAGACAACCTCTGACCAAACCTGACGGTGAGATGCACGGTCGACCACATTCTGATTCGGTTAAAGGCTTCACACTGTTCTACATATCTGCTTGGAAACAAACTTCTCTGACCAAACTGGTGCCCAACACTCCTAAGCATCCTTGGTGTCATCTGTAGGTCTTGCACTGAATCATTTCTTTTCCTTATCTCGTCAGTGAATGTCGGTCCAAAAAAAAAATTGCAAATTCTGCCTCTTTCTATCGGCTTTGGAAATCTGTGCTTTAAATCCTTCAAAGCTGTACACGGTGCTCTTACTATGTTTCTCGAATGCATCATCAGCTTCTGGCCTCCAAGTATACCGTCAATCCTTCTTTGTTCTGAAATCACAACTCCAAATTCTAATCTTTCTGTGATGCACTCTGAAATCTTGCCCACATCTGATCCTATCTACTTGCTGCTCTTGATCTCTTACCTGATACCGTGTCATCAATAAAACACATCCACTAATCTGATGTCAATCCCGGAAGAGCTGAAACTTACAATCCAATTCTTGGACGATGGTGATTCTCTCGTAGATCCAACCTTGTCCTCAACTGAACTAATACACATCCGGACATCCATCATCCCTTCACTTCACATACTACCAAACTCCAACCAAAAGCTATTACCACTCACTCCATTCGATGCCAAACAACCCTTTAAATTTTAAACATAATGACCAAAATAATTACTTAGTTAAATCTCCTCATTCTAAAACATAGTAGAAGTTACACTTTTCAAATTGAAAATAAAGCTTAATAAATAAAGTTTTATCAAAGTTTGAATATGAAACAACATTATTCGTTTTGAAATCCACATCTTCATGACCCAACAATTCATTGAAATGCTCAACAATTTCGAATTAGGATCTTCAAAAATAAATCAAATTCATGTAGTATGACTATACATTAAACTTTGTCAAAATCTGAGTGTTAATTAAACACTAAACCTTATTGAAAACTAACTCATTTGTTTATAAAAAATCTTGCGAAAATCTGAATAAAGTTGAGCGTTAATACAAATGTAGGAAATCTACATAAAATCTAAACACAAAAACCTTTAAGAAATTTCATTTTACATAACCATAGAAAACTACTCAATGAAATAAAAATCTCACACTACTTCTTTGAGAAAGAAACACAATTTTGAGTTACATGTTTTTAAAGACCAATCTTGAAAACAAGATCATGTGACTCATGAAAAGAGTATAATAACATAGTTTTTAATTCAAAATAAGCCTCAAAGAAGAAACATAAATCCATTTTTAAACTCTAACAGAATAAACCATAGATATTAATGAAAACATATCGAAGGTGAAAACATCAAGAAAAATCATTTTAAATGAGAAATGAACATCCAAACCACCGAGGTACTCCCTTGCTGAATCAACTACACCAGCTACGCTACGAGTCACCAAAATTCTCAACCAAAACCATCCTTTTTGCAGTCCTTCATCTCGGAAAGATAGTCTGAGTTCCCCCAAAATTCCACATTAACTTACCTTAGTACGCTGCATGACGGTCTTCAATTAACTGAGAGGGGGTCTTCGAACGCTGCTCAAGTTCTACTTTGACTGGCAACTGCACATGTCTTCTCTTACTAACCACAATGAAGACGCTGAAGGTTGAAGGTCTGCTGATGTTCTCCAAAAACAACATACTAACTCCACGAGGTTCTCAGTCTCCGACACAAGCAAAGATAAAAGACACTGAACAAGAGTATGGAGATTTTAAATTCTCCACCACTAAGGAGGAAATTTGGCCGTCCAAATCTCCTAACAACAGAACTAAAAGAAAAGACAAGCAAAATCTCCCGAACTGAAAGAAAAGCCGACTCAAATCCAACGAAACAAAGACACGGGAAAACAAATCGACACAATCTAACGAGTCCTCACCACACGTCTTAATGTCTCTAGAGTATTTTATTTCCTAGAAACTAACCAGCTCTGATACCAAACCTGTCACGCCCCGAAACCGGGACCTGCAGCGAACCGATCTCGGGGTGCGAAATTTTGGAATAATTTGAAACTTTTTGTATAGTTCCCAAGATCCGCGTGAATGAGGATAATCACATCCCAACATAATCAGAGTGTATTTTTCGCGGAAGCTAACCAAGGTGTTACGACTCGGAATCCGTGGCCATCGGGTTCCGTGTCGTACGCAACCAATGTCATAAAGCCATCATAAACAGACTGGCATAAATCATAAATCACAACACGCTGAGCTGGTAGTAACAAATCTATTATTTCCCATATTCGAATTACAATTAACAAGTGTCTTAATTACAAACCCAAAAGAAAAAGGCTGATAAAGCCATACAACAATATCCACTAAACAGAAATACTACCCCAACATTTGATATACGAACTCTGGTGCCAAACTTGACATCTAGGTGATATCAACGGGCAGCCTCTCACGTCAAACCGGCGGTCCCACCGCCTCCTCTGATCAAACACCTACAAACAGAAAAGAGAAGAAACTGGCACCAAACAAAAAGGGTCAGACACGACGGTCTGGCAAGCGAATAAACAAAATAATATGAACAAAAGAACATATATAAAACCAGGACGAAATCATCGAAAAACCGAATAAGGAATCTAACCAATAATAACAATAAATCACGATAAGACGATCGAAAGACCGAACATGAATATCAAAGCAATAAACGAACAGTCTCTAAAGCATAAATGTCTCGAAAAGATAAACCACCTAAACAAAGCATTTAATAATTGGAAATACATTTAAAAACTGAATAGTAGAAACAATACGATAAAGGTCGATATCGTAAACATTAAACAAATCAAAGCATAGAAAGCATAATCATCAATAATCATAAACTAAAGTAATATGCGGATAAAACCTAGGCGACCACAAATAGCTAAATCCTCCTATCACCGAAGTAATAAGAGCAAACAGAGCGTAGCCACTAAACGTGGTACTAAACAGAGGATCAGAACCGTAGCCATACAAATGGGACCGGCAGATCATTACCGTTGCCATGGTCGGTACAGACGGAATCCAAGCTGCAGCTGGCGGACAGAGTAAAGATCCCAAGCCGGGTGATCAGCCCGACAAGGTGACCTAAGCCTAGTGGTGCCTTTAGTTTTCAAACTCAAACAGATACAAATCTAACATAATACTAATCCCTTTGGCTCAGGGGCTCGCACCACATAGCTCTGGCCCCGTCTTGCCTCGGGGTTTTGTTTTCGAAATCATAGCCTCTTTGGCTCATGGGCTCGCACCACATAGCTCTGGCCCCGTCTTGCCTCGAGGTTTTGTTTCAAATACTAGTGTTGTCAAAACAATAGTCTTAGCGAAGAAATCCCGAATGTGACAAACATACTCAAAATCTCTTTTCAAATCGGATCGGAGAAATCGTACGAATTTCGATGGTGAACCGTTCAAATACGCATCGAGGTGATTTGTATAAAATCATACGAGCAACCCTTTCGAACATGGAAAGACACATGATTTTATGACAAATCATCGATGCTATTTAAGTTAGTTCACCAAAGAATGCAAATACAAAATACAAATACAAATACATTTTTCTGACTTGAAATGGAACGGACAGTGGAGAATGACCTAATGACTTACCAAGGGACCATCACAATGCACATTTAACCTTTAAACATTAATAAATAAAGAATGTGTCTGATGCCAATGAAAATCCATAATGTTTAAATGATAAAGTGCGCATTGAGACCCGAAAGGTTCCCGGATAATCTCACATATACTCATTCCCACCTCATTCCCATTTCACAAATTTCCAAGTACCAAAGGTAATGTCAAAACCCTCGAAAACAGGCCCATAGCTGGCCTTAAACCAAGTCCAAATAACCTACTCATTTAGCCCAAAATAGCCCCTTTAAACAAGGCCTAAACCATTATTAAAACAGTCCCAAGCACTAAGCTTGATTGGCCCGCAAAACACATTTCAAAAACAGCCCAAAGTTAAACATTGATTGGCCCACAAAACACATTTCAAAAACAGCCCAAAGTTAAACATTGATTGGCCCACAAAACACATTTCAAAAATAGCCCAAAGTTAAACATTAATTGGCCCACAAAACATATGTTTAAAACCACCCAAAACTGAACTTGAATTGCCCACAAAACAGGTTTTAAAACAGTCCACAACTGATCTTAAAAACGACCCAAAACTGATTTGAATCAGGCCCACAAACTGATTTTTAAACAGCCCAAAAACTGATTTTAATCAAGCCCACAAACAGATTTTTAAACAGCCCAAACTGATTTGAATCAAGCCCACAAACAGATTTTTAAACAGCCCAAACTGATTTGAATCAAGCCCACAAACAGACTTTTAAACAACCCAAAACTGATTTGAATCAAGCCCACAAACAGATTTTTAAACAACCCAAAACTGACTTGAACAGGCCCAAAAACTGACTTGTAGAAAGCCCAAGGAAGCCCCACAAACTGGCCCACAAAATTCCCCAAAACAGGCCCAGACCCGAGCCCAGACCGAGCTGGGCTCGCTCGAGCGGACCCAGGCCCGCTCGAGCGGACCCAGACAGAAGCTGGGTCGCTCGAGCGACCCAGTGGGTCGCTCGAGCGGACCCAGACAGTGCCTGGTCCGCTCGAGCGACCCACTGGGTCGCTCGAGCGGACTGGGCCTGCCCAGTCCAGCCCGAGTCTTCTTCTTGCATTTTTTTCTTGATTTTTCTTTGATTCCTTTGATTCCTTTCTTTCATACTAATTTCCATAAATTGTTGGGCCCTTCCTTGACCTTCCAAACTCATCAAACACCATCCATAAACCTATCAAATTGATCAAACACAAGCTTTTTCCAAAGATCAAAGTTTTTCCCAAACTTAGAACACAACACCATTAATACAAAGAAATCAAATTATCAAAGTGACTAAAATGAAACCAAACTCCCAATACATCATAAGAAAATAGCATATGTGGAAATTAACATACATTAGTTGTGAATCCATAAATCACAAAGGGTTAGAACATAATGAAGAAAAGCCATGACATGAAATCAAATAAGACACATCATCATACTAGTTGTAGAATTCACTTGCCTTGAGTCAAGAGAAGATGAAGACACTCTATGAAAGTCCTCTAATGGCCTCAAGCTTTAAAATCATAAAATCCCCAAATAGCTCATGGAAAACCCTAGAAAACAAATCCATTTCCGAAATTCCATGAAAACCCATTGCATGAGAGATGAAACCACTCCAAATGAGGAGGAAAACAAAGATGAAAAGAAAAGAGAACCATTGCTAACCTTGAGAAGTCCTAACAAAGAAGAGAGGCTTGGATGAGGGGTCTTCTCTAGCTCAATCATCTCAAAAATGGTGTCTAGGGGAGCTAGGAAGATGGGGAAGAAGAAGAGGAGCTCAAATCTCCATTTAGCATCAAAGGAGGAGGGATACATGAGGAGAGAGAAAGGGGACTGGGAGAAACCCTAATCCCTCTTTGTTGCAGGAAATGAGAGAAAGAATGGGGGAGACAAGAGAGGTCCATGGGTTTTATAGAGAAAATGGGCTGGGCCCCATGGGCCCCAAGCTCACTAAAGCTGAAACTAAGGTTTGCGGGTCCCGAATGAAAACGACGAAGAAGAGAAAACGATCGGCGAAATATCTACTTTCCAAAAAGTGTATTTTCCCCAATTTCTGAAATTTTCGAAATTCATGGACAGATTTAGTGAAAATGTCATTTTTGCCCTTTTTCCTCGAAAAACGTGATTTCTGAGTATCAAATCATAATGGTCAAAACATGAAAGTTGTTAAACTTCATAAAATAAGTCGAAATACACCAAATCCAGAATTTTTAGAAATCCGAAGTAATTTCCCCTAAAAAAAATACAAATCCTAAGGACCGGGTCAAACTAAAGTCAACGGTCTACAAAGTCTCCAAGGCAAGGAAGAATCCGGTCAAACTCAAATACGCGGTCAAACTAAATCAAATCTCGCTTAAAAAGCTAAACCACGATTAAAACAATGCTAAACAAAAGAACTGGGGTCGGGATCTTACACTCTCCTCGCTCCCTCGCCGCCGTCGGACAACATCGCTGCCATCACCATGACTGAGCTCCTCTCTTCTACCATCTCTCATTTCTCTCACTTATCTCTCCCTCACCCAGCCATGCTCCCGGAGCTCCCTGTCGCCGTCCGCGACCACCACTGGCACTATCACCGCCGGCCACCATCATCTCCGACGAAACCCCCCCCCCCCCAAACCCATCTCTTTCAGAACGTTTGGTAAAAACCATCTGATAGGAATCCATAGCGTGTATCTGTGCTATCACGAAAAACCCATGTTTGTGTGTAACATGGACAGAATGAAATCCCCCAAGTCTCCCGATTTCGAAACCCTATCTTTCGTCTCCAATTTTCTTTGCTGCAACTGCTACTAGGGATGGCGACCCGACCTTCTGTGATGGGATGCGAGCGCACCTGCTCCGACACGACCTGAGGTGGCCGGACTCTGTGTCGTGCACGCTCCTCCCTCCTTCCTTATTCTTCTTCGTTGAAACTTCCGGCTTCATCCATCCATCCCGTAGACTTGTTTGTTTGGCGGGATGCTTCCTATCCGTTCTCCTCTCCGCATGATTCAGTTTCTATTTTATGGAACTTACCAACTCCGTACATCGCCACGGTCGAAGATCTAGTGGTTTGATTTTTAGATATCCAGCAGAGATGAAGTGAGTAGATAGATTCCTTTCGCCTTTTGATCTTCAAGCATCTGCTGCTCCTCTTGTTCTTAGATTTCTTATTTCAATTGATGATTTATTTGTTTGGAGAAATGAGAAATTCAGTTTGTCTTGGAGATTTAGGTTTCAGCTGGATTTGATTTGAATGGATAGATGATTGAAGGAAATTTGATATAGTTATGGATTGAGTGATATGGTTATGGATTGAGAGATATTGTTGTGATTATATTAGACACTGTTGTTGTTTTTTTTTTTTTTTCCTTAGATTGTGTTTGTTTTTTGTGGTGTTGAAGATTAAAATGATACCGCTGTATTTTGAAAAGTTAGATAGAACCCGTCCAACATGGTCTTATTTGACCTGACTATCAAATTCTGCATGATTAGAATGAGGACTGAACTTGCAGGACTGAAAATGGATAAGTCTCTCCCTCTGTTTTCTTCAGTTCTGTCATGTGGGAATGGGCATTAAAGATATCTCTCTCTCAAACCTATTAACATTTTCCCTAATTACAGTTTGTATGCAAGTGCCTGATGTTATTGACAAGCAGTGCTTGATGTTATTCTTTGCTATTTTCGTGTTCATTAGGTGAATTGGTGATCTGGTGTTTTAAAATCATAACCTGTTTGCAAATGAATCTTCTGTTTCCCTTCATTTTTTGTTGGAATTCAATGAGTTAGTTCTGGTAAATGGTATAATATTGCTATTATTTTGATACAGGCAAGACTCGTGGCCTCAAGAAGAGTGGATGAAGCACATAAGGGAGCTTTGGATTCTGAGAGGAAAACTCGAGAAGCTACGGAAAGGGAGGATAAGCTAAATATGAATCTGAAGAGGGACACCAATACAAAAGAGGTGAAAGAAGGTGGCCAGCCTAGAAAAAGTGGATCTGATCGATCCACTATTGTCCAGTCAACATGTGTAGTATAGATTTAGAAGGGAAACATTTTCTATTCTGTGAGATTTACTTCTGTGTGTTTCTATTTCACAACAAACAACTTGGTACCCTAGAAGGCCAAACAGATACTAGTGGAGATGATACAATTCGAGATGCTTCAGCTATGGAGTGATGTTTAATATTTTGTAATGGAGAAAGAGTTGGGGTTTATTTTGTACCAACCAACTTATTCTGTAAGGCTATTGATGATTGTGACTTTTTATGTAGATTGATGATTTTGAAAGATCAACATTTTATATTGATGATGATTGATTAATATGAATATTTGAATGCCAAGTTATGTGCTTTTTTATGGCAAGAAACGAAGCTTGTGTGTCCATGTCTTGTATTGCGCTCGCACATAAAACCAATACACATATCATTTTTTTCGATTTCAATGGTCAGTGACGACGTCGTTGCAACATAGAAGATAAAATTTGAAAGGAAGTGTGCTCTAATATCTGACGACGTCGTTGCTTCACAGAAGCTAGTGGAAGAAAGTGTGCTTTAATATCTGACGACGTCGTTGCTTCACAGAAGCTAGTGGAAGAAAGATTGCTTTAATATCTGACGACGTCGTTGCTTCACAGAAGCTAGTGGAAGAAAGATTGCTTTAATATCTGACGACGTCGTTGCTTCACAGAAGCTAGTGAAAGAAAGATTGCTTTAATATCTGACGACATCGTTGCTTCACAGAAGCTAGTAGAAGAAAGTGTGCTTTAATATCTGACGACGTCGTTGCTTCACAGAAGGTAATGCGAAAATTACTGTGTTAATCTGTGACGACGTCGTCGCTTGTAGAAAATAAGCAAAAAAAAAATATTTTTTGGCGGGAATACCGGTTTCGTAGCATCTAAACTAGTGTCCCTTTTTTCGTCTAGTGACCATCTAAGGTCCTTTTTCAGGTAAATTCCTCTTCAAATAATTACTTTCAAAAGTACCTTTGAATTGGTCCTCAAGGATCACCTTTTATTGAGCGAGCGAAGGTGATCCTTGAGGACCGGATCAAAGGAATGATTTTGTCTTTGTCATCCGTAATGTAAAGGATTTTCTTCCTGTTCATTCTTTTTGTTTTTTTTTTTTATGGAATTATCTCTTGCTTCTTTTTGGTATAGTCCTTGTTTTTTCTTATTCATGTAGTCATCTTGGCTTTGGGGGCTAACCGCCTTTGTTCCTCCCTTTCCTTTATCAATACAAATTTACCTTTAAGTAAAAAAAGAGAGAAAAAGTATATTATATAAATTTATAGCCGAGCCACTGTATAGCTCAATGGTAGGGGCATTTCACTCTTAGGGACTATAATACTGTACAATTCTTCTAGTATTAGCAAAGGGGGAAAAACTATAAAAACATATGGTATATATAGGCATATATGGGCACTAATATTATTTTAAATATATGCATTACAAGATTCTAACGGGACTGAATCAAGATTCAATAGTAAAATGGACTCAACACCAAACCCAACCCATTTATTTATTGGATTTGAAAAGTCATCGAAATCCAAAAATAATAATAAGATTATCAACTTTTAAAACTTAATATAGCTTGAGACAGTATTAGGATAATCTCAAATTTTGTGTTTTTATCAGAAAGATATTCTAAAAGTGAAGTTTAAATTAAAAACATAAATATAGCAAATATTTGAGGGAAATGGAAAAGAAAATAAGGGAGCATGAGCAGAGAGTGGTATTGTAATAAGCGTAGAAAGTATCAATCTGTTTAGATAGGTACAAGTGGATGGTGATATGGGGGTGGGGGGACACAGGAAACTTGACTTTCATTAGAAGGCCCACGAGAAATGAATATGATTGGAAAGTCCGCCGAAAGGAGACTTGAATTTGATTAGACAGGCCAAGAATGGAGTCCAATTCAACGGATCAAGGGGTAAAGTGAAGTTATTATAAATAAAAAAAGTTTAAACTAATGACAATATACACTAATATAGTAAATTAGGTTTTTAAAATCTTAAAATAACGAATAGTGGTGGTGATTAATCCCCCACGTACTTTTTTCTTTTTCTTTTTTTTTTTTTTTTTGGTGGAACATTCCTCCACTTAGTGTCAAATTAGGTTATTTTCATTACTGTGATATATTAGTTTAGGTTGTATTGTAATAGCAAATGTACATTAGCTGGGGGTTGGTTTGAGAATTGAGACTTGAGAGCTTTTATTTTTATTTTTTCTCCCTTAGCAGGTTGTTTTTCTTTTTCTTTTTTTTTTTTTTTTATTGAATGATCACATACGACCTCAATCATATTCACACGATGAAGGACCCTACAAATCAGACCTTTTTTTTCTTTTTCTTTTTAATGACAACTCCATTGAGGAAAATATTCAAGAATTCATCACGATTCAAATTAACTATACTGAGATTTATTTAAATAAAAAGTTTTTTGATTGGTTGCAATGTAACATATTAATTTGATTCATGGTTTGCCGCGATTTTGACGTTTAATTGAATTGATGTCCCAAACTCGGACAAAATTAGAGGGTTAATGTCAAGCTTACACCTTGTGCCTAGTGGTAGTATTGGAAAAAGAAAGAATTGATTTTTCTTCTCGGAATGCCCTAGAATGATTCAAAGTTGTAGTCGGGAACGTCATCACGGTTGATCCTAAGAAATGATATGATGCTACTTCGCATTGCAGTTCACAATTGTCATGCGTGAATTTTCTTCAACCCCAAAGAATTTTGAAAAAGAAAATTCATAAGATTCAGAAAGCAAAAAATTGTTAGAAAATAATTTTTTTTTCATTAGTACATAAATTGTAAATTCTGCACTTGAATACAATTTTGATTGAGTCGAGTGGACTCGGGCCAGGTTAATTACCGAGAACTCAATCTATTATCATTTGATATTATAGTTTACCACCGCGAACTTTAAAGTGTATAAAGATATTTTTATACTAGTTGGGTACCTTGGGTCAGTTTTGGACATGCGTGGGTCCAAAACTAGTGCAACATCAATTACTTTTGGTTCAAATATTCAGGCCCAAGAAGATAAACTTACAATTTCACGTTTCGTTGGTTGGGTCCTGCGGGTTTGGGTTTGTGTGAGAATGCTGCTGCCTGGCATTAGACCACATTTACCCAACAAATAGAAGGTCCTATCTTACATATCAAAACTAGCACAAAACAGGCATAACATGTCGGATCTGTCTCAAACCTACCTGAATTTTCACTGTTAAGGGTATCTTAGTTTTATATGTAGATGTTTAATATGATGGGACACAATGTGTATTGGACATTCTTTCATTCTTTCATCTCAGCAGTTAGATATTTGGATTTGATTGTTTTTCTCTTTATTTGGATATTGCTCCATCCAGGAGCGGACCTAGCCTACATCCCATTAAGAAAAGAGGGTAGACCGAAGAGGATAGATCTCAAGAAGAGGAACCTATCCAATAATTTGACTCGGGATAGACCGGAATGGAGCTCCATCCACAAACCTACCCAAGCCTGGAGAAAAATAAAATGTGTTCTTCTAAGGCGTTCGACGTCCCAACTTAAGTAACACCAAGGATTTGTTATAGCCAATTGACGTCGAATGTCTTAGAAGTACACATTGTTGGACGGTGAAGCCCACGGGCATTCCCAAAACCTTAGGATTGGCTTGTTATTCATCTTTGACTCATTATATGATCTTTATGCATGCATTTGCATCTTGTTTTTTAGTACTCTTGTATGATGTGCTTCATGCTTTTATATTTGTTCTGTTTAGTTTATGCACCTTGTTATGTACCATGTTTTATGTCTCTCTTATGCTTACATATGCTAGTTATGTCATGTGTGCTATGTGTTCGCACTTATGATTATGTTGATGCCATGTTATGGACTTGTATCATGCTATTTTACACATGTTTTATTCCTTAAGTATGCACCACTTAGTTTGATCATATCTCAGTCGGACCCTCGTGGGTGTGGGTTTAGTAATTTTCATGGAGGATTTTATGGGAGGTTAATTGGCACCTCAGGTCCATGATGTGGTTTGTGGCACTATACCTCCTAGTGGTACCTCATGTCATGTTATGTCATGTTCATTCTATCATGTAACTCATGCTTACATGCTTATTTGAGAGAACCTAGCTCATGTGGTTGTGCCACCTTGCCATGGTTATATATGTACTTGCCATTCATGATTCCTTAGTTCATGCTTATGTACTTGTCATTCATGATTCCTTAGTTCATGCTTATGCAATTGTCATTCATGATTCCTTAGTTCATCCTTACTCATGCACTGATCATGCCTATACTACACTTGTTGACCCCTTATGATTTATTTGTGTCATATTCTCTTTTGTTCCATGTTATGAATTATATTTGGTTGTCTTGCTAGACCTATGTCTAATAGTGCTACACTTGGCGTTACAGGTGAGGACCTCAATGCCATCACCTTGGAGATCGAGGAGGATGCGGGCCCCATAATATGTCTTCTAGATATTTGTTTTGCTGAGTTGTTGAATGATACATCATTAACCTATGACTGTGTGGCTTGGATTGCACATGATTAGAAGTTATTTTATAATATTACATTTAGGAATGCAAACCTTAACTAATACCTTGCTTCCGCTACTTTTCCTATTTCTTTTAACTTTGAAAACTTGCAATGATAGGGAGTTTGTCGCCATTAGCAAGTTGAATGTTCATGGTACCATTATACTATTGAATATTTTTCAAATCAACAATAGAGTGAGTCATATGGTTCGATGCTCTTGAATCCATATACCAAACAGAATTTTTAAACGACTTACCAGATAGGCCAAGTGTGAAAAAAAATTGACAGAATCATTTGATGTACCATTTCGGGGGTTAAGGTGGATCGTGGTTGTGATGACACACTTGAGGTAGAGGCTATGTGAGAAGAACCTCTAGTTAAAGCAGCATAAGCTTTGGTGTCTTTGTTCTGTGGATGCCTCCTACATTCAAAGATGGCATGCCCTTGTTTCTTACAATATGTCACGCCTGGACCCCGAGATTACACACCTCTTGAGGCGCGACGTACGCCCACATGGGGATTCGAGCCAAAACTCGATGAACAATTGAATCCTACGAATGGGTTTTCCCACAGGACTCACGTGTGAGGTCTCACATGCCATCACATTAGGGGATACCATAGTAAAAATTTCCTGTGATCCTGTACATAATTAACCTATAAAATTCATCCATACACATTTCCATTGGATATAAGAGCATCAACTTGTCCATGAGAATAAATTAAAAGTTCAAGTTCTCAAAGTTAAAGAAATAGGAAAATTAGTGGAAGTAAGGTATTAGTTAAGGCTTACATTCCGGTCCATCCCGAGTCAAATTCTTGGACGGCCGTATTGATCATCCCTTGTCTTTAAGAAATATTTTATATTCACCTCATTTATCTTCTAATATTTTATCTCTTGGCCAACTCATTGAAAATCATTGCACTGTCTCTTTTTCTTCCTCCGGTTGTCTTGTGTAGGATCAGAAATCGGGGAAGGTGATAGGCAAAGGTCCTAAATGCGGTAGAGTGTTTCCTCTTCATACCACTTCACCGGCAAGGGATCTTACTTTGTTTTTTCGTTGTTTAACTCACCTTTGAATAATGATTGTCAACTTTGGCATAAGCATCCTGGACATTCAAACGCACAAAAATTATCATTTATGTTGAACGGTGGTTTGCTTATGAATATAATATCACATTCTTTTAAAGATGTCAGATTTGATTGCTCCACTTATAAACTTGGCAAAAGCAAAGCACTTCCTTTTTCCACTCATAAGGAAATTAGCACAAATAATTTTGATTTGATTCTTTCGGAAGTTTAGGGTATTGCACAAATAATCTCTCACACATATCAAAAGTATTTTGTTACATTCATTGATGATTACAGTCGATTCACTTGGATATATTTCTTGCATGCCAAATTTGATGTCCTTGGTGTGTTTAAGAAATTTTTTGCTCTCAGTGAAAATCAATTTTCAAAATCTATAAAGATTTTGCATTAAGATTCAGAGGGTGAATATGTATCTTCACACTTTCAAGATTGTCTTCATCATTTCACAACGTACATGTCCCAACGCACCGTAACAAGATGGAGTGGCGAAATGAAAGCACGAACGCCTTTGGGATGTTGTTGGATCACATTTTCTTGAGTCCTTTGTCCCATCAACCTTCTAGAAAGAATCTCTTTCTATTGTTGTGCACCTCATCAATCACCTCCCATCACCAAAGCTTCAAAATCAATCCCCAGTATTTTTGTCCTTTTGCTACACAACCATCATATGAACATCTACATGCTTTTCGTTATGTGTGTTTTGTCCACTTACCATCTCATGAGAGAGATAAACTCTCAGTTGAATCAGTAAAATGTACATTTCTAGGGCATGCTTCCCATAAAAAAAGGTTATCGTTGTTATGATCCTAAAGTCTGTTGCACTCGCATATCTCACAATGTAATATTTTCTAAAAATCGGTATTTCTTTCAAACTCATTAGGACACATACTCCCCATGGAGAACATATCTTTCTTACCATTTTTCTAAGATCTTCCTTCTAAGATAAGGTTTAAACCCATGCTGGTGTATGTAAGGTGACACACATAAGATCCTATTGCAGATAGACAACCTTTCTCTGGACCGGATCCGACTACTGCTCCTGATCTCCTGATACTTCGAAGGTCCACTCATCTTACTCGCCCCCCAGATTGTTTGTTATTGAAAGCCACTCTATTTACCTTCTCCATTCCAGACAAATATTCGGAGGATGCAAAGCATTCTTGTTGGCAGTAGGCCATATGATGGAAGAACTAACCACTCTTCAGCAGAATCATACATGAGGCGTCATTCAATGTCCATCTCATGTGAAACTTATCGACTGCAAATGAATCTACTCTGTCAAATTAAAGTCGGATGGCTCTTTAGATTGATATAGGGTCATCTCGTGGATTTAGGCAATCGTCAAGAGTATGGTGTGAGTTTTGATGAGACATTTGCTCCAGTAGTTCTTCTTTTGGCTCTTGCCTCTTCTCAATCATGGCCCTTGTTTCAAATGGAACTCAAAAATGCTTTTTATATGGAGATTTTCAAGAAGAGCTTTACATGCGAATTTCGCATGGTCTAGATGTTTCATCCAAAAGTAATGTATGCCGATTGCGCCGATTACTTTATGGACTTAAGCAAGTGCCAAGAACTTGGTTTGAGAAATTCTGGCATACTTTACTTCATGCAAGATTCCAACAAAGCCAATATGATCCTTCTCTTTTTTTTCGTCGCACTACCAATGGCGCTACCATTCTTCTAATATATGTTGACGATATCATCATCTCTAGAATAGATCCAGACGATATTCTCTAACTACAAAAGGTTTTGCATGCTTCCTTTCACAAGAAAGACTTGGGTCTTAAAGTACACAAGATGAGGGGGGTCTATTCATAAATTGACATAAATACATCAAAGATCTTACTACTTAAGTCAGGTTACAGAATACCACCATTGTAGATACACCCTTGGAACTAAATATGAAATACAGGAAGGACGAAGGAAATCTTCTTGATGACCCTACCGGCTATTGAAAGCTTGTTGGCAACCTCATTTATCTGATAATCAATTGTTCAAATATTCCTCATGCCGTCAATCTTATGAGTCAATTCACGACTCACTCCATACATCTTCACATGCCGACAGTCAAGCAAATTATCTGTTATCTTCTTGGAACACAAGAATGTGGCCTTTTTTTCTCGAATAATTCCAATTTACGCCTTACTACTGTAAGACCCCGACCTAGGTTTGAGGTGTTTAGCGTCGTTTAAGGAGAGTATTAGTCTCTAAGTAGGATTAGGGGATGTTTAGCTTAGGTTTTTAGTTTGATTAGATTTTCTTAGCATTAGGGAATTTTGAGAGCCGTTGAGCTCGGTTTGTAATGGCCCGGGGTGGCCCGTGTGACTCGTGTACGTGTGGGGAATTTATCCTTTAATTTAAAAAAGTTTGATTTGTACTTCCCTCGATGTGTTATACTGGACCCTACAACTTTTATATTTTTTCCGTCCGTATTCGAAACTCAAAATTTATGTTTTTTCGGTAAAAAGGGCAAAACAGACTTTTCACACCTAAATCTGTGCAGGATTTTCAATATTTCCAAATCATGTGAAAAATATACTTTTTGAAAACTAGATTTCTCTTCTTCGTCGATCTCATCCGTGACCCAAAAAATGTGGTTTTCCAACTATTAGAAGCTTTAGGGGCCAGTGGGGCCCACAACCTACTCAAACTCAACATAAAACCCACGTTGGCTTCTTCCTTCATTTTTTCAGTTTCAAAAATTGAAACCAGAAGCTCTGCCCTCTTCTTTTCTTCTTCTCTCCTCTGCATGCTTGGATTTCTTCGGCCCAAAAGGAGATCTTTGTACACAACTCTCTTCTCCATTCCTCCAGCTCACTAGGACAACATTTTTTAAGGAATTCTGCTGGGATCACTTCTCCTTTCTATTGACACAAAAAATATCACTTTGCATCTTCAACATCAAGAAGTTACATGAAGCCACAGCCTACCACAAATAGGCAATGCTACTACAAGTATTAAATCTTGTCAGAATCAAACAAAAACTGCAAGATCCCTTAAAACAGCCAAAAAAATAGTTCACATAAAGTTTCGGGTCATTTTAACATTGTTTGGCCTAACAACTTCACTCTTCTAGCAGCTGAATCGGAGCTCCCGGCAGCGACAGCGTCGAAGACATTAGATCTTTGATTATAGCATATGGATGGTCTCAAAATACCTCCAAAAGGCTCCACGTCAAGTTTCAGGTCAAAACCGACAACGTTTGACCCTACATCAACCCTCGAGCAACAAAATTAAGCCTCTCGCCGGCGAAAACCACCGAAGCCATCACTCATCAAACAACACATGGATGACATCGAAATGCTTTCAAAGGGCTACATGTCAAGTTTCAGGTCATTTCGACAACATTTGAACAAATTTGACTCTCGGAAGCCAAATCAGGCCTCCTGATGGAGAAGCTCCCCAGGACCATGAGTTCCAAATCAGAGCCAATGGATCATCTCAAAATTACTCCAATAGGCTCCCAGTCAAACTTCAGGTCAATTGGACATCGGTTGACCTTACATCAAAGCACGACATCTTCCTCGCAATAAAATTAAGTCTACTGGCGACAAGATGCTTCACCTCAAATTTCAGGTCATCCCGACATCGTTTGACCCAATTTTGGCTTCTGTCGGCAAATCGACAACTCTGCGCGACAAAGTCTTTTTCTTTCTCGAAAAATTTGAAACTTTTGCACTCTGATACGCAAGGCTTCTTGTCAAATTTTCGGTAGGGAAATCAGGCCAAAATATGTACAAAAATGTCAGGAAAATATACCAGAGAAAAAAGAATCGGAGAAAATCGAGAAACGGCCGAAAACCAGCGACCAAAAAGGGAAAAATGCCCGATGGTCGTTGGCGACCCTGGAAATTTGGGTCGCCGAATTTTCGTCGAAAGATTGTTTTTCGGTCCCTTTTTCGCAATTAGAGATGTCTAACCCCTGTGGTTTTCTAAAATTCTGACTTTTAAGGCACAAAATTTGTCGATCTTCATCAACATCACGGATCCGCCGTCAAGAGCATGAAATCGTCATTGATCGCTTCGGAATCACCAATCGGCCAACAAAAAAAGCACACTTTCTGCCCCCACCGATTGAGAAATCAACAGGATAGATGGAACCGGCCCACTGGTAGCAGTTAATGTCTGAAGTTGCATGGTCATCCAACATCGATCAGCATGAAGATCCATCGGCGATCATCGCAAGAAAAATTCCAAAAGACGCGACACAGTCCTCAACTCTTCAAGCGACTTGGCGACCACTTAATACAATTAAATGACCTGTTTTATGACAAATTAATGCAGTCATTAACTCATTGTTTTGGACGGCCCAATCAGAAGCAAGAAAATGGGAGTTACAAGTCAGACAAAAATATGTCATTAAACCATGTAACCCCTCCCATCATGGAGCTTACAGGCAATTAAAAGCCCTTAATTCTCCTCCGGCTAATCAGAAGCCAAGAAAAAGGAGTTACAAAATAATAAAATAAAAATTTGTAACTCCTCACATCATATGGCTTTAATACATTTAAGGCCCATAAACCCCCTATGGCCACCAAAAGCCTATAAAAAGGAGGTCATTTCCACCATTTCAAGGATTGAATCCACGGAATCCAGAAAATACACAAGGAAAAGCTCCGCCAAAGTTGTTACAACCTCTCCTCCATTGAAGAAATCTTGCAGCGACCACCACTACAAGGTGACCAAACTCCTTGCGGGGCACCCCCCACCCCCAAGGCCTCCTCCTCCTATCTCCATGGGTTAGACGTGGCTTTTCAGCCTGTCTACTTAGCTTTTTATTGGATATAGGACCTCTTCTTGGTCTTTATCCTCTAAAAATCTGAGGTTTAAGTCGAGCCAAGCGAATCAAAAGCACCCTCTGTTCTCATCCAAATGATGATGGCGAAGTCCACATACGACTTTTTACCGTCAATTTGAACGAGTCCCCACAATCTCCTAAGAAGTTAGATCCTCGTTTTCTTGCTTTTCATTGTATTTTGTATTGTTTAAAGAGACATAAAAAAAATCACAACTCTTGTCTTTCATTATTGATAAGAATTGTAAATCGCCTTTCACGGCAAAAATCGTCTTTTACGGCAAAACAAATGAAATCGCCTTTTACGGCATTCAAAACAAACATGTCTCTTTTCTTATATATGTGCAATGAAAAACTATAAAAAAGTTGATTTCCTTTTCCACTTGCGAAGGTGGATTCTCCGGACCACCATTTGTCAATTCCAAGTAGAGTAGAGAATCTTGCATACCCGTACAAAAAAAAATGTTGATACTCGCTTCTCCTACGGTCGCGAAAGGGTTGGACCCGACGGACTCTTACGTCCGCTGACCCCGCTAGCACCGCGAGCGCACAAGAAGCGGGTCCATCACTTTCAAGCTTTTCCTTCTGGTTATCGAATTTCCATGTAAGATCTTGACTTCTCCTCTTAGATATGGGTTCTTTACACCCTTAGGAAGCCTTCCTTAATACATGCAAGGAAGTTCTTGGAGAACTCCTTCTTTCAAAATTTTGGGGTTTTTAAGATGCTTTTCATGGGGTTCTTGTAGATTGAAGGTCATGTTGTAGAAGAAGAGTGCCAATTCGATCTAAGGCAAGTGATTAACCTGATAATGGAATGCATGCAATTTAAACTTAGTTTCTTCTTAATATTCTGAGTTTGAAAGGTTATTACATTCAATTGACTATGAAAAGTTTGATTTTTGAAGGGTCCTTAGTGTTTAGTCTATGCTCAACTCTCTACAATATTTGTTTTATAATAACATGGAAATTTCTAGTTTGCTGATGGTTTTACAAAGTTGGAAATCCATTGCTGGATTTCTGTATTTTCTTATGGTTAATTTTTTATTTATGTATTAAGTTTGTGCATGGAATGGGATATTTTGTTTGGTGTTGAATGAAGGTTTAATTGAGGCTAAGGGAACTCTATAAGTTTGCTGGAGAGTGGTTTGATGGAGAAGGGAGGAGTGAAAGTTCAGATCTTTGGAAAAAGAAACACATAGTCCCGCATCTGAGGATGTTAGGCAGTGGACTCGCTCGCTATAGCGAGCCAGCCCACTGGCTAGTGAAAGACACTCTAGCGAGGGTATCCTCGCTAGAGCGAGACTAGGTTCTATCCCAGGGCATTTGTTGAGTATTGTTTCCCCTGTTCTACTATAGTATATGTTCTTGAGGACCCATTCATTTTTGGTTGGGAATTTTGGAATTTGAATGTGCATTCGATCATAATAATTGAGGAGGAAATAAGGAGAACCTTTATAATTGAATTACCCGGGGACTACCATGAACTTTATCGAAGTCTCGTGGTGCACTCGAAGGCCTCAAATGTCAGATAAGTTCAGAGGCATCAAATTTATTCTTATAACCCAACATTTGAACTTTGAGTGTTTATTGAGACGGCCCTAGGTAAGCCATTCCAACACAATTAATTACCTCATTCCAGGTTTGAAGATTGTACTTGTTTTCATATAAATTATTTTGAATAGCTTTGTGTGGTTCACCACGTTGCGAAATCTCGGTAAGGCTATTCGTCTCTTTTACTTCCATATCGTCCATTTATGCTTTGTTCAGAGTAGTCCTTTTATCGATTTGAAATGTGTTATGTAATTCGATTTATGTTTTGTTCAGATTTGTGGTCGGCACCGCTAAGCTTGGGTCGCCTAGTCGGTTTGATCACCCAGCCTGGGATCATTAATTATTTCGCCAACTGTAGCTAGGAAAATCCGTTTGTTTGTCATCCGTTCCGCGATGGATTTTGTTTGATACCCATCTATATTGGTAGGGGTGATCGACCGGATTTCCGGTCCGGCCTAAAATGAAGGACCGGACCGGACCACTTATAAGCGGTCCGGTCCGGTCCAAACCGGTCCGGTTGGACCACTTAAAGTGGTCCGGACCGGTTTCCATTTTTTTTTTTATTTTTTTTTTAATTTTTTTTCATTTTCACCTCACATCTAAAAAGTGGGCAAATGTCAAATGAATGAATGATGGGTTTTACAAATGGGTGCTGGAAGATTATGAAAAAAAAATAAAAAAAAATTATTTTAATAAATGCGGTCCGGTCCGGTCCAGACCGGACCACAAAGGCCCGGACCGGACTGGACCGGATTTAGACCACCAAGACCGCAAATCCGGTCCGGTCCGGTCTGCGGTCCGGTTCTGTGCAGCCATATATATTGGGTTATATATATGTATTATATGTTTATTCTGACCATTTCTTATGGCAGCGGTTATACTTTGATTGCTCTTGTTACCTCGGTAATAGGAGAATATAGCTCAATGTGGTTGCCATTGTTTTGTTCGAATCTCAACATTCTTTTAAATATTTTCGATACTAACCATTGGTTTCGTCATTTGATTTCCTTTATTAGCTCACTATTTCTGTCTAGCTTTCAAATGGATTATTATGTTTTAATGTAACTTTACAAAAGCTTGTCGTGCCTTATCTGCTTTATTTGCCAGCCAGACTGTTGTGTCTGATATTCATTTGTTTGGTGTCAGATGTCGAACCCTTTACCCGTGAGGCGGAGCGTGAGGGGAGGCGGTTGAGCCGCCGGTTACTCGAGAGTGGCAGCCCGTCGATGTCATCTAAACATTGGGTTGGGTCAGGATCTACGTCACATTTTGCGGATTTATCATTACTTTTGGGAACTTGTTTCACTAGCCTTTGTTGGCTTTTTTTTTTATATGGGATTGTATAACTTAAATTTATTTTCTTTGGTGATGTAAAAACAAAAACTTTAACTTTGGGTTTGCTTATGTATATTTCTCACTTTGGCACGAGACTTAGAAATTATGGTAGTTTGTTGTACTTCATTTTGTATTGCTATATGCTTCTGCATATGTATACATTTTCATGGGTTTGACAGCCCTTGGATCTTGAATCCTCACCGCGGAAACTGGTGGGAAACAGCGCGAGCGGGCAAAATTTTCTAGCTTGCCACGCTGCGGCTCCGGATTAGGGCTTTGGTTGGCTCAGGCCCGGTCCGGGGTCGTGACAACTACCTACTGTGATGTGTATTGGGCTGGATGCAAACACACGTCTTTCCACGACCGGTTGGTGTGTTTATCTTGGAGATGCCCTTATCTCAAGAAAATGTAAGAAGCAGGAGAAAGTATCCAAATCTTAAACTGAAGCAAAATATAGATCTATGTCTTCTGCATTCTTTGAAATTGTTTAGTTAAGGTGCTTGCTACAAGAGTTAGGCATTTCTCAGCACACGACTACTCCTCTACATGCTGATAATACTAGTGCTATTCAAATTGCTACTAATCCTATCTATCATGAGCGGGCAAAATATATTAAAGTTGATTGTCACTATATTAAAGAAGCTTATGATGATGAGCAGATTACACTTCCTCATGTGACAACTGATCTTCAAATAGCGGATATTTTCATTAAAGCTCTTCCTAGATTTAAAAATCAGTCCTTTGTTGGATCCAAAAGATCCGTATCGTGTGCATTGTGATCTGTGATTGTATCATATCTATAGAGAAACATTGTAATCTTTGTAAAGATCCCAATTAGGGAAAATAACCAAATGGATTTTCTTTGGTATCAATTGTAAAGATGGAAAGTAAAGAAATATAAAGGAGGATAGGATGGATAGGATCGGCATCCAGTCTTTTGACCACAATTACGATGTCTTGATTTTATTCTCCATTTATGTGTTGATATGAATTACTGTCATATGTAGGAAATTTACCGCCATAAGCCCAAGTGGTGCAATTGGTTTACAACCATCCATTTTAAATCGTGCCAAGAAAATAATGCAAGGTCTTAACTGCTTAGAACCGTCATATGGCGTACTTTATCTAATTTTGGAAGATCCTAGCTTTGGTTCGGTGTTGCCCCAAAAAAATTATACAAGGAACCGAAATTTTTCATATCAAATTATTATGCATTATAGCATATGGTTTTCAATTTAATTTTGATGCAACTTCTCAGTTTTGTCTTTTGTTGGAGCTCACATGAGCCACAACAACGCATAAGAAAGGACCCAGATCAACCAATAAGAATCTGGCCTTTAGCATTTTATGACCATTTACATAACATCAACAACTAATCCTTTCCATCTTTTCTTTAATCTTCCTTTTAAGATTGATCCTACTATTAAGGGCTGGGTACGGTTTTGACCAGACTCAAGAGACATGAAAGTTGGGCATACCAAAGGCCATAGGTATTTATAGGGCCATTTGTATTGGATTTTGCAAGTTAGTTCATATGAAAGTTATGTCATGAGATCACATTGCGTTCCCGTTTGGCATTTTACTATTAAAGTTAAGTGGAGTGAAGTGAAATGATTACTATTAAAGTTAAGTGGAGTGAAGTGAAATGAAAAGTATGAATAAAATATGTAGTGGGTTATGATGTATTTTGTTTTTAGTTGTATAGGATGGAATATTGTTGAATTTTGGTATGAGAAGTGGAGTTTTTTTTGTCCTTTAGTTAATAAATATGGTTACTTTTTTGACTTTTTGTTGGAAAAGTTGGAGAGAGTTTTGAGAAAAAATGCTTTTGATGTGATATTTATGATGACTTTACTTTACTTGACTTTACTCGTCAAGTTACCAAACGGGCTAAGTTGTATTCTTTAGTTAGATGAAGAGCATGCTTTCACTACTGCAATGACTAATATGGCAGTGAGACCTGCAGACTTCAAAAGATTTCAAAAGTTATCGGGGGCATCATCCGATTGGCAATGTGGGTGTCTTAACCAATAAAGGTTAGTTTCAATGGCTTAACAAAGAGCAACATATATTACTACTATTTAGAAGATCTCAAAAGTCAAAATGTAAAGGCCTGGTGCTCTTTTTTATGGCAAAATTGCCCTCACTGGGTGTTTTATTGACACCGTCAGTCCTTTAAACCAAAACCCTTTCGTTTCCATTCTTTTTCATTCTTTTCGTCTCAACAAGGGAGGAGAAGAGGAAGGGGCGATAAAAGAGAGCAGAGAAGGGAAGAACAATCGTGCAGGTATTCATTGAACTTCTCGAACTCTCTTTTTTCTTTTCATTTTTCAATCAGAGAGTTTATGAATGTTGGGAGGACTGGTTCTAGGGCTCGTGGTTTTTGGTAGTTTTTTTTTTTTTTCTTTGTTGATTTGGATCTTCGGTGAAAGGGAAATGGTTCGGTGTTGTTGGGGTCTATGGGTGGAAAGGGCTAGAATGGGTATGGTGTTGGGTTTGAAAATCTGAAGGTGTTGTTGGGTTTGAAAATCCGAAAGGCCGCCCACTATAGGTGGCCAAAATGGGAAGTCCTTATGGGAAAGGAAGGAGGAAAGAAGATGGGTGATGGAGTAATTTTTTTTATAGGAGCCGATGGGAAGTCTTTCTAAACAAGGGAGCAATGCCCTGGAAAATGCATCCCAGGCCGTCCAATGGGTGGGTCACCAAGATGGAGAGAAATTGATTTCCATTTTTAACAATTTTAATTATTTGAGTGATAAACGATATGGCTGGTGAAACACCCAATGACTCTTATCTCCAAATTAGAGAGAAAGAAAGTCGACCTTCTTAGATCCTATTTTGTAGGATTTATGAGCCAAAAGATAAGCACTGTGTGGTGTCTTTGCATCAAAGGGGTCTTGGCTTTTAGAAAGGATGGTTGGAACGAGTACAAGAAAGGATAGACGATCTTGATGGTTGCTCTCAATTTGATGTGAATTGTTGGTTTGAATTGAGAGGATCTCTAACCACTTATCAAATCTAACCCTCTAGGGAGAGGCAGTATCAGTGATCTAAATTGGTGTACTATTGATGGATATGTTCCCCCAAAAACTTTAATATTGGATGATCTGAATTGTATGGTTGGCTATGATGCCCAGATACGACTCGGATACGGCAGGGACACACCGTAGGCATGGCAAGGACACGGATTTTACTTGTAAAAAGTGAAGTATTGGATACGATGCGACACGATACGTTGGCCATTTTGAAGTATCCATACATCATAGCTGGTTGGGCTTCAGTTGTTGTTTGTAATTTCCTCGTTTTCATTAGATAGTTGGGGTTTTCTGATGGGATCATAGGACGGATATCGTGACATGGCCCATTTCATGATGAAGATCATTAGATTATATGATTAATTGTATATATTATTGCAATTTGCACTGCAGTTGCAGCCTTTCATCTATCTTTCACAACCAACTATTACAGGAATATTACTTAGCTTATAATGCTCTCCTTGAATTAATTGTTTCCCACTGAGCTTGATAATGAATAAATACCCTTCTAATAAGAGGCTAATCCCTCTAAAAAGAGGCAAATAAAGGGCATACCAAACGGTCTATTTAAAATAGATTTGTGCATTACCAAACATGTTTTTTTTTTTTTTTTTAGCCTCTTCTTTGTATGGCACCTTTTTTAATGGCTCTATTTTGACTGGTTCTGTCATAAGAAGAGTAGAGATACCAAATATGGCCTTAGCCCATGTTTGGGAGGTCTATTTCAAGCCTCTATTCCTTTAAATGTCTAAAACAGCCAGAGCATTGAAAAATTAGAGGTGTTTGGCATATGAATTTTTCCTCTACCAACTTTAAACTTTTAGTGGCAAACCATCTACTAATTTTGAAATGCTCCAAATCGGTGACCTGGAAGTAACAGGCATTGGCCCTTAAAAAACTATAGAGGCGGAGATAATTTTTAAGACTAAAATACCCTCATTTCCACCGAAAATGCTTGCTACAAAAACCCTTCCGATGGTCTCAAGCACTATTTCACCCTTCTTCTTTCCCCTTTCGTCTCCTTCTTCTCATTCCTAGCCGTCGCAGTTGGGAGCCTCTCCGTCTCCCCTCCAGTAGCCGTGCCCGCGCTCTACAGGATCGTCTCCAGCAGTAAGATCGTCTCCAGTAGTTAGTTCTCTCTACCCTTTTTTTTTCAAGTAGGGTTTTGATTCTCATCTCATTGGGTTTTTTTGTTTCCCCTTTGAATTGCTAGAAGTGAAATTTATTTGAAAGGGGGTTTTTTAGTTTTGGGTTTCTGTTGATGTTTGGAATTTCTGGGATGTTGATGTTTCTGGCTTTCATTTCTTTTATGGGTACTATTGAGTGGGGGTTTTAATGATTAGTGCAATTTTTTTTTTTTAGCTATGGTGGATATGAATCCTTCACAGCCATTGTTTCAAATGAAATAAGGATAATGCATCGATGGCATATGACACAAATCAGAATCGATACCTCAGACATCCTAGTCGACTTGGACCCCAAACAGTTCAGGGCCATCAAAGTGATACCCAGAGATGACTATAGTCATGTATATGGACATTGCAAGAAGGAACTGTTTTTAGGTTTTCAAGAAGAGGTTCATTAACCCTTCAATGGTTTCTCATCTTGGATTAACATGGTTATGGTATGATTAAATGGTTCATTGGCCCCCCTTTGGTTTCTTGTCTTGACCTAAAGATGTGGCCAACCCTTTTGATTTGAGTAGCATGCCCTGCTTTGGGAGTTTGGAACTTTGGATTGCTAAATGAAGTAGAGCTGGCCCATGTGGTCTAAATCCTTGATTATATATGCGCCTGTGGTTTGCAGACGGGTTGAACCATTCTTCAAGATGGGTTCAGGCCTAGGTTTGTATCTTGACCCGAGTGTAATTCTCAAAAACGCTACCAATTATCCATCTTTAATACTATCAAGTGCCTGCTCTCAAAACCTTCAAAGGGTTTTTTCTTTCAATAATTTGAATATACTTTGGAGATATCAGAAAACAGCATGGAATGGGGATGCCATTAACATTAAGAACCAAACATGAGCTCTGGTAAACTACAATAGTCCATACCCACTTCTTAGTTTGATATCCTTTTGTAATTTATAATTTTTCCATTCACGATGTTTGTGACCCAGAAGTGCACCGTAAATTGGGACTTGAATGCAACCCACATTTCTAAAACCTAGGTCATCAGTCCATGGGCAGCACTAGTAATTTTCATTGCTCAGTTGATATTTTCTTGTGTCTTAAATGTTTCTTATTATTCACTAGCTAGGGATGTAATTTGGTTCCCAAAACTTCATCTGCATGGCCCACCCAAATAGAAGTGAAATTTTGATTGGACATGTAAGGCCTGAATTTTAAAATCTGCATCAAAATTTAGGATCTAAATTTTCTACATGTTTTAGGCTTTTTTATCGATTCTAATTTGTTTGTTTATGTTAGTTTAGTTATCTTGTTGATGTTGGAGGTTGGTTTTGGTTCAGTTTAATATAATTTCTTTAAAAAGTGATGTTGGACTCGTTATACATTCATATATGATGGTAGAAACTTGTGTGTGTTTCTGTTTTTTGTTTAATGTTTATAAAAACCAGAGGTTTTGATTTTCAAGTATGACATCTTTATGTTCTCTTTTCTATCTGTACATGGTGCTGATGTCTGCTCGGCACCAGGAGTTGCACAATCCTAGATATTTAATCTTTGGACAAATAAATGAACATTAACAATGCTTCACCTCCATGCCATGAGAAGTCCATTGAATGCTTCACCTCCATGCCATGAGAAGTCCATTGAATGCTTCACCTCCATGCCAGGAGTTGCACAAATAAATATAGCTACTGATATTCTTGATTATTCATTCTATAGCTACTGATATTCTTGATTATTCATTCTATAACACTAAAGCATAATTTGGCAAATAAGACACTTGAGACAAGACCCCAACATAAAAGAGGAATGCCCAAGAGTTTTCCACAAGAGGATTGTCTTTTTCAGACTTTTGCTGCTCAATCTAACAAAGGAAAGGCTCATTGAAGCTCTTTTTGCACTTCTTTTTTTCTTTTTCTTTTTTCCTTTTTTCCAAGGCCAATTTGTTTTGGGCCACGAGTAGTTGCAAAGCTCTATTCTTGGCTCATCATCAAGGCTCCATAAAATTTTGACAAAAATCAAAGATCGGACGAGAACCCAACCTATCTCCACCAGCAGCAAGGTGTTAATACCTGAGAAGAGGACAAAAGACCATATCTTAAGTCAGGAAAGTAAGAAATCCATCTCCCTCTACATTGAAAGCATACCCAATCTCTCCACAAGTGTAACTAACCCATACCCCAAGGGCCCTCTTGTTTCACAACTAATACATGTGTCAATCAAAATCATATGTATTGAAGATTGTTTACAAAAATCAAATGTATCGATTGCATATGCATTCGACGAGTGTGTTCCGACTTACGAATACACATGTTAAAATTAATATGTTTGTTTGTTATCACTGATTATATAGCTGATACCTATGTAGGACAAACTAAGTAACCTCCTTGGTCCCAATCTTCTATCATCTATCTATCTTCTACTGAGAGGATGTCAGTTCCCTTTCCACAATGTGAGGAATAAATGCAATGTTCTACTTCAAGAAGTTCTTCTGCTATTCTGTTTCCTTCTCTAGACTCTAGAGCCCAATCTTCTATCATCTATCTTCAACTCTTCAACCTCTTAAGGCAGGATATGGTTATGGACTTGGCAAAGCAAAAGGTTGCTGCCTCAATTCATGCCACGATTTGCTTCTTTGTTCCTGTTAGTGTCCTACTCCTACCCAGAAACCCCAAACCCCACAAAAGATTAATCCCAAGAACCACAGTGTACCTAAGGAGTGGGGCAAGACAGAGAGAGTACCTGACGTTGTGGAGAGCCGAGATTGAGAGGGGCGAGGGATTTGCAGCCTAGGTTTAGGGCTCTAAGGAGTTAGTAGGCATAGGCAGTTCATGTATTTCTTTATTTTTAGTTTTTAATTCCAAGAAATGTTTCTTACCAAAACAAAAAATAAAAATAAAAAATCCAAGAAATGTTAGTGAAAAAAGGTAAGTTTTCAAATACGGCCTTAGGTTTTTGCCTTATTTCAAAAAAAAATGACACAAGTTTCAAAAGTTTTCAAATTAATTTTAAGTTTTTCAATAACTTTTTAATTAATGACATCAGCCATTTAAAGGGGTATTTCTGGTGACTTTTTCCTTATTTTTTTTTAAAATATCCAGATTAGCCTTTATTTAAATTGAAGACATGGTTTTAACAACCATCACATACAACCGAGCATTGTGGGGACGCTGGTTGTCTTCGATCACTGTGAGAACACTGGTGAAGAAAATGAGGAGAATATAAAAGATGTGGGTGAAAGTTTTATTTCAATAAAGGATAATTTAGGTAGTTTTAAAATTTTGAGGGAAAAGTTGTAGGAAAATAGCTTTAAATGGATTGATGTCCTTAAATTAGTATGAAAACTTCTCTGAAAACTTAGGGGCTAATTTGAAAATTTTAAAATTTATGTCCTTTTTTGAAATAAGGTAAAAATTTAAGGCCTTATTTGAAATTTGATAGATTTTTGCAGGTCTTTAAATTCGACGGTAAGGTTTTGACACTAATAGGCTTGACCCGGTTCTAACCTTTTTAATTTTCTTTATGTTATATAATAGATATTTATATATTCAAATATACACTAAACTGCCCCTTTTAAGACAATTCCAGGGACTTCATTATGCCGAGCTTTGTAATTCTTTTGTTTTTTTTTTAGTACAAGGGACAATGGATTTAAATGAAATCCGTCGTTCCTATAATGATTGACATTTCAACTTTTTGGATTTTGGGGGAGCTGCTATCTATGATACCCGGATACGGCAAATTACCTGTGGTACCCGTACCGATACGGTCCGATACGGATACCGGTACGGGATACCGCAAGATACGGCTTGGATACGGGGGGGGCCATTTCAGGATACGGCTTGTGTTATTTTTCGCCCAATACTTCTGCAGATTTTCCATTTCTGCCAATTTCTGTCTATCTCTTAGTTTGATCAAAAGGAAAACAAAAAAGAAGAAGAGGATGAGGATGAGGAGGAGAGGAGGAGGAGACCCACCTGCTTCGACTGGGGCTGCTGCCGCTGCTTCTGCTTCGACTGCGGCTGCTGCTTCTTCGACTGCTGCTGCTGCTTCAAGCTCCAGGTGCCAGACTGCCAGGTATTCCTCCTCCTTTCTTTCTTCTTTCTTCTTTCTTCTTCTTCTTCTTTCTTCGTTTTTTTTTTTCATTCGTTCGTGCCCTAGATGCCAACGAAAAGGGCGAACAGACCCATCGCTGTTATAAACAAGTATGGGCGTTGGGCTTTTTTTGTTTCTCTCTTTTTTTAATGTTGGGCTATTGAGCCCGTCAGCCACAGCCCATTTTTCTTTTCTTCTCTTTTTAACGTTGGGCTACTGATCCAATTAGCCACTCGGCCCACTTTTCTTTTTTTCTCTTTTTCTATGCTGAGATATTGTATTGTGAGGCCCACCTCATTGAAAATTTGAAACAAACAGTGGGCCTTGTAATATTTGATCTCTAAATTGAGATAAAATAAGCATTCCACCTAAAATAAATCCCTAACTAAATATTTATATTTATATATTTCTAGGAATGCCGTACCCGTATCCGTATCCTAAAATTTTGAAGTTGACGTATCGGACGCTCGTTTCCGTGTCCCGTATCCGTACTCGTGTCCGTATCCGGGCATCATAGGCTGCTATATGCACATCCCCAGTTGCTCGGTGCACATCCATTTATGGGACCCCTCTAGCACATTTTCAAAATACCCCTGTCCCCTCCCTCTCTCTGCTCGGCGCACAACCCGGCTCCCACCTCAGCCCCCTCCCTCCCTCTCTCATTCTCCTTCTTTCTCTCCCTCTCATCCTCCTTGCTTGCAGCCCAGCTCCCACCACCGCCCGCGCCATCTCTCTCTCTCCCTTTCCTTGTCTCTCTCCCTCTCCCTCTCCCTCTCTCTCCTTCTTCCTGGTCAATGTCCCTCTCCTGTTCGGCCATGCAGGGCCGAGCAAATGAGTATATTGTTCGGCCATAGGTGGCCGAACAATACGACGTCTTGTTCAGCCACCCATGGCCGAACAATATACTCATTTTGCTCGGCCCTGTGTGGCCGAATGAGAGAGGGACAATGATCAGGGTGGCGGGGAGGGCGGAGGTGGGCGCGGGGCGGAGTTGGTCGGTGAGCATGGAGAAGGAGAGGGAGATAGAATGAGGGGGAGGGAGAGAGATAGGAGAAGGAGAGAGGAGGGAGAGGGCGGGCGGAGGTGGGAGTCGGGCTCTGCGCCGAGTAGGGAGAGGGAGGGGACATGGGTATTTTGGGAATGTGCTAGAGAGGTCCTATGAATGGATGTGTGCACTGAGCAACTTGGGATGTGCATATAACAGCTCCTTATTTTTTTTTATTTCAAATAAGGCTTAAGCTTTTACCTTATTTCAAAAAAGGACATAAATTTTAAAATTTTCAAATTAGCCCCTAAGTTTTCAGAGAAGTTTTTATAAAGATTTAAGGACATCAATCCATTTAAGGCTATTTTCCTACAACTTTTCCCTCAAAATTTTAAAACTACCTAAATTATCCTTTATTGAAATAAAACTTTCACCCACATCTTTTATATTCTCCTCATTTTCTTCACTAGTGTTCTCACAGTGATCGAAGACAACCAGTGTCCCCATGATGCTCGGTTGTATGTGGTGGTTGCTAAAACCACGTCTTCAATTCAAATAAAGGGTAATCTGGATATTTAAAAAAAAAATCAAGAAAAAGTCACCAGAAATACTCCTTTAAATGGCTGATGTCATTAATTAAAAAGTTATTGAAAAACTTAAAATTAATTTGAAAACTTTTGAAACTTGTGTCATTTTTTTTAATTAAGGCAAAAACCTAAGGCCTTATTTGAAAACTTTCCTTTTTTTCACTAACTTTTCTTGGATTTTTTTTGGTAAGAAACATTTCTTGGATTTAAAAACTAAAAATAAAGTTACATGAACTGCCTATGCCTATTAACTCCTGAGAGCCCTAAACCCAAGCTGCGAGGGATCTCTCTCTCTCGGCTCTCCACTGACATTCAGAGACATGCAAAAACGAGAGAGAGAGAAAGTCTGTGAATTGCTTTGTTTCGATGCTAGCCATCTTGGATTTCTTCTCTTTAAATAGAGTTTACAATGCCTATGTTTAGGCTACAAATCAAGAAATTAAAGCTAATCAGATCAATTAGATCTCTAAAAAAGGGAATACAACTTGGTATCTACGGTGTTGCCTAGCTGTACAAAATATGACTAAGTCTCCTCTTTATAAGTGGGCTGGGCTTTATCATCATACAAGTGGACTGGGTCCCTGGGCCTATTATGATACAATATTACACTTTAACACCCCCCTCAAATTGATGCGGGGAATCAACCAGCAATAATTTGCGAACCAGGAATTCATGCCGCGGCCGTGGAAGGCCTTTGGTGAAAATATCAGCAAGCTGGAACTCAGTGGAAATATGGGGAAGAGTAATGACTTTGCGATCATACTCGTCCTGAATGAAGTGACAGTCTACTTCAATATGTTTTGTCCGCTCATGAAACACAGGGTTTTCAGTAATTCGAATGGCACTTGTATTGTCGGCATGAAGAGGAGTCGGTTTGGTCTGCGAGAATCCAAGCCCTGAGAGCAACCCACGTAGCCATAGGATCTCAGAACAAGCAGAAGACATGGCTCGGTATTCGGATTCCGTAGAAGATTTGGAGACTTTATCTTGCTTTTTACATTTCCAGGATATCAAGGCGTCTCCCAAGTAAACACACCATCCTGTGGTAGAGCGACGTGTGTCCGGACAGCCGGCCCAATCCGCATCAGAATAAGCAGTTAGAGTAAGTGGTGTGCAACTGGAAAAAATAAGCCGCGGGTCGAGGTACCAATGATATATCGAATAATCCGTTTGACGGCCGCCAAATGATGATGCCGTGGGGCGGTCATAAACTGACTAACCAGATTAACGGCATAAGAGATATCTGGTCGAGTAATGGTCAGGTAGACAAGGCTACCAACCAAACGACGATAGAAAGTAGGATCAGGTAGGAGATCGCCGTCTTGTTGACGAAGCTTGACATTGACTTCCAATGGTGTGTCAACTGGGCGAGAATCACCGAGATCGGCGAGATCCACTAGGTCAGTAGCATATTTGTGCTGATGAAGAAACAAGCCTTTCTTGGATTGATGGACTTCTAAACCCAAGAAATAATTCAAAGGTCCCAAATCCTTCATATGAAACTTATCTTGCAGAGATGCCTGTACCTGTTGAATCATATCACTGTGAGGGCCTGTAATAATGATATCATCAACATACACAAGAAGAATTGTTAATCCTCTGGAGGAATGAAGTGTGAACATTGAAGGATCATATGGGCTCTGTATAAAGGAAAGCTGAAGGAGAGTGGTCCGGAACTTGTCGAACCAGGCTCGGGGTGCCTGTTTGAGGCCATATAAAGATCGTCGTAACCGAGCAACATCGGTCTTGGAAGAAGAAGGAATTCCATGAGGGAGACGCATGTAGACTTCCTCTTTAAGATCCCCATGAAGAAAAGCATTCTTCACATCCATCTGATATAGGGGCCAGGATTGAGAGGCAGCTATGGCAAGAACGGTACGCACAGTTGTCATTTTGGCCACTGGAGCAAAAGTCTCCTCATAGTCGATACCGTACTCCTGCCTGTTTCCAAGTGCAACTAGACGAGCTTTATAGCGATCCAAGGATCCATCAGACTTTAATTTCACCGAGTATACCCACTTGCAACCAATTGGTTTGACAGAGGAAGGACAGGTAACAATGTCCCATGTATGATTTTCTTGAAGAGCACGTAGTTCTTCCTGTATAGCCTGTATCCAACAATCATGGTGCACTGCCTGAGAGTACGAGTTAGGGATAGAAAGAGAAGACAAAGTGGTTAATAAGGAGGCATGAGTAAAACCATAGCGATCAGGGGGCTTTGTGTGGCGAATGGATCGGCGAAGAGGAGCCGGAGGTGGATTAGGTGCAGTATCAGGAACAGGAGGCGCCGGAGGTAGATCAGGTGTAGGATCAGGAGCATTTAGGGTAGGCGTAGCGAGAGACCCAGAGCCAGGATCACCTGTAACATTCCGTCGTTTATACACAAAATCCGGCTTAAACCGAGTAACAGGCGGAGGCGTTGTATCTGAAAATGATGGCAAAAAAGAGAACGAGACAGATTCATTTGAATCACCGTGCCGTGGAAAGAAATATTGATTCTAAAAAAACACGACATTGCGAGACACTCGAATTCTTTTGGCATTAGAATCATAACAGAGATAGCCTTTTTGATTAAGAGCATAACCGAGAAAGGCACAGATGGAGGATTGAGCTGTGAGCTTAGTGCGCTCAGTGGGAGGAAGAAGAACAAAACAAACACACCCAAAAGGACGAAGATGATTATAGAGTGGATGCTTTTGAAAAAGTCGAAAAAACGGTGTCTGGTTGTCTATTCTAGATGAAGGTAGGCGGTTTATGACATGCACAGCGGTGGAAAGGGCTTCGGGCCAAAACCGAGTTGGAACTGAAGATGAGAGCAAAAGTGAACGAGCAATATCCAAGAGATGTCGGTTTTTCCGCTCAGACACACCATTTTGTTGGGGGGTGTAAGGACAAGATCGTTGAGAGATGATGCCTTTGGATTGTAAAAATGCTTGAAATTCCTTAGAAACATACTCCCCCCCTGAATCAGACCGAAGAATTTTAATGGTAGTGGAAAATTGATTCTCAACATAAGACAAGAAAACTTTAAAAACCGAGAAAACATCAGACTTAGCATGCAAAAAATAAATCCAAGTAAAACGACTATAATCATCAATGAATGTAACGAAGTATTTGTAATGAGAATGAGAGATAACAGGTGCAATGCCCCACACATCACTATGAACAATATCAAAGCATTTCAGTGCTAGAGAATCATGAAGGGGAAAAGGAAGGGTTTTCCCTTTCCCCATTTTGCAGCTATCACAACTAAAAGAAACATCCTTAAAAGAAACTTTATTATCATTAATTAAACCAGAATTTAATAAAAACATCAAAGTTTTGGAATTAGGATGTCCTAAACGATTATGCCACAACTGACATTTATTATGACTAAAATGGGAAAACAAAGCAGACTCCGAAGGGAACTTTTCATTTGACGAAATCTGGAGGGGAAACAGTCGGCCCAGCTTAGGGCCCTTCGCTAGCACCTTCCCCGATGTTTGATCCTGCACAACACAACCAGAGCGAGAAAACAAGATGGAGCAATTACTATCAACAAGTTGACCAACTGATAACAAATTTGTGGTTAAGCGGGGAGAGAGAAAAACATTATGCAAGGGTAATGAATGAGGAACCTTTCCGACAGCAGAAATGGGAATACTGCCACCATTAGCAGTATTGATGCAGAGGTCTCCATCATACTCTCTCATATGAGTCATATTGACAGGAGAGTGTGTCATGTGATTGGAGGCCCCTGAATCAATATACCAGGTGGAAGCTGAAGATTTTGGATTACCTGATAGGCCAAGGGCAGAGAAAGCATTAATGATCATTTGCTGGACCATTTCAGGAGTGAGGGTAGAAGAAGAAGAGGCAGCAGGTGGTGCAGGTATGACTGTTGAAGAAGCATCAGGAAGATGTGCAGAGTATGCGCTCTGTTGCTGAGGTGATGCAGGTATGACTGGTGAAGTAGTGTCAGGAATATGTGCATAGTAGGCTCTCTGTTGCGGTGCCCTATTTGCCTGATTCTGAGGTCGCTTCCGGCATTCCGGAAGAACATGACCTTTGGTTTTGCAGTAGGAACAAAATTTCTGGTCACACTGAGTGGAAACATGTCCGAGTTTGTGGCAGCAAAAACATTTGACCCTGCTCATGTCCCTGGTCTGAGGCTTACCCCTGGCAACATAAGCAACATCGACAGGAGCAGTCTGAGGAGTATTCTGAGTAAGTGCCGTCTGAGTCATCAAGCGCTGTTCCTCTCTAAGGAGTTCACCCAAACATGATTCGAGTGAAGGGGATGGAACCCTGCTCATTAAGTTGGACCGGACATTTTCAAATTGTGGTCGTAACTTCATTAGAAATTGATCCCGCTGACTTGTCTGATGAATCTCTTGAATAGAGGCTAAGGAGTCAGCAGGAAGGTCAGCATAAATAAGCTCAGCGTAATTAGTCCACAGACTGGTAAACTGAGAGTAGTAATCCTGTATCGACAAGGTCCCTTGAACAAACTGCGAGATTTCATGTTCTAAATGAAACCTGCGAGCAGAATTTTCTTGCAAATATATCTTTTTTAAATAAGGTCACATTCCTTTGGCAGTCTTGTAGGGACGAAGATTCAGGATAAACTGTGCATCGACGGACCCCAATATCCAGGTCATGATCTGGCAATCTTTAACCTCCCATTTAGATAGGAGCTTGTCATCATTAGGTTTGGGATCGGAATCATCAATATGTCCCCAGAGTTCTTTACCCTTAAGGTAAATTTGAAATTGAAAAGCCCAAGTGGTATAGTTTGTACCATTAAATTTGATCAACTTGAGATCACCTTTCTCCATTGGTAGCAATGCAGAAATAACAGAACAAGCAGCAAGTCGACAACCAGCACAATAACTTGCAACTCAAAATATACTCACATCCACAATAAAGAGTAGAATTTAATTCGACAGCACGAGACAGGAACCAGCAGCACTAATCAGAGATGCTCTGATCCCTGAAAAATGATGGAAAAATCTTCAAAAATACAAGAAGAAATGGGCGACCAAGGCTGAAGTAAACCGAGTGGAGTTTGAGATGATCATAAGTGGGCCACCATTGATCAGAGAAGAGTACAGCCACGATTTGCTTCCCCAAAACACAGATCTGCGATCTGTATGCAAAACAATCCTCAGAAGCTATCCACAAACACTAGAAGGAGCAGGCGAGTTACAGTATCCAGACTCAATGGTGCTGATCTGTGATGGGCCACGTCTGATCACACCCTGATCTGGCGAATTCCAGTGCTTGGAAGATGAAGAAAAAATATCCAGAGAGTCTCACAGAGACTATGACAACTTCCAATGCTTGGAAGATGGAGAAGATTCACTCAGAGGCTTGAAGCTCTGATACCATGACATTCAGAGACATGCAAAAACGAGAGAGAGAAAGTCTGTGAATTGCTTTGTTTCGATGCTAGCCATCTTGGATTTCTTCTCTTTAAATAGAGTTTACAATGCCTATGTTTAGGCTACAAATCAAGAAATTAAAGCTAATCAGATCAATTAGATCTCTAAAAAAGGGAATACAACTTGGTATCTACGGTGTTGCCTAGCTGTACAAAATATGACTAAGTCTCCTCTTTATAAGTGGGCTGGGCTTTATCATCATACAAGTGGACTGGGTCCCTGGGCCTATTATGATACAATATTACACTTTAACATCCACAACGTCAGGTACTCTCTCTGTCTTGCCCCACTCCTCAGGTACGTTGTCTCCGGTCTCCCTCTCTGCAAATCCCTCTCTACACACACATGAGAGGGAATTTTGAGTCTTCTTAGGTTTTTCCTCATTCATGTGGGGATTCTATCATCTGGGGTTTTCTTAATCTTCATGGATTTTGATTGGTGGAGCTACAGCTGAACTGGGTTTTGGTTCTTGGGATTAATCTTTTGTGGTGTTTGGGGTTTCTGGGTAGGACACTAACAGGAACAAAGAAGCAAATCGTGGCATGAATTGAGGCAGCAACCTTTTGCTTTGCCAAGTCCACAGTTGAAGATAGCAGAAAGAAGATTGGGCTCTCGAGTCTAGAGGGGGAAACAGAAGAGTAGAGGAACTTCTTGATGTAGAACATTGCATTTATTCCTCACATTGTGGAAAGGGAACTGACATCCTCTCAGTAGAAGACAGATAGATGATAGAAGATTGGGTCCAAGGAGGTTACTTTAGATGAATGGGACTTTTGTTCTATGTTGTTTAGTTAGCACGAGAAGGTTACATAGGTATCAGCTATATAATCGGTGATAACAAACAAACATGTTAATTTTAACATGTGTATTCGTAAGTCGGAACACACTTGTCGAATGCATATGCAATCGATACATTTGATTTTTGTAAACAATCTTCAATTGAATATGTAATCAATACATACGATTTTGATTGACATATGTATTAGTTGTGAAACAAGAGGGCCCTTGCGGTATGGGTTCGTTACTCTTGTGGAGAGATTGGGTATGCTTGCAATGTAGAGGGAGATGGATCCGATCTTTGATTTTTGTCAAAATTTTATGCATCCTTGATGATGAGCCAAGAATAGAGCTTTGCAGCTACTTGTGGCCTAAAACAAATTTGTCTTGGAAAAAAAGGAAAAAAAGAAGTGCAAAAAGAGCTTCAATGAGTCTTTCCTTTGTTAGATTGAGCAAACAGCAAAAGTCTGAAAAAAGACAATCCTCTTGTGGAAAACTCTTGGGCATTCCTCTTTTATGTTGGGGTCTTGTCTCATAGTGTCTTGTTTGCCAAATTATGCATTAGCGGTATAGAATGAATAATCAAGAATATCAGTGGCTATATTTAGGGCGAGCTGATGTCAATATCTAGGGAAGTAGTTATTTTGTTGATATGGAATGGTTAGGTTTTAGTTTGTGTGTCTACACTCTGCATCTCTTTTTTTGTACCAAATACCACTTGTCTTTTTTATCATTACAGTTTCTGAAGCTACTGTACTTGTGCCTTCAACATTTCTCATGCAGCTGTTCTTATAACTGATTCATGAATTTTTTTATATTTTCTTCCAATGAAGCATGTGAAATTTGTTAATATGCAGATTTGATCTGTAAACATGGGATCTTTTTATAGAAGCTTTCGCCATGTCATTGGAAGCCATTTCACGAGCTCTAGGATCATGCACTTGAACCTTTCCAATGGCTACACAACGAATTGTGGTCAGGCATTGGCTGCTTTGGAACCTAAACTTCCCACATATCGAAGAGGAACAGTTGCTACGATTTTTCAACAACCAACTGATTCTAAAAAGGTTCACCTGTTTCCATTTTCTTTTTATGCTTCTTTCTACATGTGTGTGCGCGCTACACAATATGCAGTGTTAAACTGCTAATGCAATGTCATAATGACACAATTCTGCTTACCCAATTACTCAGTTGATAATCTGAGTGTGTTTACATCATACAGAAGAGAGATTGTTAACAGTTCTGACCTTATCATAAAATGATATTGCATTCACTTCAACCAGTCAAAGGATAACCAGCTGAATAAAAATTTGACCACTACTTCGCTGAAAGATCAATTATTAATATCAGAGACACAAAAATATAATGATAAAAATGTAAGAAAAGAGATGAGAAATAAAGAAGAGGTGGGAGATGATAGAAACTAGAATAAAGAGAACAAGGAGAATACTTTTTTGTGGCATCGGACAAGTTTATTTTTTGGGTATATTGACTTAAAAATGATTCAAAATTCAAATAGATGTTGTAGTTCTTTCTACTGTTTAACAAAGTTAATGTGGATGTTTGATTCAATCAGCTTTAAGACCTTTTGTCCTTTTTTTTTTTTAAAGTAACAAAAAGGTGACTTTTTTAGCCAAAAAAAAGAAAAGAAAAGAAGGAAAATGCGAATGAGACGAAGATGGGGATGAAACGAAGTAACGGAAGAACCTTATTGGCCGTTTGGTTCCTCCTTCCCTAGATAGACTTAGAGAGATTCTCATGGGAGACCCAAAGGGAACATCTTCCAAAATTGACCTCTCAATTTTATCTCTTTCCAAAATTGCCCATTTTCTCTCGCTTCCTAACCACTCCAATTGAGACAAGTGAAGCTCTATGGTGGGCCATACCTATTGAAATATACGCCTCGCAAATGCATGTCCCCCATTTTTGTGATATGGCCAAATTTTATTCTAAACTAAATTAGCCCAACCTATAAAAAAACCCATGTGTTTCACACATTAGGGCCAATTTTCTCAAATATATAAATATGTTGTAATTAATTTCGGTCCAAAGTGTTAAAATCATCAAGGTGTATATATCTTAGAGACTAAAAGAAAATTAGTAAATAAATATACAAAAAGTTAAAAAAGTTGCTTTGCTTTTCAATTGAAACAAAAGAAGTACAAAAATTTTCTCTTAAAGACAGATGAGGTTAAACTAATAGGGTCGACCAAATCTTATATTCAAACTCATTTTTTCCTCAGGTACAAGCCTAATTTTGTTCATATGCAAATTTTATTTTTATTTATGACCACATAAAATAAATTAAAATTGATTCAAATATTAGATACAATCCAAATTCTTCATTTGAATTTTTTAGATATTTGAGACCAATGCCAATTAAACAATGTTTTTTTTTTTTTGTGCTTTTTTAGTTTTAAGTCGATGCAGTGTGTCCGAACCCAATCTAATACTCAACTTATTCTTACATTTTTTTTTTTATTCAAACCATAGGTAGGTAGATTTTTGTTAAATTCACGTAAACCAAATAAAAATTTGTCAAAATATTGGACATAAATCCTAATCTCTTTTATTTTAATTGATGAATGATTATTCTTTTATTCATAAATGATTCCCTAGTATACTTGATACTACTGAGTGGTGTGATTTCTGTATGAAAATTCAAGTTTATATATATATATGTCAATCTATATGTATTTTATACATACATTAGCTTAGATAGGCGATAATCATTCATTAATTATAAATAAGTAAGTTAAAAAATTGAGAAAATCATTTTTATGTGTAATATTTTGACCCATTTTAATTTTGGTTATGAGATTTGAACAAAATCAATCTTGAATTTGAATACAAATCAAACTTCGAAATTGAGAATTTAGGTTTTGTTCATACACATTTTAATTCGAGTTATGTGATCTATATAGAAAATGAGTTTGAATTTAAATATAATTAGGCTTGATTTTAGTTAAAATTGATTTTTAATTTGTTTTTTACTCAAATCTAAGACTAATTATATTTAAATGCAAACTTTATTTTTGGTTAATTGATTAATTATAAATAATTGGAAAGTGGGCCCTGATTTGTAAAGCACAAGAATCCTTTTAATATTCTCATATTTTTATACAAGATTAATCACATAGTGGGGCAGTCACTCATATTGGAGTAAAATCTGCCAAATCCCATAAAGAGAAAAATATGCATTTGACTGGTTTAAAAGGTTCAATAGGGGGACCCATTGTAGAATTTTAATCCTCACTATGAGAAGAGTGAGAAAAGAGTAAAAAAAAAAAAAAAAGAGTGAGAAAAAAGGGAAAAAAGAAAAGGGCACTCTTGGAAATAAAGTAAGAAAGAAGATTTCGAATTTCCGAAAAAATCTCATTAACTAATTTCTCATAAAAGAAGGTAGTACAAGCCAATATCCTTGCTTCATTTCTTTGTTTTAAAGTTGCCTTCATCTCCCTAGCACTACTAAAAAAGGGTGACTTTTTTCAAGTAGACACGAATGTCTAAAGCAATCAAGACACTTTTTTGCTCCTTTTTTTCTTTTAACAGGTTTGCCTTATAACTTTTATAATACAACAAGTTTGCTTGTACTACGTTTTTACATTATGTCAAGCTTGTTTGTACTAATTTACTATATGACAACTTTGCCCATATAACTTTGTGGTATGAAAGTTCGCTTTTTCTAATTGAATGGGAGTGGGACATATTGAAAGGTCTATTTGTTATATGGTCTAATTGGAACAACTCTGTTTGAAACATATCTAATTGAATCAGCTCTATTTCAATCGGATCATACTTGCCAAACAGGCCTTTAGAGTAAGAGAAGATTTGAGAGAGAGAACGCCCCGATAATGCCAATGAACCAAAATCTTCTTCCAATGGGGTGTTGTGGTAGAACATTTAAAAGAAAATTATAACTTCAAACGGTTCCCATTATGAGCCTCATGGGCCCAGTCTAACTGGTATAGAAAATTTGTAATGTGCAAGTTTCTACAGAACCATCTGCTACATGTGTTTGCTGAAGTAAAGGAAAATAAAAAAAATCATTTATTATCTGAATCCATCTGTCATATCATCTTCTAAGAAAGCCCTGATCTGATGCTATTTTGACAGAACATGGTTCTCCCTTCTGTCCTGATGAGGTGCTTAACAACAGTGGGCAATCTCGAGGAATCTATTGCTCCAGATGTTTCTGATGCCTCCGTGAATGTTGCTTCACGCATTAAATTCAAAAGGCTTGATAAAACAGCCAGGCATATAATGCAGGTTTTTTTGTCGTCATTCTTCTAAGAAGAATAATTTCTTCATTTTTTGGGTGCCCTTTCATTGACAATGCTTTTTTTCATCTCAGATCTTGGATAAGGAAGCAGTACAGGAAGTAAGGGGTTCGAGAGAGGTTCCTGATATAAAGCCTGGTTATATTGTCCAGCTTAAAGTGGTATGATTCATTCTTACTGGGTTTGCAGTTCAACTAATTTGTGATACTTTTCATGGTTAGACAGTTCTTTGAGGTAGCTTCATTCAGCTTGAATTTTAATTTTCCCATTTCATAGTTTGCGTTCCCCTACTTTGTTTAACAGATTCAATTTTCTTGTTTGCTTCAATCTGCATTGTTCCCTGTTCGAATTCTTCTAAATTTTAGAACAGGGCCAATCTCCTCTTCTTACCTAAATTTAACCTAAATAATCTAATCATTAGCTTATTTATTTATTTATTATTCGAATGGTATCCCGTAGATTACTATTTTACTCTCTCTCTCTCTCTCTCTCTCTCTCTCTCTCTCTCTCTCTCTCTCTCTCTCTCTCTCTCTCTCTCTCTCTCTCTCTCTCTCTTGTATTTTTTAAAATACAGCCTTTTAAATAACGACATGGTATATTGCATACAACATTAAAATACATGCTTGTTATAAACACAACTAATATTACTGGAGGATTAAGGAATAACGAGCCCACTTGATCTAATTTGTGAAATAGACTTGTATTAACTTATTCAATTAAATAAAATGGAAATTATTTCAACAGACAATTTTGCAGACCTATGGGATGATACTGTAGGTGAGTGTGATAGTTTTGTGTTTTCCTTGTTTTTACTTGTTTTCCCTGTTTTGATCCCTGATACGAACAGGTAGTGCCTGAGAACAAGCGTCGTGCTTCGATACTTAAAGGCACTGTTATAGCAAGGCGTAATGCTGGTTTAAATACTACATTCAGATTACGGAGACTAGTAGCAGGTGTGGGGGTTGAATCCGTTTTCCCTCTGTAAGTAACATGAAATATATTTATTATTTTTTTATTTTCCTCGAATTTTATTTCTTTATAATATGGCTCTGGATGCAGCAGTGTATTTGGCACCCATTTTTTAACACAGACCTCGGCACTTGTACGAATGAAACAGAAAACACCCTCCGTTAGTAGAAAGTAAAACAACTGAAGCAATCTTTGTAAATAAAAGGCACCATTCTTACTGATTCCAAAAGAGAAGGAAAAGACCCTTAAAAAAAGGAAAGAAAAAAAGAGTTGAGAGAGTGATGTTTGGACATATAATTGTCTTATGATTTGGATAATTGTGGTTCCTCCTTCGGTCATTTCTGTTAGTTTTATTGCAATTAATGCCAAAGTATGCGCTCTGAATTATTTAAAACATGGGAGGTGGGAATTCCAAACTATTGCATGAAATGTAAGGATGTGGAGTTGAATGATACGATACCATTTGTTTGTGTGCATCTTTTTTTTTAAAATTGTATGTCTTGGATGGATTGGTTGAGTCTTTCTGTTGTTGCTTCTTGAATTCCATTCCCTTTGCATATTTATGATAGTCTTAATCATTTTTCTTTTGCTTTACTAGATGCTAAATCTTTGGCACTTCTTGGCAGTGGTCCTTTTCTTTTCTTTCTTTTTGGCTTAAAAGGATTTTATTGAGCATAACTATTACAAATATTTACAAACATAAGTTCAACCAAAGAAGTCTTCTAGTGATCCATTGCTTGTGACTTCTGTTTCTGCATCCTTGTATGCCTGCACAGGATCTTCTTGGCAGTGGTCCTTTGCTATGTTAGGAGAACTGAACAGTTTACTAATATAAAGAAAAAAACTTGAAGGAGCAAGTGATAAAATTAGCAAAAAAATTTTGAATTCACATTTTAGATATAGTTTGTTTTAGGAGTTTGTTGGTATCAACGTTGTTCTGAAAATTGGAATTGTATTGGAAATCATTCAAGGGGATGAATCATATTGCAAATTGTAGGTTTGTTATTTTCTTATAAAAATAAAAAATAATTACAAATTTAATAAGGAAATAAGAAAAAAAGTACTTATTCATAATCCATCCATAACAACATAAATACAGTGACAAATATGACTGTAATACATTCATATGAAGAACATCACTAATATACATTAACATATTTTAAATGATGTGTAAATAGTTAAATATGTTTAAGATATCAATGTTACAAAGTAAAAAATATGTTCATAAAGAAGAAATACGACACGTATATATAAGGAGAAGATATAGGATAAATCCTGTATTTATAATCAAACGATTTACTTGGATGCTTGTGCCTTATTCATCTGAAAAACCTCTCCAAAATCATAGAAAGTTCTTAACAAGAGGTTTCAGTAACCACTAAATAACCTTTTAAAATATAAATAAATGCTAACAAAAGAGGAAAAATAGAAAGAAAAAAAAGGTAAAAAAAGATTTCTAAGATTAACCTCTTGGCTGTGGCTATTCTCACTAAGCCAAATCATTTGAATCGTAAAATTCACTAAAACAAGTATCGAATTGTAAAATTCACAACTGAATCTTAAAATTCACCTCGAAATGGGATTCATTGCATAGATATAAATTGTTTTCCTCAGGATTCAGTACGAATCGTAGGATTCTGGCAACAATGGGTATCATTCAAAGGTACCATTAATACAGTCACCTTTAAAAAAAAAAAAAAACAACACTCGAATTGCGAATCAAACAAATTGAAAAGCAAATGATGTGAACCTACCCTATCGAATTTGCGAATTGAGCTAAGTTTCAAATTGTGAACTACGAATTTGAATGCGAATTAGACGAATTGCGAATCAGGTAACTATGATCTCAACCATCTAAACATTCCTACCGTTGAGATTAAAACATCTTAACTTAAATGAATTAAGAGACAAACCATTAAAAACAACTCTAAATAAAACAAAAATAATATAAACTAAATGGGCCGGGCCCAAATGACTGGTCGACCCATGGGTCATGGGCTAGTCCTCAGTGTTGTGAAATTTGTTTCGACTCGAACAAATTTTCCAAACTATTTCGGTTCGGATAGAATACCGAACCGAAACACCCCTCCCAAAATATTTGGTTAGGATTTTGGACCCTTTCGGCTGAAATTTCTAGAATCCTGAGTTTCGGAAAAATGAGGGGGGGGGGGGGGGGGGGGGGGGGTACTTGTCATCGACGTCACTGATCGCATGTCTGCCACATCTTTCTTATTCTTCTTTTTCCCTCTACCCTTTCGGTTTTCCAGAGCGTAGCATCGTGCTTACAGACTCGGGCAAAAAGGCATTTCGACCGTTTTACCCTTTTGCCCCTTATAATAACATTAGTCTTTCTTTTACCAAAAAAAAGTATTTTGTTTTGAGAGCCAGTGATATGATGGTGGGGCCATCTCATTGAAAATCCAAGTTGCTCTCAAATTAGTATGACGTAAATGCGCTCGAGTCATATTAGCCCTAATTCAAGTTAAATTAAGTATCCCATTAATAAGTACATGGGCCCTAACCATATTTGAGCCCAAAATTAAGATATATTAGATGTCCCACTTAAAAGTATATGGGCCCTAACCATATTTGAGCCTTAAATTGAAATAAATTAAATGTCCCACTAATAATTACATGGGCCCTAGCCATAGTTGAGCCCTAAATTGAAATAAATTAAATGTCCCACTAATAATTACATGGGCCCTAGCAAATCTTACTGTAATATTAAAATGGGGCCCTAGCCAAGTTTCACTTTATTAGAAAATGGGGCCCTAATAAATTGCTAATTGGGCCCCAAGCATATTTCATCTAATATTTGTCTTATATAATGTAAATTCGAGATATTTTGTTGAAATTCCAAATCGAATGAAATATTTTAGTTTGGCGGCCAAACCAAAACACTATCTGAAACAAATTTAGTAACATTGCTTGTTCGGCGTCAACTCTCCCCGTCTCGGAGAGAACTCGACCTTGAGTTTTGTAGATGTCCTCCAGCTATGATACCCGGATACGATAACTCACCATGGTACCAGTGTAAACACGGAACGATACGAATACGAGTACAGGATACCACAAGATACGGTAGGGATACGACGCAAAAAAATCAGGATACGGCTGTCTCGTATTTTATAAAAAAAAAAAAATTGAAAATGGAGGAAATCTATCTTCCCGACCACCCACAACCCCACTCCCTGCTCTCTACCGAACCCCTTCCCCTCCATCACCCAGGCCCAGAGAAGGAAAAAAAAAAAAAAACAAACAGAGGAGAAGAGAAACAGAAAAAAAAGTGGCGTACCTGCACAACACCAACGTCACCATAGCTGACCACCATCTCCATCGTCCGCCACCATCAGCCACCGATATCTCGTCGCCTGCCATCTTCTCCTTCCCCTCATCTCTCTTCTCGTCAAGGGCAGAGATAAAGTGCTTTTTTTATTTTTTTTTCCTGTGTCACGTGGGTCTGTTCCCCCCTCCACTCTTATTTCAAGTGTCTCTCATTATTATTTCAAAGTGTGTCTCCCACTCTTATTTCAAAGTGAGGCAAGGCCCACGTGTTCCCCACTCCAATTTCAAGTGAGGCAAGGCCCATCTTGTGGGCTTGAGATCGAGTTAAGCTTGGACCATCTACAATAAAAAAAAAAAAAAAAAAACAGTAGCAAAATAAGAAACTCTTTACTCTTTAGTCTTTATAGATATTTTCTCTAGATTGATAGCTTCAGCAAAAAAAAAAATATTTCATTTAAAATAAACTCCCAATTAAATATTTATATTTATATATTTCTAGGAATGCCGTACCCGCATCCTTATCCTAAATTTTTGAAGTTGACGTATCGGACGCTCGTTCCCGTGTCTCGTATCTGTATTTGTGTCCGTATCCGGGCATCATAGTCCTCCAGGGTCAAAGGCCCACTTTACAAACTTCTGATTTGCAAGTTGATCTTCAACCGCTTTGCATGATTTGGAAGCTAGATGTAATCTTTCCCTCCACTTTCGAAGTAGATTGGAAGTGTTTTCTCTTCTAATGTCTGACTAAAGCTTGGATGTGTGATCTAACCATTAGATACTTCAATTCTTGAATTTGTACCATTTGCTCACAATCTTTGAATATCAATTGTCTATCCCCGAAGATGAAATTAATGTGAAGAACCTCCATGACTTGATCTTTTGCAGTCTCCAGAACAATTTCTTTTTCTTCTAATGATATAATTTGCTTTTTTGGAAGTGGGCTTACAATTGGATCCATCAGATGATCAGTCTCCTTGTTTGAGCATATCCAACTCTTTAATGTGCGCTTTTTCTTACTTTGCTATGGCTTCCAACTTTGTCAATGCAGTCACAACTTCTGCTTCTTTTTGCTCACTCTTTGGTACTTCAATTGAAGGTGATGTCATAGACGGAGATGCTGTTTTCGGTTGCAATGGAAGGAGTTTAACCCATTTTCCTTTCCACAAAAAGGAACATGTGTTCTTCTCTTTGTCATAGTGTACTTCTTGATAAAAAAGCCATGGTTCTCTAGGAAGAATATGAGCAATTCATATGGGCTACATCGCACCAAATAGTGTCTTCATAACCACCAATCTTGAAAGACGCCAGACATCTGTGAGTCACAGAAATGACAGAACCATCAGACATGTGACTTTATAGGGTTTAGGTAGTGCTTTTCAGTTGGCCAATGACATTTGTTAACAAATTTTTGTGCAGACCTATGAGAAAACTGATTAAATCACATGCCTTGTCCTCCACTGGTTGACTTATATACTGCTGCCTTGCAAATTTGTCTCATATTTAGCAACTGTCAAATCTCCTTGTCTCAAACCAAGAAATTGCTTAAATTAGATCTTGGCAGGAAGGGCTTCGGCCAAATGAATTTTGGGGAAATTTCTAGGTTTGGGGTACTTCGATTGGAAGGGATTTGGGGTTTAGGGTTTTTGGATTTGTGTGGAATCTTGGTTTGTAGTGTTTCATAATTTGTGAATTTTGGGTTTAGATGGGTTGATAGGGGATGGCTGGAGATGGGGTTGGCTGGAATGGCTAATAGGGGTTCGGGTATGGAGCTAGGAAGAGGTTGATGAGGGATTGGGGTTCGGCTGGTTTGTGAAGGTCTAGGAGTAGTTTGGCTTTGAGGTTTTTGGCCAAGGGAGGTTTGGCTGATATGGTTTTGAGATTGGGGATGGGGTTTGGACTGGTATGACAATTGGGAATTAGGGTTTTGAGGATTCAATTGTGTCTGGGATGATAGAGATGAGGTTTTGATGGATCGATTAGGGTTTCTCGGACTACCGAATGGGATATTGTGATGGTGGTGGTTTGGCAGTGTTGATGGAATGCCGATTCTCGAATCCGGCTGGGTCAATCTTTGGCTCTGATACCAAATGATGCAGATGGAAATCAATGCAGGGCGGGTAAGAGAAGATTTGAGTGGAAAGATGGGATGGGTCAGACCTCACACCAGAAGTGAATATGCTAGAGAGAGCTCAAATATTTTTTTTTTCCATTAATCATAGTCTATTTTTGCCAAAGAGGCATCATTACCTTAAAGCTAATCTCAACCATGTAAGCATTCCTACGGTTGAGATTAAAACATCTATACTTAAATGAATTAAGAGATAAACCATTAAAAGCAACTCTAAATAATATAAAAATAACAAAAACTGAATGAGCTGGTCCCAAAGGACTGTTTGACCCAGGGCATATCCTGCATCACTGAGTTTTACAGGACTTGGTGGTTCTCATATTATTGCTATTGTTTTTTTTCCTTTTAATATACTATATGACTTCTTTACATTTTTAACAATTGTGTTTACTTACAATGTCTTTTTTTTTTCCATCTTTGTCATGATTTACCTCGATCTCTCATTCTAATATCTGTTCATTTGTGGCTTTCAGTTACTCTCCCAACATAAAGGAAATCAAAGTTTTAGACACGAGGAACAAAGTGAGGAGGGCAAAACTGTATTTCCTAAGGAATAGGATGAATGCCCTCAGGAAATAATGAAGAGGTGGTACGCCACTGATCTTTTTCCTCATATCTAGTGAATCTGCCAGAACAGTTTTTTTATTTAAATTTCAATGCATCGCCAGAGATTTTTGATGAGTTCTATATAGATGCACTGGCACCTGATATGAATGTTTTTGTTGAGAAATAGAGAAGAAAAGGTGAATATTCAAATGATGTATGTGATGGCTGGGGCTGTTATTTGATAGGCTGGGACAAGGCTTGCATGGCATGACCCACCTGGAACTGATTCAGGATCTAGATACTGGCTTCGAGTCTGATAAGGGAATGAGAATTGTAGCCTAGAGCTGATTACTTGTGTGTGAGAGATGATTCAAGCTGTGGATGCTGTAGGCAGCTTTGGACTTGATTACTTTTGATTGATCCTATTCACATCCCTTTTATTGTTTAGACAATGGCCCAGTCTTTGCTTCTATAAAAGTGATGCACCACTGGGTAGACACGAGTCCGTGTGTGGATTTTAAATTATATTCTCTAAACATGAGCAGTTGGATTTTTATCACTTCGTTTGCAGAGAAATTTGGGCAAATTCTTTTGCATAGGCTAGTGTGGGTCCCACATTTTTAAAGAAGGGTGCCACGTGGGTTGAATCGGTCTGCAGTATACTGACGGGAGCATGCCACAGCTCACACACATGCTTGGGAGCCATCCAGATAAAAGAATGTTGAGTGAGATCCTATTTTTTGCCCCCCACCCCACAGCCCAATCTATGATTTCAGCCAATGCTGCCCACATGAATTTCTACTTTTATTTGCACAACCCTTTTTTTTTTTTTGTTTCATATTGGGGTCTCTCATGTGATCAATCCAATCCTTATATCCTCTTGTGCTAGCACTTATCCCAACTTGAATGATTTCAGCATTAACCATCACTGTTTTATAACAATAACTCTGATTGATTACCAATAAAAATCTCTCTCCCCCTCACGTTGAACTCACCCAAATCACCACCCATCATATTCTCTTTGGTCTTATATAATGTGCTAGCTCTAATCAGGCAAGTGCCACAGGAGTAAAAGTGCTCAGCCATTGTGAGGCATCTATTTCTCAACGAATCAATTGTGTGGGGCCACTGATCCATGACATTTGTAGGTATGGGTGTTGTTGGAAGGTATTGGCCCAAATGTTAGTGTGATTTGATGGTCGCAATCATCTATTGAAGGGATCAATGCTGGAAAATGTTCTATTATGGGGCCCGCTTAGGTCCACTTTTGATCACTACAGCAGCTTTGATGATCTTGTCATCCCGAATATTAGCATTAGGCTTAATTCTACGCTCAATGTACCTTTACTCATCATTGAATTAAATTTCACAAAATTCTATTGCTAAGACATCATTAAATTGTAAGCCGGTTAAATTAAGAAAATATTCTATGACTACTGCAGTGCAGTCCAGCATTTTGGGAGCCTACTTGGGCTCACCTTTCATCAATTCAGCCCCGTCGATGCACTTTTCATCTCTTCTCAGCAGATGACCTGCCATCAAGCTCATTGAATCTTCAGTCACCGTTGGATTGAATTTCAAGAAAATCTATAGTTGGGATGCATTAAATTTTAAGGCTGTTAAATTAAAGGTTGAATACTATTTTTTGGATCCCCCGTCCATGAGAAGACCTTTCCATCGACCTTACTCTCATTGATAAACTTACATCTAAGTCAGTTTCATGAGTTGTATAGCAGCAGGAGAACATCTCCCCTTAAATCAAGGGTTAAATCAAGGGTTAGGATAAACTGATTGGGCTGATTTATTTTTTCTTCCCCTGTCCATTAGAAGACCTTTTCATCTACTCTCCCATGATAGGCATGTGTGTACATGGTGGGCCTTACGATCTGGACCGCATAAACTCAACAAGCAGTCTGCTTGTAGAACATTCTCTGATCAATGCTTATATATGTATAAAATTGTGTAAATTTTACTATCCTTGAATAAATGGTCTTTTGTGTGATTGGTTTGAAAGGTCTTTACATGATATAAGGATATTTTTAGGGCCTCCAAGTTGTCAAAATCCTAGCCATTTGATATAATTGGATGAGTGCCCAATTTGCACGATCAATTCGAGGGTTTACAAGAGTAGCGAGGGGTGACACACAGGTTGGGTCAGATTAAGATGGTTCAGGTTGACCACAGCTGTCTATGGTTGAAGCCCAACCCATATCCAACTCATTTTAAAAATGGGTCAGATACTCCCAACCCGTACTCAATGTAGGCCAACTTGACCCAATAACCCACATGAATTTGGACCCCATCTGATCTAACCTTAAAAGCTTGGTCCAAGCCCCTTCCATTTCAAATATCCAAGACTGTATTTGAATTTGGCTGCAAGCCAAAACGAAGCCTAACACTAGCTCGACTCCTTTCATATAACTGAGTGAGGAAATTTAAAACCATCGAACCATTTAAAAGGTTCAGATGTGTGTATCGACCCTCACCAATATGATTAATTAGGTTATGCAGGTGGACCCTAAACCAACCTGTTTAATGTGGATTATATTTTTCTGACCCATTACTGATACATGCATATTATGGGTCAGATTATGCACGTCAAATGCGGGTTGGCTTAGCAGGCAATCAGACTTTTGGTTTGGGGGGTTGTGGCCGTGGGTAACCTAGCTCGTACTTAGATTTGATAAATTTTGAACTTTGATGCCCTTAAATCCATGATCTTGATATGATTGGTTTTTTTTTTTTTACAATTTTAATCAGATATTTCCCACACTACCTTTCACTGATTGGCATCCATTCATAGGGTTTGTAATTTTTGATTTATCCTCCAACACTAAAAACCATGGGAGTACCTCTTAGATGAGAATTACGGTCAGATTATGCACGTCAAATGCGGGTTGGCTTAGCAGGCAGTCAGATTTTTGGTTTGGGGGGTTGTGGCCGTGGGTAGTTCCTAGCTCGTACTTAGAATTGATAAATTTTGAACATTGATGCCCTTAAATCCATGATCTCGATATGATTGTTTTTTTTTTTTTTTTTACAATTTTTAATTAGATATTTCCCACACTACCTTTCACTGATTGGCATCCATTCAAAGGATTTGTAATTTTTGATTTATCCTCCAACACTAAAAACCATGGGAGTACCTCTTAGATGAGAATTACGGACCACACATGAACATGAATCTTCCATTGGGAGGTACCTCTGATCCCCACCAAATGAATAGGCACTTGGGCCTAATTTGCCACTAATGGGAACCATTAGTCACCATAGGATTTAACTAATAAAAAAGATGGACCTTAGCTGTTAAAATTTGAACCCGTTAAATCAAGGGCTGATTATAAGTTGGTCCACTAATAAAGTTCTCTCCCAATAGGTTGAGAGGATAAAGCATTGCTGCATGATGTAATACTAATTCACCCACTTGGATAGACTTTGGGTATATGGATAACCCGCATTCCTCCCTACTTCTCTCCATTATTATTGTTATATATGAAAGAGAATGATTTCAATTGAGAAATCAGCCAGATTTGTTTAATTGATTTTGAGATTTTAAAATTTAGGAAAAATTTCAAATAAGGCCCTGTTTTGGGCTTATTTCAAAAAGGACAGTAAGATTCAACTCTTTCAGATTAGGGTCTAAAGTTTCACAAAAGTTTCAGATCAGGACATCCGGTGAAAATAGCCTCCTACCGTTGAAGAGTGTGGCTATCTACACACTGCAAAAAGCTCTATACACATTGCATTTTAAACAAAATAAAAAAATCCCTATTCTACACATCGCCCCAACATGTTCGGCCCTAAGCGGCCAAACAAATCGAGATTGTTCTGCAATACGAGGCCGAACAAATCGAGTTTGTTCGGCCACAAGGGGCCGAACGAATCATATTCGCCAATCGTTCATCTTCAATGACAATTTATATCTCTTAATTTACTTCTCCATTTGCTTGTCGCTATTGAAATCTTCGAAAACCACCATTTGCTTATCCATTACTTAAAAGTCACAAATGACTAGGAATGAGAAATGAATGAGGTTGGCGAGACAGAGAGGGGTAGGGGGAGACTGGGAGAGGGAAAGAGGAAGAGGGAGAAGGAGAGGATGGGCGGGCGGCGGGCAGCAACGAGCAGGGAGAGGGGTCGGCGAGGGAAGAAGCTGGGAGAGGGGGGGGGGGGGGGGGGGGGCGGCGAGGAGAGGGAAGGGGGGTAGTTTAGGAATATTTTTATTTTGGTTTTTTTTTTTTTTAAATGCAATGTGTGTTAAGTCAATTGCAGTGTGCAGGTAGCAGCTTCCGTGATTTTTTTTCACAATTTTTTTTTAAAAGGACAAAAATAGCCTTAGGGCCTTTGAAACAAATGAAATGATAGATTCTTCTCTCATTTCCCTCTTTCCTTCTTCCATCGGTATCTACCTCATTTTCACCAGCGACCATCCGCACACCGGCGACCACTGGCGCACCGGCGCTGTGAGGATTCTTCCATCTTTCTTTCCCTTCCTCTTTCACCACCTGCTCTCCCTCTTTTTTTCTCCTTCACTCTCCCCACTTTCTCTACACATTTGAGCCATCAATAGGCATCAGTAAACATCGACAACGAATATGAGATGCCACCGGCAGTGTGCCCCCTGTCTCTCAATGCTATCGTTAGTTTTAGTTGGTTTTTCTCTTCTTTGCATTACTATGATGTGGGTTGGATTTAGGGAGACAGGTAATGACCTAAAAATCATAGTTTCCGCAGTTTGCTTAAATGAAATTATGATTCTTTCATTTACAATCATTTTTAATTTTGTTTGGTGTATGCTCAAAATTATCCCAAATTTGTAATTTTAGCTAATGTTGATTGTAATTTCAGCCTATGTTGATCATGTGGGATTTGCTCAAATGAAATCATGTTTCTTCCATTTCCAGTCTCAGACTTTGCAGAATTGGTGGGGCTTTCTCAAATGAAGTCATGATTCTTCTATTTCCAGTCATTTTCGAACGCTGTTGAGTTTAAACTTGAAATTACTCTGAAGATGGATCCTGGTATATGCAGAGTTGACAAGTTTGCTAAATTGAAGTCATTCTTCTTGAAGCAGCATGCAAATCTTGTTTGGTTGAAGTTCCAAGTTACTCCAAATTCATAAGACATCTCTCTCCAGCAGTCCCCTTAACCGTGAATACTTGTATCTAACTCATTGGTTGTCCAAAAGATGTATATATCAACTGATTTATTGGCTGTGTTGATGTGATTTATTTTTGAACTGAAGATAGTTTTAAGCAATATTGTTAATATTGGTAGATTTTTTAGAAGATGTTGTCAAGAATGTGTTTGGGAGAGATTGTACAGAGAGTCTTACTTACAATGGCTGAAGAAGTGCCATTTTTTAAAGGGCTTCTCACACCATGTCTAATGTGGGTAGAAAGTTTTCCCTTTTGGAAATGCCTTTGTGATTCTTCTTGTTTGAAGTATATGAAACAAAATGAATTTTAAGGTCTAATGAGGTAAAAATGCTTGTAGGGTGAAAATGGTTGTGACAAGCTTATTTGGAAGGATGGGGTGTTCATGGACGAGATCGAAGATGCAAATTCCGCAGTTATTGTATCTAAGAAATTTGTCATTTGTCAACGAAGTTGGAGCGCTCTAAATCAAGGTTGAAGTGGGAAGATACAGAGGTGGAGCACATGAACACATCTTTGTTCAACCTGGAAATTGTAGAGACGCTGCGCAAACTTTTTCATTTTGTTCAAATTATGTAATGTATTATCTTTGTAACCTATATGTGTTTTTAACATAGGCATGTGATCATGTGTGGAACATATAAGTGATACCGAAGGATCAATGAATGTAAACTTCTTGATCATAGTGAAATCTAGTCATATTTATGTCTTCATATCAGCTGGAACCCAATCTTGTTCTCATTCTTATTGTAATGAAATGTTGAAGAGAAACATGAGAGCATAAACTGATTCAATTCAATTGAATCTAGTCGAGTCTCATTTTCTTTTATTGAGGTTGATGTATTATTTGATGGAATAGCATACTGGCCAGGAAACGTGAAGTTGTTGAGAATGAAATCTCCAACATTTCCAATACATTACCAAGTTTTGTGGTGTCCAAAGATACCCAACCAGCTTACATGTAAGTTTTGGTTCAATCAGGATTCAGGAGATACAAGGAAAATAATGAATGGGGAAGAATTATAGATGCAAATGACTATTAATTGTGGTTTTAAAACTCTGACACGATGTATACAGATTTTCCATGTATGTGTCTGAAACTTAAAATGCATCACCACTGATTTGGGTTGATAGTTGCCACAATCAAAGAACAATGTCATCATTTTGCTGTCAATGAAGTTGCATAACGAACAAAATCAAGGACATTATCATCCTATGCTGTTGTCATACTGTGAACTAATATAACTTGTAAGAGGGTCTGAATAAGTGTTACGACCATTTCCTAATGTATCCATGGTGTGTCCATGGCCTTATGCATCCTTCACATAGCATCAGTTCTTATATATAGTTTATCCAAGAATAAGTTTCAAGGTGCTATCCAAAGGCGTGCATGAGAAAAGCTTCTTAACACACTGGTTTTGAACAACCATCTTTTTTTTTTTTTAAAGATCTACTTTGAAGAATGTTAACCTCTTACAAATATAACATATAGATAACGTGATCCGGTAAGCTTCCTTTCGTCAAAAGCACCACGATACATCTGCTATTTCAAAGTAGTATTTATCCAAAATGACTAAGTAAAGGCTCATAACACATTAATTGAGGTTCCAAGCCAAAACAAGATTTTGTAATGCTCAACATGATTAAACAAGCAGAAATGACTTCCTGAGCCACCAAAATACACCAAAAAAATGTCTGCAATTACAACTATTCAGAAAAAAAAACCGTCCATGAAGCCTTTTTATCCTACATCCCTGAGAAATCTTCATATATGCCATTGTGTTTTTGACCCGCAAACGTTTAAGTCCAATTATTGACCATCAATATAAAGGAAATGTTTGCAAATTGTACTAGTAAGAAAAATCTGCATTTCAAGAAAAAAACATGTATTACAGAAATTTACCTTGGATATTAATGTCTTCTTTGAATTGTCATTTTGATCCTTCTCCCACCCGGTATTTCTAACTCTTGGACGGCCTCTAGAGGTAGATTCCGCCTTACTAGCATTGATGGGTTATTTACATGACCTTCTATTGTGGCCAAACTGGCCACAAAGGCCACACTTCACTATTTGCTTTCTTCTTTGTCGGCGTTGTGATGACATGGAAGCCTCATTTAGATCCTTTCTTTGATTGACTCGCGGTCGTCCTGGTGGCCTTCGATCATGTGGGGGCAAAACAGGAGGGGTGGAAGTACTCCCACATTCTTCTGTCTGGCAAGAGGCGAATTATCGGCTCATAGCATGCTTGGTATGTACTAGTAAAATAGCATGAGTGACAATAATCTTCAGATTTTAAGAAATTTTATGAGCTATGGTGCTCATGGCATGCATGCATGGAATCCCATCCAATTGCCATTGTCGATGTAACGCCTCACCCTACACGCATGCATGATATTGTCCGCTTTGGCCCACTGACCTCACGGTTTTGTTTCTGATGGGCCTCAATCCATCAAAAGGCCTCATGCAAGGTAGGGTGTAAGCTCTACATATAATCCCAATAACTTTAAGCTCTACATATAATCCCAATAACTTTCCTCTCTATAGTCGATGTGGGACTTCGGGGCGTCACAGTCGACATGTGCAACTCCTGTCCGATAACTTGACAATGTGAAGTATATCATCATCAAAGACTTGATGTTCAAGGATCTCATATTCATGACTCCCAGCAAAGAACAAATCATAGTGACGAGACTTCTCTTGTCTATCTTTCAACATCTTCTTAATTGCGGGACACATAACTTCCTCCCAATGAGAGCTCTTGGAACGCCTTGTTTGCATGCTTACCATCAACTTCACCCGTATCCATTCTATCATATCACAAATTGGCATACTCCTTGACTCCAATATCAAGTTGTTGAAGCACTCAGTGAAGTTATTTTGGTTTTGATTGCATGGAAGGACGTTTGGAAAAAATGCCCGTGACCAAAATACTGCAGGGATTTACTCTATTCACTCCTTTTCTTGAGAATTGATTGCACCAATCTCATTCATTGTGGTGTCAAATTCAGATCTTTTATAGGCCCGAGAAGCAGTCCAAAATAAGTTTCTTAACTGTTCACCCTTGTAGATTTTTTGAAAGTTTGCATACAAGTAACGCATGCAAAACCTATGATGGGATCTAGGAAAAACAGTATTCACCGCTTCAACCAACCCCTTTTGTCGGTCGCTCATGAAAGTAAATGGGCTATTACCAATTCCATTTCTCAAAATTTGAAAGAAGAATGTCCATGAGTCCTTGTTCTCTCCCTCTACTACTGCAAAGCACAGTATAAATATTTGCTTATTAGCATCAAGTCTGATTGCAGTCAAGAGGATACCCTTGAACTTCCCTTTCAAAAATGTTCCATCCAATCCAATGAACGGACAACAACCATTCAAGAATCCTTGTAGTGATGCAAAAAAAAAAGCGACAAAAAATCATTGGAATGAACCATCATCCTCAGCGTCATAATGAATAATACTTCTTGGATTGTACTTGAGAATGGTTTTATACAATGATGGTATCATACGATATGATTCCTTGAAACTTCCACGGAGCATATGAATAGCCTTTTCTTTCACTCGCCACATTTTTAGATATGGAATCTTTACTCCATACTCCCTAAACACCTCGGAGCTTAATACCTTTGGTTTCACAGATACATCAGTTTTTAAGTGAGACCTGATCTTCTCAACAATCCAATCCATTGAAGCCATATGGTTTCCTACTTGGTTTATATTTACACATGTATGGCTATCATTCAAATTCTTAATCTCAATCATTTCTCCATCAGATAGCATGGAAGCATGAAGGCGCCATTTGCAATTTTCGTCAGTGCATATTGCTGTGATATGAGACCTGGAATTCTTTACAAACTTAATGTCGAATGATTTACAAGCATCATTCTCAACTCTCATATTCTTAAAAGAAAGTCCAACTTCAAATGATGGATGATTCGCTTGCCTCTCACAATTAAATTCATTGCCTATATGGTATGACATCCCTTCATAATCACTACCTGTATTTAACGAATGACAGCTTGATTGTGATATATATCCAGATAGTTTTCCCTCTTCTTCAAAATCCATCGAAATGTCACCATGATTTAATTCTATTTCATTCTCAAAATCAGCATCTTCTGAATCGGTATCAAAATTATAATCCATGTCACTATTGTCATTGTTAGGCGCATAGAACTCGTCCATCTCATCCTCATCATGTGAGCTCATCTAAAAAAACAAGACATAAACACGAGAACTGCTTATTATAAGTGCCATTTTCTTTATATTTTTCCAAACCAAACAACAAGAATCAGAGATTGAGAAAGGGAAAATCTCAAAAAAAAAAAAAAATACTTGAATCAGAGATTTAGAAATTTCCTTCATTGTGGTCATCTTAACAATGCTCACAGTTTGAACATCGTGTGTTTTGTTTTGTATAAAATACATGTATGATGGAAATTTTCAATGGGAACAAAAACCCACATAACTTCAATGGAAAAAATCCATATAACAATTTCTCTATTGAGTTAGATTCTGTGGTATGGCCACATAGAAGGACTTGATGCATACCAAATCACATGTTCAAGGGCAAATGAAAAGCACATGAAAGACAAATTAGAGGTGGTAAGTCCCCCATTAACTGTTTCCCAAAATCCAACCCACATCATAGCAATGAAAAAAAAAAGTAAAAAAAAAAAAAAAAAAAAACTAACTAAAACTAACGACGGCGTTGAGAGAGAGAGAAAGAGAAATAGCATGCTGCTGGAGGCATCTCGTAGCTGTCAGCGATGTCTTGTGAGTTGTGATGCCTATTAATGGGTTAGATATATAGAGAAAGTAAGAGTGAAGAAGAACAAAAATGGAAAAGGGATGATGAAAGAGGGAGGGAAGGAAAGACGAAAGAGTCTCACAATGGTTGTTGGTGCTCTCCGGTGCGCCAGTTGATGCGGTGCTCCGATGCTCGCCGGTGGGGTAGAGACTAATGGAAAGGAAGGAGGGAAAAGGAGGGAAATGGGAGAAGAATCGATCTCTCTTTTGTTTCAAAGGCCCTAACGCTATTTTTATCCTTTTAAAAAAAAACTTGTGAAGAAAATCACCGGCGGGAGGCTATTATCACCGGTTGTCCATATTTGAAACTTTTGTGGAAGCCTTAGACCCTAATTTGAAAGAGTTGAATCTTGTTGTCCTTTTTTGAAATAAATCCAAAAGTTAGGGTCTTATTTGAAATTTTCCTAAAATTTATTTTGACCCCTCCCAAACCCTTTTCTCTCCCACGTCCCCTCCCTTTTTTAACCCATGCAAACTCATGATTGTTCTCCTTTTGGGAATAGATCGCATTGAAACTTAATAAGAGGTCCATCAGAACAAGTGTCAATAAAAAAAAGGGAAGACGACAAGACTAAACCAGTGAAGCATGGAACCAACTCATAATAAGAGGGACTCGGTGGTTTGAGCATTGTAATGACAAAAGACTCACAGCCAAGTTCGAGCCCCTTAAGTCAGTCAGACTTTAGGACGATCATTCATAGGTTTGCAATTGTTCACAAGTCATCACAAATGTCTTGAGTCAGTCAGACTTTAGGACGATCATTCATAGGTTTGTAATTGTCCACAAGTAATCACAAATGTCTTTAAAGATTTGCCTGTGTTAGAGATTATGTTTAGGTGTTAGAAATTCTAGGGATAGATTAAGAGTTTGAATCTTAACTTATTATCTTATCAGTTATCTCGTATAAATTAAGAATAGATGTCAATAAATTTTACAATGAAATTGAGAAGTCTATTAGACTGTATTCAGATATAGTTAAAGTACCTTTTTTTTTTGGTAGGAGTTGCAATAATTGAACATGAGAGAACACTCTCTTGTGACTCTTGCGCAAAGTGATGTAAGTAGAGGTAGGTATCAAGTCCGACTACCAAGTCGGCACTTCTTTAGATAAAGTCCCTATGATCCATCCGCGGAGAAGACGATCTGAGCGTTGTCAGGCAAGATAGTGTTGTTGAGATGGTGGAACGGCAATCCGGAATTGAAAACCCTCCATTAATAAACCCAACCATATCTTGGCTTTCAATGAGCCTCATTGGTTGTGTTTTCCACAAGGGAAAATTGGACCAAGTAAGTTTAATGGAAACAAAACTTCCCACATTAAGGGAGTATGGATAAGGGTGTGTGACATTTGAGGAAGAATGTGCCATTTATGGATGATTTGAAGAGAAGCTACTAATGTATTAATGGCTCTAAAGACTCACTTAGATAAATGCTCTGATACCATAGGGGCGTTTTTGGATTTGGGAAAAATTCACCAACTCAAAGTTAGTTTCTAGAGCCCTTGTATCCTCTATTTGAGTACACGTTTGTTACAACTGTGTGCATCAGTTTCCTACCTTTTCATGGAAAAGGTAAGAGTAAGATAATAATTGCAATACAAATCAAAAGGGACTTCGACAAAATCAGTCTTATCTTGAAGAGGAACAAAAATAGGCATGTGGGACACGTGGCATAGTCACCTCCGCTTTAGGACCAACATCAGTGCCCACCCCTAATATGCATGAAGCTTTTCCAGTGCTTCTATCATGCAAGAGGCAAGTGACAAACATAGGAGAACAAACAGAAGGTTGACTTGCATCAAAGCTTTTATAAAATTAGTTGGCTCTAAAGATTCTATCTACAAAGATCAAGTTAGGCTCGCTCACATTTTAGTGATAAAGCCAAATGAGTTGAGAAACTCAGTGGATTAAGTATTGTTGTAACAGCCACTATTTAACCAACTGGGCATCCAACAGCAACAACTTGATTGGTTATTTACCATTAAGAATAAAGTTGTTGGTCACAAATCAGGATATCACTATCAAGAAAAAAGTTGATGGTGACTAAACAGGACTAATTACAGAATATAGTAGCCCCTACTTCCCATCTTTTATCACATCAATCAGTAGTAAAGATTCTATGAATAGCATCTTTTTCCCAAAATGCCATGCTCCACACCTTTGACTGCCCAAAATAGGAACATATAAAAAAGGAAATATATATAAAAGAAGGAAATATATATATAAAAAAGGGAATATATATATCAAAGATGCATATGAACATTTCCTAAAACTATATAAAATGATGAAACAAAAGGTAAAGAAGCCACGAGCATTTTAGAATTTTAAATTAGACAAGTTCTACTTATATGTGCTAAAAATAATCACGCCCTAATTGCTAATTGCCATTTTCGGAGAACTTCTAAAAGCACTTAAAAATAGAATGGAAAAATAGTAGTCTGCAAAGGGTCATAAGAATCAGTATTCAGTACAGATCAGATGGGCTTAAAAAATAAAAATTCGATCTATGCTGGCCATTGGGTGATATGAAGCAGAATATCAGCTGCATCATCAGTGTGATTATATTTTTACAAAAGAACAGAATAATAGTGTGTATTGACATGTATCTGCCCACACCTATGACACACCATAGGTCAATATCACCTTGTATGAATATCAGCAACTTGTATGGGTTACAGTCACAGATGTGAATTGAATATCACAATAATACCAAGTCATATTTGATACATATTAACTGATATTACACCATACACCAGTACTTGAAGAAACCATGTTAGTCAGACTTCATACACATAATAGTACTTATAGTAGATGTCAGATATAGTTTTAAGGGTGTTGATTTTCGCATCAAATGTTTTAATAGGTGCACTACATTTTTGTCGGACATCAAAAAACCTTTACTTGAATCCCATCATCCTGCCTCGGTAATCACCCTCTTCCTCGGTCTGCACCCTCTGCACCCACTTTGGGAAAGCAAAAGCAAGTCAGTTCTTCAAAGCATTCCAAGTTCTCTCAAACTTCTTAACAATTCATATTGTAGGTTGACCGTAGGACAAGTGGCATCTAAATGTTCTACTAGTCACTATCAGAGAAATAGAATGGAAGCAATTGTGAGAGAGAATGCTCAATATCGTCCCTTTGAGGGTCGACTGTTGTTCATATATATAAGAGCTTAATTCCCTAATTACAATTAATTACGAATTTTAAATCCTAAACTGTAGCAACAAATTAAGTAATATCCTTTGACTAAGTACAATACAATAAATGGGTACAATAAATGGGCCTAAATGGATGGGCCTGGATTGACACCTCCCCTCAAATTGATACTGGGGAGTCATAAAGCAGCAATTTGGAGACAATAAATTGATGTCGAGCCCGAAGAAGTCCCTTCGTGAAGATATCTGCAAACTGAAACTCTGTAGGGACATGAGGTAGAAGAATGACATCACGCTTATATTCATCTCGAATAAAGTGGCAGTCAACTTCAATATGTTTGGTGCGTTCATGGAAGACTGGATTTTCAGTGATGCGGATAGCCCCCGTATTGTCGGCATGCAATGGAGTAGGAGAGGTTCGAGCGAACTCGAGTTCCGAAAGAAGTCCCCGTAGCCATAAGATCTCAGAACAAGCAGAAGACATTGCCCTATATTCAGTTTCCGTGGAAGATCTGGACACCCGTTCCTGTTTCTTGCATTTCCAAGAAATGAGAGAATTTCTAAGGTACATGCACCAACCAGTAGTAGAACGGCGTGTGTCTTGACAGCCTGCCCAGTCAGCATCCGCATAAGCGGTCAGATGAAGATGATTATCCTTTGAATAATATAAACCACGAGGGGCAGTTCGTAGCAAATAACGAATAATCCGCTTCATAGCTGTCAAATGAAGGTGTCGATGAGCTATCATGAACTGGCTCACAAGATTAATAACATAGGATATGTCAGGCCTAGTGATGGTGAGATAGACAAGACTTCTCACTAGACGCCGGTAGGGATGAGGATCAGGAAGAAGATCGCCATCATCTTTACTCAACTTGAGATTTACCTATATAGGCATATCAACAGGTGAAGAATCATGGAGGTCAGCCAATTCGATAAGATCTGATGTGTATTTGTGTTGATTAACAAATAGACCTTTGGGAGATTGATGTACCTCTAAGCCCAAAAAATAATGCAATGGGCATAAAATCCTTCATACGGAAGGAATCCCTGAGAGAAGCTTGGAGAGATTTGATCATACCATCATCCGTGCCAGTGATAATAATATCGTCAACATATACGAGAAACACAGTAACAGCAGTAGATGTGTGGCATAAAAAGAGAGATGGATCATAAGAACTCTGGGTAAAGCCACTCTAGCATAAGCGACTCTTGAAGGTTTCGAACCATGCCCGAGGAGCTTGCTTTAGACCATAAAGCGATTTTCGCAGGCGACAAGCATCCCTCTTTGAGGGAGAGGGGACGCCTTGTGGTACCCGCATATAGACTTCTTCTTGCAGATCCCCATGGAGAAATGCATTTTTGACATCCATTTGGTATAAAGGCCAGGATTTAGATGCAGCAATGGCGAGAAGTAACCGAATAGATGTCATTTTTGCCACAGGTGCGAACATTTCCTCTTAGTCAATGCCATACTCCTGTCTGTTTCCGAGTGCCACAAGTCTAGCTTTGTGTCTATCCAAGGACCCATCAGATTTAAGTTTGATTGAGTAGATCCATTTGCAACCAATGGGTTTGACTGTTGAAGGACACTCCATAATATCTCAGGTATCTCAGGTGTGATTCTGATACAATGCATCAAATTCCTCCTTCATGGCTTGGTTCCAACAATCTTGTTTTACAGCCTGCAAATAAGAACTTGGGATAGGGACAGAAGATAGGGTTGTCATCAAAGAAGTATAAGTAAATCCATACCTCTCAGGCAGTCTAAAACATCTGGAGGATCGACGCAAGGCTTGAGTAGGCGCGGAACCATTGGTCGGTGGAAGATTAGGAGGATGGCCATCTGCAGTGGTAGGTTTTTCCCGTCGGTGATACACAAAATCAGGATTAAACCTAGTAACAGTTTTTTGATCCGAGAAACCGGGGAAGTGAGCTGGTGAAGATGGTTGAGGACAGTCTATATGAGTTTGGAAGAAATACCGATTTTTAAATAAAATAACATTTCGAGAAACCCTGATACGACATCCAATGCGATCATAACAAACAAAACCTTTTTGATTAGTGGCATAACCCAAAAACGCACACCTGCGAGATTGTGCGGTTAGTTTTGTTCGTTCCGTGAGAGGTAGATGAACAAAACAAACACATCCAAATGTATGAAGGTGATCAAACACAGGTTGATGCCCAAACAGTTTAAAATGAGGTGTGAAATGATCAATGGTAGGTGATGGAAGGCAATTTATGAGATAAACTGCTGTGGTGAGAGCTTCAGTCCAAAAATAAGGGGGAACGGAAGATTCAATGAGAAGTGTTCTAGTTACATCAAGGAGATGTCTATTTTTCCGTTCCGCGACTCCATTTTGTTGTGGAGTATACGGACATGTACATTGAGAAACGATTCCTTTATTGTTTAAAAAAGATTAAAAATCATTGGACACATACTCCCCCCCTGAGTCTGATCGCAAAATCTTAATGCATGTGGAGAATTGTGTTTCAACATAGCTAAAAAAAATTTAAAAGCATGAAGAACATCGGACTTTGAATGTAATAAATAAATTGCTGTAGTCATCAATGAAGGTGACAAAGTACTTAAAATGACTATGAGAAAGAGTCGGAGCAATGCCCCAAACATCACTGTGAATTAAGTCAAAACGTGCAGTACTCCGTGCGTTAGAGTGTGGAAAAGGTAAAGTTTTACTCTTTCCTAATTTACAAGCATCACATTCAAATGAAGCAGAATCAATAGGTTTATGTAATAATCCAGATTGAAATAAAGTAGACATTGCAGAGGCATTCAGATGACCAAATCTATTATGCCACAACCAAGAATTATTCTTAATGAAAAAATAAAATAACTGATGTAAAGAGTTATTCGGAATAAATGAAGACACTGGTAATGAACAAAGCCTTCCATGCTTAGGGCCCCTCACGATCACTTCCCCCGACTCCTGGTCCTACACAACACAACTAGAAGGAGAAAAAGAGACATTGTAATTATTTTCAACAAGTTGACCCACAGAAACCAAATTGGTAGCAAGATGAGGAGAAACTAAAACATTGGTTAATGGTAAGGGGCTAGGGGTATCACCAACAAAGGTGATGGAAAGATGATCTTCGTTGGCAGCTTGGACAGTAAGATGACCGGTGTAAGGAACGACATTTTATAATTTTAGGGTTGAAGTAACTAGTAGTAGCAATGACAGTAACTAGTAGCAGTAGCAATAACAAAAAAATTCCAAAAACCAGCACCCAAAACCCAAAAACATCCAGGTCGTCAGGGAGAGGAACTGAACCTGGCCCCCACCCGATGATCTCTTGATAGATCACAGAGTGGGGATGGGTGAACGGGATGAAGCAATGTAGTCTAGTCCAGTTTTTATGCAGAGAAATAGGTTCGTGCCTGACCATTTTGTTGGTGTATTTTACCAGAAGATTCGAACTGCTTCAACTCATTGGCCTGAAAAGTTGGCCGAACCTAGCCTGGGCCATTCAATCACACGACAGGATGATGGATGGAAAGAGTTCATCCATCATTTGATATATGCTTCCTTGGTTGAAACGAATTATGAAATATATTTTAGTATTCATTATAGCTTCTCATCATTCCATTTGATGGACCAAGTTTAAACTGTAATTTTTTTTTGTGAAAAAAATAATAAAATAAAAAAAACAAAAAAAAAACCGTAATCGAATTGAACTGAACCGGTTCGGTTCGGTTTGAGAAAATAGAAAACTGATGGGTTCGGTTTGGTTGATGGTTTCCCGTCTAAACTGATCCGAACCGCCCATGTGCACCCCTAGTCCTATCCGCTTCTCCACCATTTATTCTTTCTTTATAGAGTTCATTTCACTGCCAGCGCTAGAGAAAAATTTGTGGGGGACCATAAGGTAAAAGACATAAGGATTTCAAGATTCTATGATGGTGAATTAGGAGAATTATTCGAGTCCCACCTGACCCAACTCAGTTATTATTCAAATAGAAAATTTCAATCGAAAACCAAAATAAAAATAGAGTGTCAACCTGAATTTTGAATTCTAGATTCAGGTTGGGTTGGTAGGTCATTTTGGTAATTTGAAAACTGAAAATAACATCCAAATTGTTAGATGACATGTTGCTCGAATAATGGGTCTCCGCAAAATTGTGAAAAAATAAACAATAAGGTGAGATAATCTAAGATTAGAAATGTACTCACCTGCACACGGAGTGTAGGCCCACTATCGATCCACAGGATGCACTTGATGAATAAAATTATGTGGTAGGCCTCATCTATCGGATGTTTGGGATTGACAGTGTTTCTGCGCTGTGTGTACTGTGTGTGTAGGTGAATAATTCCCGATAGGATTAATAAAATTAAATGCATATAAATTTTTAAAAGCCCAAAATTTTCTCACCAAGTATTATGGTATAAAATCCATGCCCACGACGTTCACTTGTTGATTCACTTTATGTAACACAAGATAAGGTTCTTTCGAATAAAAACCAGCATTACTAAGCTGTATCGAGTGAATTACAGACACTAGTAAAAAGAAAATCTCAAGCAATCATAACCCTAAATATCTAAATATGACTCCTCCTTCACTCCTTCCCTCTTGTCTCTTCAAATGATAGAGTAAACCCTGGCAATATCCATGAAATCTTTCTCCTCCTCCCAAGGTTCGTGATTATGAGGAATTCGTAAGGCTCTTAGCAGGGCCACATAAAAAGAAAGAATTTCCTCTTTTATGGTTCTTCACCAAATTCCACACCCATAGTCGTTGGTCACGTCTATTGAGACGTTAACAAAATGTTAAGAGAAAAATAAAAATCACAGTTGCCCATTTGATACGAGTCCAATTCCTATCGGAGTGAAAATTGACTATCCTACTTAGAGGACCTCGCGAATTCTAACTGTCTTCTTTTAGACTTTTCATTTCAGATAATTTGAACAGTGAAGAGAGTGGTTACTTCATACATAGAAGCTGGTAGATGGCATCATGTGGACTTGGAGCAGAAATAATTGCACCAAACCAACTTTGTTGAAAATATCAACTGTGATATGATTAAACTAATAATAACCAAAAAGAGTTTCTCACTTTACAACAAAATCTCTACGCGCCAATTTCAATCAGTTCCCCAGCCATGTAGCTCCTTGCATACTATTAAATTTGAAATTCTAGTTTAGAAGTTGTCAAAAATAACAATCTGGTGAGACAATCAAGGACTAAAATTGAATGGATTTAAAGTAACCCCAAGGCAGTTGGCGGTTTGCGCCCGGAGGTTGTAGGTTTGAAACCGCACTACCACACTGGGACTACAGGGGAGTTTACCTGGCTTCCCTCTGGGTCCGAATGGATTAGTCCAACCCAAAGGGTTGGAAACCCTCCGATAGCTAAAAAAAAAAAAGATTTAAAATCTTTAATGCATTTCCCCTTAATCTCTTACTCAAGTGGATCTTTGATTGAATGGTATCAAAAAATTTCTTTACAAAGTCAACTTGGGCTCGCTTTTTCACCCAAATGATCTGATCAATTAAATGAAATCTCCATAAGTTTACTAATAAACTTTATCAAAGTAATTCCACAATTGGATGAAGCATATACTTTATATGACATTTTTTGTTGTACACAAGGGAGCCATTATTAGTCATTTGTTGTGCACAACCGAATGATCAACAGCACAATGCAGCGGAATAATTAGGAAATACGTTGTCGGCGGTGTTCCTATATCTGTAGTATAAAGAGAGTAATTGTAGGGACACGTCCTGCGCAGCGTCCGCAGCGGTGCCCGCACAGGTGGTCCCCCACAGGGGAGGGCCCCGCGCCTATTGTATACACTCGGGCTGTAACCTCTTGGCTGTAACCCTTGTGCGTTTGTCCCACATCGAGTGTGAGGGCCTCCCACCCCCGGTATATTAGCCTGAGCGTAACCAAAGGGTGTAGCACCACACTCATAATTGTGTGGGGAGATTTCCAGAACCACAGGATTACGCTAATCACAGCCATTAGATGAGGCTAAGCACTCTCACGTGCCATCCGCGTGCCATCCACGTGGCACCAAGCTCACCCCGGCTACCAGGACAGGGGGTCCGGCCGAAGTCAGGCAGCTCCGGGTCGCTAGCGCCGAACTGGTCCACCCCCGGGTGCCATCTCGGCAGGGAGCTCCACCTCGGCTGAAGAAGCCGGGATGGAAGCCGAAGCCAGAAAGAGTCTCCACTCACGCCCCTCATCCCCCACGTCACCAGGCACGTGGAGGGATAGGGGCACGAGCTAGAGGGACAGACACGACATCCAGCCGCTCGCAATCTTCGCCAGATCCTAACAGGGCGGCATCCAGCGGCTGAGGCCACATCAGGGCAAGGCCCGAGGGCAGATCTGATGATACCCTACCGCCAAAGGCGTCCAACACGATCTGGCCCAATAAGACGCGCATTAAATGCGACGTGGGCTGATCCGACGCGCATTTAATGCAGAGTGGGCTGGATTGGACCGCATTAATTGCAACGTGGGCTGATCATGACTTCCCAGTCGAATCATGAGACCCATGCCAAGATATCGTCCAAGATATCTTCCAAATCGTCTATAAAAGGATTGCATTTCACATGCAAGGTACGCATAAGACAACTCATAGAGCTGTTACTCTGCCTCTCTTCCTCCTCTCCTCCCATTGTTCCAGTTCCTTCACTGACTTTGGCATCGGAGAGCCTTGCGCCGCCCAGGCCAGGGTCCTCTGACCGTGTGTTCTTCCCTTTCAGGCTTTCAGACGGTACCCAGTCATCACTACCATTGGATAAGTCCTCTAAGGCTCCCCCGTTATTGTGGGTCATTATTTTCTGCACCTACAATTGGCGCCGTCTGTGGGGAAGTAATATCCCAACCTTCCCAACCTTCCCAACCTTCTTAACCTCAATCTCTCAGAAGCCATGCCTCCGAAAGCTAGGAAGGGCGTAGAATCCTCAAGAGCAGCGCTCGAGCTGCCACCACTGTCAACGGACGTCCCTCCTCAAGGGCGCTCCCGCACGGTGCATGGCACGTCTGCAGGCGAGGGCCGCTTAGGCTCTCAGCTCTTTGTCGAGTTCCCACTCCAAGAGGGACTCGAGGCCTCGATCTCAGCAGAAGAAGTCATGCCACCCAGACGCGATGAGCGTCGGCATGAGCGTCCTCGGAAGGACAAAGCCGTGGCCGTAGGAGAGACGCGCCACGTTCAACCCCCTGCCACTGGAGGGGTTCTCGAAGCCCAAAATGCTCTCCTCCAGAGGCAAGAGCAGCTGATTCGCGAGCTCCAGCAGCAGCTGAGGGCAGCGCAAACTGCCTCCTTGAGGCAGGTCTCCAAACCTCAAGGGAAAAAGAGGGACGCCCCCAGCAGGGCAGCCCAGCCTCCCCGCGAGGACCTCAGGAATCATCTGGATCATAAGCGGAGCCAGATTCATGACGAAGGCTCGAGCAACAGCCGAAGTCATCATAGCCGCGATGGCCGAGCTCATAGCCATCGCAGCCCGAACCACTCCAAGCGAAAGCCCAGAGCTCAGACCCCAGAGAAGGACGATGAGCAGGAGCGATTTGACAAACGCGTCAGATTGGCTCTCCAGCACAACCTGGACGTGCGGGACCAGAAGCAGATCTGTGGTCACACTGATCTGGGGGGCTCACCCTTCACAAAAGAGATCGAGCGCACCCCCTTGCCCAGAAAGTTCTCCGTCCCGCGGTTCGTCCCCTACGACGGACTGTCCGACCCATCTGCTCACCTCCAACACTTCTCCCAGAAGATGTCCATCTGGGGGAATGAGGGTCACCAAAACTGCAAAATCTTCTCCTCCAGTTTGGGTGACCTCCCCCTGAAATGGTTCTGTTCTCTCCCAGAGAAGTCCATTTCGAGTTGGAAGGAGCTCCAGCTCTCCTTCCTGAAGAAGTTCCAAGCCTACAGCGTCGTCCCCAAGAAGGAAGGGGACCTCCTCGCCCTGAGAATGAAGCAGGGTGAGACCCTCGCCAAGTTCGCCCAACGATTCTGGGCGGTTTACAGCCAGATCGAGGGCACGAGGGAAGAGATAGCAATCTACGCCTTCCAGCATGCCCTGATCCCGGCCACGACTTGCGGAAGGACTTGGCCGGGAACCCCCCAGAATCCATGCCAGAGTTGATGTCCCGGATGAAGCGCTTCATCGCCCAGGAGGAAGACGAGATCCGAGCCAGGGATCAGGACGGGCATCCGGAGCCCGAGCAGAAGAGTAGCCAGCCTCGGCAGAGAGGTGGGAGGCCCTCCCAGAAGCAGGAGCCCAAGCAGGCCTGGGTCTCCAGTTCGGCGAAGCCTTCGTCGTCCAGGTCTGGGGGCACCTGGAAGCCCAGACCTCCCTTCAGCGCCAGTCAGAGCGTCAGCGTCGTCTTCAAGGAGCCGATCTACCGCATCCTGACCAAGATCAGGTCCAAGCCGTTCTTCAAGTACCCTCAGCCCATGAAGAATGAGCCCACCTCCGGCAGCCGAAGCCAGCTCTACTGCTCCTTCCATAGGGGTAACGGGCACAAGACCGAGGACTGCAAGACTTTGCAGTGGTACCTGGAGAAGCTGGCCGAAGAAGGCCACATTCCAGAATTCGTCAAGGCAGGTGATGCCGGCGGCAGCGAGGGCCGGATTCACCAGAGCGCAGCCCAGGCTCCAGACAGCGAGGATTCAGAGAAGATCATTAACGTGATCCATCTGGCGTCCTCAGTTCCCGCTTCCTCGCCCCGGGGCAGCTCCCAGGCCCGTGCCGAAGCCAGGCGGGCTTCGCACGGGAAAGAAGTAATGAAGGCCGAGCTCGCCCCGGCATCCAAGAAAGCCCGCCGCGACCGACCCGCCATCTCGTTCTCGGACAGAGACCTAGAGGGAATCCAGCTCCCTCACAACTACCCCCTGCTCCTCACCATGAAGCTGAGAGACTTCACAGTGAAGAGGATCCTCGTCGACTCCGGCAGCTCCTCCGAGGTCCTCTACTACGACTGCTTCAAGAAGATGAAACTCTCCGAAGCAGACCTCACGGAGGTCCGAGCACCCCTACTAGGGTTGTCCGCCACGCCGGTCTACCCCAGGGGCAGGATCGCCCTGGAGACCCGAGTTGGTGGGGCCTCCGTGTCGGCCGACTTTCTAGTCGTGGACGCCCCTTCTCCCTACAACGTCATTCTGGGCAGAACGTGGCTCCACAAGTTAGAAGCCGTCCCTTCTTCCCTCCACCAGAAGCTGAAGTTCGTCCATGAGAACAAGGAGGGCAAGATGGAAGTAGTCACAGTGGAGGGGGATCAGCAGCAAGCCAGGCAGTGCATGCTAGCCGCAGTCCCGGCAGTGAAGGAGCCAGAGCGCGTCAACCTCGCCGAGTTCGAGAAAGGCCTCGATGAAATCGGCCGAGATCCCGAGAAGAAGAGCATCGAGGACCTGGCCGAGGTCAGGCTGAACCCGGCAGATCCGGACAGGTTCTTCCTGATTGGCACCCAGCTGCCAGACGAGGAGAGGGCCGAACTCTCTCGGTTCCTGATGCAGAACGTCGACGTCTTCGCTTGGAGCCCAAGCGAAATGCCTGGGGTCGACCCCGAGGTCATGTGCCACAAGCTGAATGTGGACCCCGACCACAAGCCGGTAGTGCAGAGGGCCCGTAGGACAGGGCTGCAGCAGACAGATGCGGTCGTCGAAGAGATCGACAACCTGCTAAAGGCAGGAGCCATCCAGGAAGTCCAGTACCCGGTATGGCTGGCCAACACGGTGGTGGTCAAGAAGAAAACTGGGAAGTGGAGGGTGTGCGTGGACTTCACAGACTTGAACAGGGCCTGCCCTAAAGATAGTTTCCCCCTTCCAAAGATTGACCAACTGTAAAAAACCCTGATTTTAGGAATCCGGCCGAGTGTCCGAACTCGAGGCCTTCTCCAGGGCCCAGGACCCGGAGCTTTAGGAAACGACCGAGTCTGGACTCGAGGCCTTTTCCAGGGCGGTAGACCCAATCCGGCCGAGTGTCCGAGCTCGAGGCCTTCTCCAGGGCCCAGGACCCGGAGCTTTAGGAAACGACCGAGTCTGGACTCGAGGCCTTTTCCAGGGCGGTAGACCCAATCCGGCCGAGTGTCCGAGCTCGAGGCCTTCTCCAGGGCCCAGGACCCGGAGCTTTAGGAAACGACCGAGTCTGGACTCGAGGCCTTTTCCAGGGCGGTAGACCCAATCCGGCCGAGTGTCCGAACTCGAGGCCTTCTCCAGGGTCCAGGACCCAGAGCTTTAGGAAACGACCGAGTCTGGACTCGAGGCCTTTTCCAGGGCGGTAGACCCAATCCGGCCGAGTGTCCGAACTCGAGGCCTTCTCCAGGGCCCAGGACCCGGAGCTTTAGGAAACGACCGAGTCTGGACTCGAGGCCTTTTCCAGGGCGGTAGACCCGTGGGTTCAAAACCCGAGGACTTTAGGAATTCGGCCGAGTGTAAGAACTCAAGGCTGTATCCAGGGCGTAGACCCATGGGTTCAAAACTCGAGGACTTTAGGAATTCGGCCGAGTGTAAGAACTCAAGGCTGTATCCAGGGCGTAGACCCAGTGCTGCCGGAATCAGTCAGAGAGAGACGACAAGTTGATGACAAGGCGAAAGCTGCTTTTATTGATTTTGAGACTCGATACATCCTTAGAAATAAAATTTCTTCAAATGGGATGCATTCCACGGTCTCGGCAGTGGCTTGCCTTCCAAGTCTTCGAGCTTATAGGCTGACTTTCCTGCCAGTGAGACTATTCTGAACGGGCCATGCCAGTTCGGGGCCAGCTTCCCTTCGTTTGGCTCTCTGTCAGCTGGCAGGGTTTTCTTTAAAACCAGCTCTCCCGCGGAGAACTTTCTCTCTCTGACATTTTGATTGTATGCCCTGGCTAACCGTTGCTGATAGTCGGTCAGTCGCAGGGCTGCTGCTTCTCGTCGCTCGTCTGCCAGCTCCAGCTCCATTGCCAGGTTTGTCTCATTTCGGCCTCGGTCGACCAGCTCTGTCCTTAGGGTAGGAAGGCCGATTTCCAAAGGAATGACTGCCTCCATCCCGTAGGCCAGAGAGAAAGGTGTTGCCGAGGTGGACCTCCTTGGAGTTGTTCTGTATGCCCACAGCACGCTCGGAAGCTCTTCTGTCCATCTGCCCTTTGCCTTGTCCAGTCGCTTCTTCAGGCCGTCCAGGATCACTTTGTTGGAGATTTCTGCCTGGCCATTACTCTGTGGATATGCCGGAGTGGAGTAATGATTTCTGATGCCGTGCCCTTGGCAGAAGTCTTTGAAGGACTTGGAGTCGAACTGAGTCCCGTTATCCGAAATCAGGGTCCGGGGGATGCCGACCCTCGTAAGGATGTTTTTCCAAACGAAGTTCCTGGAGTCCCTGTCCGTGATTGAAGACAATGGTTCAGCCTCTATCCATTTTGTGAAGTAGTCCGTAGCCACTATCAGCCATCTCTTGTTTCCTGGAGCTCGGTGGAGAGGCCCCACAATGTCCAGGCCCCATTGAGCGAAGGGCTATGGGCTAGAGAGGGGACTCAGATCTTGTGCTGGCTGATGGAGGGAGTGGGAGAACTTCTGGCACTTCTCGCATTTCCTGGCGTAGACCTGCACGTCTTTCTGCATGTAGGGCCACCAGTAGCCCTGGCTTATTGCTCTGTAAGCCAGGGATCGACCTCCTATGTGACTGCCGCAGATTCCTTCGTGGATCTCATACAGGAAGTCGTCCACCTTGCTTGGATGGACGCATTGGAGGTATGGACCTGTGAAGGATTTCCTGTAGAGTTTGCCTTCGGGAGAGAGCCAGAATCGCGCTGCCTTGAGTCTGATCCTGTGGGCTTCAGCCTTGTCCTCGGGGAGCTGGTCGTCCTTCAAGTAGGCGACAATTGGATCCATCCAGCTTGGGCCGGGGTCAGCACAGAGGACAAGCCGAGATGAATGGAGTTCTAAACTTGACCTCGATACTGACCCAACCTCGATGGTCCTTTTCTTCCCTGCTTCGACAGCGGAGGCCAGGTTTGCAAGCGCATCTGCGTGCGTGTTGGTATCTCGGGATATTTGCCTGACCTCGGCTTTCTGGAAATGTGAGAGTAGTTTTTTCGCAAGGGCTAAGTAGGCCGCCATCCTGTCGTCCCTGGCCTGGTAGTCTCCAGCGAGCTGACTAGTTACCAGTTGAGATCAGAGGACCCTGGCCTGGGCGGCGCAAGGCTCTCCGATGCCAAAGTCAGTGAAGGAACTGGAACAATGGGAGGAGAGGAGGAAGAGAGGCAGAGTAACAGCTCTATGAGTTGTCTTATGCGTACCTTGCATGTGAAATGCAATCCTTTTATAGACGATTTGGAAGATATCTTGGACGATATCTTGGCATGGGTCTCATGATTCGACTGGGAAGTCATGATCAGCCCACGTTGCAATTAATGCGGTCCAATCCAGCCCACTCTGCATTAAATGCGCGTCGGATCAGCCCACGTCGCATTTAATGCGTGTCTTGTTGGGCCAGATCGTGTTGGACGCCTTTGGCAGTAGGGTATCATCAGATCTGCCCTCGGGCCTTGCCCTGATGTGGCCTCAGCCGCTGGATGCCGCCCTGTTAGGATCTGGCGAAGATTGCGAGTGGCTGGATGTCGTGTCTGTCCCTCTAGCTCGTGCCCCTATCCCTCCACGTGCCTGGTGACGTGGGGGATGAGGGGCGTGAGTGGAGACTCTTTCTGGCTTCGGCTTCCATCCCGGCTTCTTCAGCCGAGGTGGAGCTCCCTGCCGAGATGGCACCCGGGGGTGGACCAGTTCGGCGCTAGCGGCCCGGAGCTGCCTGACTTCGGCCGGACCCCCTGTCCTGGTAGCCGGGGTAAGCTTGGTGCCACGTGGATGGCACGCGGATGGCACCTGAGAGTGCTTAGCCTCATCTAATGGCTGTGATTAGCGTAATCCTGTGGTTCTGGAAATCTCCCCACACAATTGCCCCCTGCTCCTCACCATGAAGCTGAGAGACTTCACAGTGAAGAGGATCCTCGTCGACTCCGGCAGCTCCTCCGAGGTCCTCTACTACGACTGCTTCAAGAAGATGAAACTCTCCGAAGCAGACCTCATGGAGGTCCGAGCACCCCTACTAGGGTTGTCCGCCACGTCGGTCTACCCTAGGGGCAGGATCGCCCTGGAGACCCGAGTTGGTGGGGCCTCCGTGTCGGCCGACTTTCTAGTCGTGGACGCCCCTTCTCCCTACAACGTCATTCTGGGCAGAACGTGGCTCCACAAGTTAGAAGCCGTCCCTTCTTCCCTCCACCAGAAGCTGAAGTTCGTCCATGAGAACAAGGAGGGCAAGATGGAAGTAGTCACAGTGGAGGGGGATCAGCAGCAAGCCAGGCAGTGCATGCTAGCCGCAGTCCCGGCAGTGAAGGAGCCAGAGCGCGTCAACCTCGCCGAGTTCGAGAAAAGGCCTCGATGAAATCGGCCGAGATCCCGAGAAGAAGAGCATCGAGGACCTGGCCGAGGTCAGGCTGAACCCGGCAGATCCGGACAGGTTCTTCCTGATTGGCACCCAGCTGCCAGACGAGGAGAGGGCCGAACTCTCTCGGTTCCTGATGCAGAACGTCGACGTCTTCGCTTGGAGCCCAAGCGAAATGCCTGGGGTCGACCCCGAGGTCATGTGCCACAAGCTGAATGTGGACCCCGACCACAAGCCGGTAGTGCAGAGGGCCCGTAGGACAGGGCTGCAACAGACAAATGCGGTCGTCGAAGAGATCGACAACCTGCTAAAGGCAGGAGCCATCCGGGAAGTCCAGTACCCGGTATGGCTGGCCAACACGGTGGTGGTCAAGAAGAAAACTGGAAAGTGGAGGGTGTGCGTGGACTTCACAGACTTGAACAGGGCCTGCCCTAAAGATAGTTTCCCCCTTCCAAAGATTGACCAACTGATCGACGCCACCGCTGGTCACGACCGAATGAGCTTCCTCAACGCCTACAGAGGCTACCACCAGATCTCGCTCTACGAGCCAGACGAGGAGAAAACATCATTCATAACCCCCGTGGCACTTACTGCTACAAGGTGATGCCCTTCGGGCTAAAGAACGCGGGGGCAACCTATCAGCGCCTCGTCACAAAAATGTTCCATGCTCAGCTCGGCCGGACGGTGGAGGTCTACATCGACGACATGGTCGTCAAATCGGTGCACTCCGGCGATCATCTGGCGGATCTCGGCCAAATCTTCAACATCCTTCGCGCATACAAGCTTAAGCTAAACGCTTCCAAGTGCGCCTTCAGCGTAGCCTCTGGCAAGTTCCTCGGCAGCTTGGTGACGCGGAGGGGGATAGAGGCTAATCCGGACCAGATCACCGCGATCCAGAGCATCCAGAGCCCCTCTACCACGAAGGAAGTTCAGAAGCTCACAGGAATGGCTGCAGCACTCAACCGCTTCATCAGCCGGTCATCAGATAAGTGCAGGCCTTTCTTTCAGCTTTTAAAGAAAAATTTGAAATTCCAGTGGACCCCCGAGTGCGACCAGGCATTGGCCGCACTCAAAACCTATTTAATGTCACCACCCTTACTCTCCACCCCAACTTTGGGGGAGATTCTGTATTTGTACCTTGCGGTCTCGGATCACGCAGTGAGCTCCGTCCTCATCAGGGAGGACGAGGGAGTTCAAAAGCCAATCTATTATACGAGCAAGACCCTGCTCGATGCCGAGACCAGGTACCTTCTATTGGAGAAGCTTGCGTTGGCTCTCGTCAGTGCCTCCCGCAAGCTCTCCCATTATTTCCAATCCCACACCATTGTGGTGATCACGGAGCATCCACTCCGGTCAGTGTTCAAGAAAGCTGATTTTTCAGGGCGAATATCAAAGTGGGCAGTTGAACTAGGGCAGTATGATATACAGTACCGTCCCCGAACTGCGATCAAAGCCCAGATTCTGGCAGACTTCATTGTCGAATTCGTCTCCCCCAACCCGGCTCCGACTCAGCTCGGCACGGCACTGGGGGGCACAGGGCACGAGCCAGTAGAAACTGAGGTCGAGCAGTCTCCCACCTCAGTATGGAAGATCTTTGTCGACGGGTCGTCCACCTCCAAGAGAGCTGGCGCCGGCATAGTTCTCCAATCGCCAGAGGGTCTGGTCATAGAGCAGGCCTTCACCCTGGACCTTCAAAGCGACGAACAATGAGGCAGAATACGAAGCACTGATCGCAGGGTTGAACAGCGCCCGAATCCTCGGAGCCCAGCATCTGGAGATCTTCAGCGACTCTCAACTGGTAACTAGCCAGCTCGCTGGAGACTACCAGGCCAGGGACGACAGGATGGCGGCCTACTTAGCCCTTGCGAAAAAACTACTCTCTCATTTCCAGAAAGCCGAGGTTAGGCAAATATCCCGAGATACCAACACGCACGCAGATGCGCTTGCAAACCTGGCCTCCGCTGTCGAAGCAGGGAAGAAAAGGACCATCGAGGTTGGGTCAGTATCGAGGTCAAGTTTAGAACTCCATTCAGCTCGGCTTGTCCTCTGTGCTGACCCCGGCCCAAGCTGGATAGATCGAATTGTCGCCTACTTGAAGGACGACCAGCTCCCCAAGGACAAGGCTGAAGCCCACAGGATCAGACTCAAGGCAGCGCGATTCTGGCTCTCTCCCGAAGGCAAACTCTACAGGAAATCCTTCACAGGTCCATACCTCCAATGCGTCCATCCAAGCAAGGTGGACGACTTCCTGTATGAGATCCACGAAGGAATCTGCGGCAGTCACATAGGAGGTCGATCCCTGGCTTACAGAGCAATAAGCCAGGGCTACTGGTGGCCCTACATGCAGAAAGACGTGCAGGTCTACGCCAGGAAATGCGAGAAGTGCCAGAAGTTCTCCCACTCCCTCCATCAGCCAGCACAAGATCTGAGTCCCCTCTCTAGCCCATGGCCCTTCGCTCAATGGGGCCTGGACATTGTGGGGCCTCTCCACCGAGCTCCAGGAAATAAGAGATGGCTGATAGTGGCTACGGACTACTTCACAAAATGGATAGAGGCTGAACCGTTGTCTTCAATCACGGACAGGGACTCAGGAACTTCGTTTGGAAAAACATCCTTACGAGGTTCGGCATCCCCCGGACCCTGATTTCGGATAACGGGACTCAATTCGACTCCAAGTCCTTCAAAGACTTCTGCCAAGGGCACGGCATCAGAAATCATTACTCCACTCCGGCATATCCACAGAGTAATGGCCAGGCAGAAATCTCCAACAAAGTGATCCTGGACGTCCTGAAGAAGCGACTGGACAAGGCAAAGGGCAGATGGACAGAAGAGCTTCCGAGCGTGCTGTGGGCATACAGAACAACTCCAAGGAGGTCCACCTCGGCAACACCTTTCTCTCTGGCCTACGGGATGGAGGCAGTCATTCCTTTGGAAATCGGCCTTCCTACCCTGAGGACAGAGCTGGTCGACCGAGGCCGAAATGAGACAAACCTGGCAATGGAGCTGGAGCTGGCAGACGAGCGACGAGAAGCAGTAGCCCTGCGACTGACCGACTATCAGCAACGGTTAGCCAGGGCATACAATCAAAATGTCAGAGAGAGAAAGTTCTCCGCGGGAGAGCTGGTTTTAAAGAAAACCCTACCAGCTGACAGAGAGCCAAACGAAGGGAAGCTGGCCCCGAACTGGCATGGCCCGTTCAGAATAGTCTCACTGGCAGGAAAGTCAGCCTATAAGCTCGAAGACTTGGAAGGCAAGCCACTGCCGAGACCGTGGAATGCATCCCATTTGAAGAAATTTTATTTCTAAGGATGTATCGAGTCTCAAAATCAATAAAAGCAGCTTTCGCCTTGTCATCAACTTGTCATCTCTCTCTGACTGATTCCGGCAGCACTGGGTCTACGCCCTGGATACAGCCTTGAGTTCTTACACTCGGCCGAATTCCTAAAGTCCTCGGGTTTTGAACCCATGGGTCTACGCCCTGGATACAGCCTTGAGTTCTTACACTCGGCCGAATTCCTAAAGTCCTCGGGTTTTGAACCCACGGGTCTACCGCCCTGGAAAAGGCCTCGAGTCCAGACTCGGTCGTTTCCTAAAGCTCCGGGTCCTGGGCCCTGGAGAAGGCCTCGAGTTCGGACACTCGGCCGGATTGGGTCTACCGCCCTGGAAAAGGCCTCGAGTCCAGACTCGGTCGTTTCCTAAAGCTCCGGGTCCTGGGCCCTGGAGAAGGCCTCTAGTTCGGACACTCGGCCGGATTGGGTCTACCGCCCTGGAAAAGGCCTCGAGTCCAGACTCGGTCGTTTCCTAAAGCTCCGGGTCCTGGGCCCTGGAGAAGGCCTCGAGTTCGGACACTCGGCCGGATTGGGTCTACCGCCCTGGAAAAGGCCTCGAGTCCAGACTCGGTCGTTTCCTAAAGCTCTGGGTCCTGGGCCCTGGAGAAGGCCTCGAGTTCGGACACTCGGCCGGATTGGGTCTACCGCCCTGGAAAAGGCCTCGAGTCCAGACTCGGTCGTTTCCTAAAGCTCCGGGTCCTGGGCCCTGGAGAAGGCCTCGAGCTCGGACACTCGGCCGGATTGGGTCTACCGCCCTGGAAAAGGCCTCGAGTCCAGACTCGGTCGTTTCCTAAAGCTCCGGGTCCTGGGCCCTGGAGAAGGCCTCGAGCTCGGACACTCGGCCGGATTGGGTCTACCGCCCTGGAAAAGGCCTCGAGTCCAGACTCGGTCGTTTCCTAAAGCTCTGGGTCCTGGGCCCTGGAGAAGGCCTCGAGCTCGGACACTCGGCCGGATTGGGTCTACCGCCCTGGAAAACTGGGCCCTGGAGAAGGCCTCGAGCTCGGACACTCGGCCGGATTGGGTCTACCGCCCTGGAAAACTGGGCCCTGGAGAAGGCCTCGAGCTCGGACACTCGGCCGGATTGGGTCTACCGCCCTGGAAAAGGCCTCGAGTCCAAACTCGGTCGTTTCCTAAAGCTCCGGGTCCTGGGCCCTGGAGAAGGCCTCGAGCTCGGACACTCGGCCGGATTGGGTCTACCGCCCTGGAAAAGGCCTCGAGTCCAGACTCGGTCGTTTCCTAAAGCTCCGGGTCCTGGGCCCTGGAGAAGGCCTCGAGTTCGGACACTCGGCCGGATTCCTAAAATCAGGGTTTTTTACAGCCCTCAAAGATCATTGCCGAGCTCACGCTTCCCCAGCCGAGACCAACGGAATGATGACTCCACTTCGGCACAAGGCAGCTCGTCTCGGCCAAAGCCAGCCATTTCGGCCAAGGACAGCTTTTCAAAGGAAGAGAGCTGTGCCAGCACTCAAACACCCAAAAATGCAAGTATTCCAGAACAGTGCAAAGAAAGAGAAAAAGAACTCAAAAGCATTGTACGCAGTTTGGGTGATCACAGAATTCCTCCTTTTTATTCATTGTAAACTACTTTATTACAAGAGATACAGAACAGAAAGCAAAGTACAGAAAGGAGGATCGCAGTCCTCTGAAAACAGAAAATAAGAAAAGATGGAAGACTCTGATCTTCACTGACTCTTCGGGCTGCAGACTTCGAGATGCCGGATCACGGACTGGAGGTTCTGAGTGATCCTGAATTTCAGTGAGCTCTACAACACGCTATGGTTAGTCAGACCAAAGCGGCTGCAGAAGCCCCTCCAGTGCGGAGGCCCTGGACCTCGCTTAGCTCTTCAACACCCTCCGGCCAGTAAGACCAGCCAAGGTTTGAAGAACCCCCAGGTCCAGCGGGGCCTCAATCCCACCTTCCGTCCGGCGGTCTCGCAAGACCTTGTCGGACGAGAATGCGCCACCGCCCCTCTTCCTCTTCTTCTCTCCATCAACGAAACCTGACCAGGGGCGGTCGGCCATGAACCCGCGTTCAGAGAGCGCGTAGTCCACGGGGAGTTCCTTCAGAGAGCGCGCAGACTACGATGGGCTTCCCCCCTTGGAGAAAGCCATCCACAGGCGCAAGGGTCCCCCCCGGATCAAAGACTGCAGAATGTCTACCAGCCATGGTTCCTATGTCTATGTGACTTAAGCTATCCTACGTTCTGTTCTTATCGTCGCCCATGGCAAGCCTGTCGCCCCTACTTATAGGAAGAAGAAGGGCTCAGCCTCCGAAGGAAATTATGGGGGCGAAGTCTCCCACGCGTTACTCGGGATGCACGACTGTTGACCAGCGATCCCTATGACGCCAAGTGGAGACATCCGTCCGTTTCCCTCATAGGCCGTGCCACCATGTTTATTGCTCTTTATGGTCCCCAGAATACGGAGGATCGGCACAGACAGCTATGAGGACCGTTTGACTCCTTCTACCTCAAGAGTCACACGTTATATTAAAGGCATTCAAGCACCATTCAATGCACATCCAGAAATGAAGAAGAAACAAATAGAGAGAAAGAATGCACAAGTAAAGAAGCCAGTTTTTCGTTGATTACTGAGAGTATTACAAGGCTAAGGAGCAAAAACATTACATGCAAGAAGACAGAAATATAGAGGAGCCCGGCTACTATGGTTTCGGCGACTCCACTAGGTCGATCACCGTATCTGATGGACCAGTGGACTCGGCCGAAACCGTGACCTTGCTTGGAGCGTCGCTGACAGAGGAGGCTTTGGCCGGTACCTCACCCGAACCAGGGGCAGAAGAAGTCTCACCCTGAGGCACGGCCGAAGCATCGCTGGCGACCGGGGCATCGCTCAAGACCGGGGCAGCTGGAGCGTCGTCAGCAGCAGGGGCAACCGCGGGAGCTTCAACTGGGGCACTTTCGGCTGCAGGAGCGGAGCTCGGCTCAGGAGCCGAGTCCGAGTACTTCGGCAGGTCCCGATAGACAGGATGATCTTCGGGGACCCCCGCACGTCTCAGTGCGGCCAGGCATCCTTCCTCGAACAGGATGGCGGTGATCTCCTCCACCTGCTTCTCATATAGCTCGGAGGCATGATCCACCCCATCCTGGAAGGCGGACTGGGCCTCGGCCAGAAGAGAGGCCTTCTCCTTCTCCAGCTCGGCATTCGCCGTCTTCAGCCTCGCCGTTTCGGCTCGCCCAGCCAGCACTTCCCCGCGCAGCCTCGTCCCCTCGGCCGTCGATTCAGCCTTCAATCTTGCCAATTCCGACTCCAGCTCGGCGGTCTTCTTGTTCCTCGCCCAGACCTCGCCCTTCAGATGGTTGGCCTTCGATGTAAGTTCGGCGACATCAGCCAGAGCCGATGCCAGCCGAGCAGCCTCATCAGCGCTGGCCTTCTTCATCCGCTCCATTCCCGCCTGCAGCTCCTCCAGTTCCTTCTTCAGCTTGTCTCTCTCGGACTCCAGCCGGGAGACCCTCGTCGCGTTTCTGTCGCTCCTTCCCACCACGGTCAGGAGCCTCTGCACGTTCTGCAAATGGAAAGAGTAGGTCAAACCGGAGCAGTCAAGCTGGGTTACTTAAAAGAAAAACGCTGAAAACACTTACCAGGAGGTTGGCTTGGATCGCCGAAACCATCAGGCTCTCATCGTCGAACCTCTCGTGCGTCTCCATGTCTCGTGGCAGAGCACAGACCTTGGCGAGATCCCCGATCACCTCGGCATTCCCCATCAGCCGGTCCTCGACGTTCAGAGGCTTACCGGGCTGAGTCTCCATCCTCGGCCTCCATGGCGCTGGGGCACTTCGGGGTCCGGAGGCCGATCCAGACCCTTGCCCCACCGAGATCGTCGGCTCGCGAGTCGTCCCGCTTGACGGCCCGCCTGCCGGCCCGCTCTTTTCAGCTGGGGCCTTGGCTCCGGGGGCCCGCGCCGGGGTTTTGCCCTTCGGAGGCTGTTCGGCCCCCAGGTCCTTCTCCCCCGCCTTGGACTTCTTCCTGGGCGGGGACCCCTCCCTCGGGCGCTCCGGCGAACGTCGCCGAACTCCCGCACTTGAAGCAGGAGCAGGAGCGGAAGCAGGAGCCGGAGCGGAAACAGGAGCAGGAGCAGGAGCAGGAGCGGAAGCAGGAGTGTCGCCAGCACCTCCCGAGCTCGAAGCTGCTCGGGTGCTGGCAGAAGATGGCGTCGTAGAGGAAAAGGACGCCCGCCTGAACTTGGCCGCTAGGTCCTTGACGGCTGGCTCCCTCGACCTTCCCGCCATATCCTCTTCCTGATCAGAAGAATAAGCGTCCACTATCTGCCTTAGGTTCGACGGTTCCGAACTTGAAGTGGACGCCTCAGACCCAGATGCAGCTCGGCTAGCGGCAGGATCGCTCAAGGGGATCCCGGAAGGTACAGCAAGGGAGACGGTTGGACGATCAGGATGCACCTCGTCCACCTCGGATACCCCGGTCCTCTGGTAGTGGCCGCGGTATCTTGGCGTGTATCCGAGCAGCTTCCAGGCCGACCTAGTCTCGTGCCCCTTGTACCTCTCAACCTTGTTGATGTCGTCGAGATTCCTCCTCCAGCCCTCACTCGCAGCTCGGCGTCGTCTCGCACCTGCCTCTGCATAACAAACAATAGAGGAGTCAGCTCGGCATCATCAAAATCAAGCAAAGGAAATGAATGAAAAGGAGCGATGTTTACTAGGGACTGTCCCAGGGCGGCGCGGGACCGCTAGCCTCCTACTTTCGCCAGCGCCGAACTCCCAGTCCCCCGAGACACAGAAGAAGGCTTCTTCGGCATTCTTACTTGAATCTTCCAAGGCCAGGACGAAGCCTCTTCGATGCGGCTTCACCCGGAGATAATATTTCCCTTCCCCGGCCTTGCAGATATCGTAGGTGTCCTCGATGTCATGAACACCTATGTCGGTCCCCAGAATCTCATTCAGTTTCGCCGTGCCCATGATGACCTTATAGCCATTGGGCATCAGCTGGCACGGGGTAAGAGACCAGGTACTGAGGCAAGCTCTAAGTAGAGGGTGCAGGGGGGAATCTGACCCCGCCCTCGATCACAGAGATCAGAGGGAACGGCATCCAGCCACCGGACCAGCGCATCGTGGCATAGTCGACGGAGTCTGCCGGCTTTGAGCAGGACTCGCTCCGGAATATCGAAGGCAGCCCTAAATCTGGCTATGCCCTCTTCGGTGTCTAAACTGAACCTAGGGGTGCCCATGTCTAGAAAGAAGGATACAGCAAAGAAAAAACCCTAAAGGCTGCTGAACCCTAGGAAAAAGCTACACAGAGGCGTGAAGCAACTTACAGAGACGAAAAGAGGCAACTCGAGTATAGATCCAGACACGCCCTACGGTCGTCCTCGCTAGAAAGATCTTGAGCAGCAGAGCAGAAATCGGAGATGAGGGCGAAGGCGAAAAGAAATCAGAAACTAGAAGAGAAGAAGACGACCCTATTTATGGAGAAGAAACCCTCGGCGCGCGCTGCTTTCGAAATTCGAAAGGACGGATTTCGCAATCCGCGCCTATTCCATCAATAAGACAGCGCGATCAGTGAAGAAGCGACGCGTGTAACCGTCGACTCGCTTCCCGGTACAGGCGAGACAGAGCATTCATTGCTTCAGGACAGTTGAAGCGACACCAGGCAATGACCGTCGCATCCCCAGGCGAGTCTTCTAGCTTTCAACCACTAAAGGCCAAGGCGCTCGAGAGGTCAAAAGCTAGGGGGCAATTGTGTGGGGTGATTTCCAGAACCACAGGATTACGCTAATCACAGCCATTAGATGAGGCTAAGCACTCTCACGTGCCATCCGCGTGCCACCCACGTGGCACCAAGCTCACCCCGGCTACCAGGACAGGGGGTCCGGCCGAAGTCAGGCAGCTCCGGGCCGCTAGCGCCGAACTGGTCCACCCCCGGGTGCCATCTCGGCAGGGAGCTCCACCTCGGCTGAAGAAGCCGGGATGGAAGCCGAAGCCAGAAAGAGTCTCCACTCACGCCCCTCATCCCCACGTCACCAGGCACGTGGAGGGATAGGGGCACGAGCTAGAGGGACAGACACGACATCCAGCCGCTCGCAATCTTCGCCAGATCCTAACAGAGCGGCATCCAGCGGCTGAGGCCACATCAGGGCAAGGCCCGGAGGGCAGATCTGATGATACCCTACCGCCAAAGGCGTCCAACACGATCTGGCCCAACAAGACGCGCATTAAATGCGACGTGGGCTGATCCGACGCGCATTAATGCAGAGTGGGCTGGATTGGACCGCATTAATTGCAACGTGGGCTGATCATGACTTCCCAGTCGAATCATGAGACCCATGCCAAGATATCGTCCAAGATATCTTCCAAATCGTCTATAAAAGGATTGCTTTTCACATGCAAGGTACGCATAAGACAACTCATAGAGCTGTTACTCTGCCTCTCTTCCTCCTCTCCTCCCATTGTTCCAGTTCCTTCACTGACTTTGGCATCGGAGAGCCTTGCGCCGCCCAGGCCAGGGTCCTCTGACCGTGTGTTCTTCCCTTTCAGGCTTTCGGACGGTACCCAGTCATCACTACCATTGGATAAGTCCTCTAAGGCTCCCCCGTTATTGTGGGTCATTATTTTCTGCACCTACAGTAATGTTCTTCATTTGTTTTTTTTTTTTTATAGTTAGGGTTACAAGTTACACATATAAATGAGGGGTGTTTGTCAGTTTTTTTAACTTCACTCAGCAGCAGATCAACCACAACAAAGTTCAAGACATTTATTGCAATGATATTACAGTTAAGTTTTTGAAAGTATATCATGACCATTTTAGTATGTGCCTCTTCCAACATTTGTTGTGGGGCTATTGATCCCAAAGTGATACTTGAACTTGAGGACCACGGGTTGTAGAGATTGATCCCTAGACATGTATGTGAAACTAAAATCCAACTCCAATAAACCTTAAATGTAATGGTGGTCGCAGCTATACTTTACATTAGTGCTTAGCAATGTTGTTATATGAGAAGTGGGCGCCTTTTTATTGAAAAATTTCAAAGATGTATAACTTCAGTTGGAGTGAAATTCTAGTATAATCCTATGCATAGTTAGGCAAATAATATGATTAGGTTGGTTCGAGGAAATAGAGGTCTCACATAAGTCAAATCAAGAAATCTTCTATCTTATACTACTCATTGTAATTTTAACAATGTGTATGATTAGAGAATGGCATCTTATTCTAGTGGTAAGATGCGTTGGTTCTCACCTGACTGCCCCGATCCCTGGGATATGCCACTTTCCCTCGCCTAAGGACTCCCTTATCTCACTTGAGGGCTCGATGGGATCCCAACCTCCTTAGATGTGGTAAAAAAATGTGCATGATTATATGATAAACTTGTTAGAAATCCCAAAGGAAGAGGACAGGTTATGGTTAAACCTAGAAGTGGGACTTGTTTTGAAATGCTTTATAAGCGAATTAGGAGTTTTTTTCCTGGCTTGTCATGGGCTGTTTAAGACCTGATATGTGACATTTATATGGCCCGTGTCAGATATTACGTGCACTGCTACCGGATCCGACCCAGAAATCTCAAGCCCACACATAATGTTGACCCACAGCTTTAATGAGCATGAGTGCATCGTGCGCAAAATCTTTGAGACCATGTCAAGACTAGCATGTGCTCCTTTGGAAACTACTGCTTCTTGTAATGATTTTTCGCTCATGATGTTTGGGCTGACCCAAAAGTTAAAGTTCAGACCTAGTCTATACCCATTTATATATATATATATATATATATTCATACACTTCCCAGTTTACAAAAAGGTCTGTGTAGGGTATATATGATGTGTAGGTAGGGTTGTAAACGGATCGGTTCCGGTCTGGATCATGGTGGACCCAGAACCGGAACCATTAAGGAACAGGTGGAATCGGATCCGGAACCGTTTCGGAACCGGTTTCTTGGCTCCGAAACCCGGAACCGGAACCAGAACCATATATGGGACGGGTTTGAATCCAGGTCCGGGTCTAGGTAGAGAATGATATTAAGAAAATATGATTTTTAGAAGAGATTCTCGAAAATTGAGGTAATATGTCAGGTCTAGGGTCCACAGGTCTGAACCAAGGTGGAACCGGACCCGGACCTATTTACTTATTGGGGCCTAAATAAGATTCCAGATCTGATTTTTAACGGGTTAAAACTTCCATATAATTAGAGAATCGGAATTCCATTTACATCCCTATTTGGAGGTCATTACAGAATCGATCCAAAACATCAGAGACCTAATCTGGAATAAAGAAGTTATTGCCATCATGCTGCTGTTAGCATTCATGTCCAGATTGACCAAATCAACCATTGAAATAATGTTTTGACAATCACATGCACATCCGCTCGGATTTATCCTATGCGCTCTTGATGGACAGATCTACATTATGGTTGGATCATTATGACCATCAAATGGTTCAAATTTTAGGGTATATTTATGAAGCTTAATTAACATATGTGGGCCCTTTCACTCACCAATTTAATCAAGCTTTCAAATTGTGGTCCATTTTAGTAATCGTATGTTAATATTTATCTTTATGCCCTAATCATGAGAATCAATTGATGGATTGAAGATTAATTTGATGATCATGTAAGTCTGAATCATGTTGTGTTGAATAACATGCAACTGACAAAAAATAATAATAATAATAAATTCAATTGGATCATATGGCCTACGTATGCATGTATTTTGATATTTGTGTAATTTAATTAGGTTACAAATGTCAATTGACGTCAAATTAAGGCATGTGAACCACAATGAAGCCCAATTAAATTAACCAAAGCACATTATAATGTGATGGGCCATAATCGTTAATGAACCTTATGATATAAAATACAACACACTTGACAATCATTTTAGTGAAAATGTAGATCAGGTACTATATTTATCAAATTAAAATCCACATCTGGACTGGCTGTTAGCCGCCATGTGGCCTAGTCATGATTTGATTGAATTAAATTCATCGCTAAAGTTAATTGTAGAATGAATAGTAACATCAAAGTTGCAGGACCCATTTAGGAGATCTAGGATCGGCCCACAAGTACGATCGTCTCCAATTATTTGGAGACCGTGATAAGGTATCTTTATGCATACTTTCTAGTTAGACTGTGGTTGTCTTGCCCATAGGTGTCACCGATCTTTTTACGTTGTACATAATAAAATAGCCTTATTGTGTGATCGGTTCATCCAAAGTAACCAAGCGTATGTTGCCCGTCCGACTCAAAGAAGTTGGATGATGATACATGGTTACTAAATTAGTTTAATTTAATTCTCGTCCCATATATGTTTAAATTAGTCTAAATTTATAATTGCGTGATTTAAACTCAAAGCATTTATGATTGTTGATTGAAAGTACATATTTATTTCAGTTGCCAATAATCTGTCTTTTCCCTTTCAAATCCCGACTCTTGAATGGTTCCAACTTTTCCAATTGGAAAGACACACGGACCTTTGCCATAAGCCTTTTACATATATATGCTGCTATGAAGAAGCCTGAGCCATCCAAGCCTACCAATGCTTCCACTGCTGTCGAACAGGCAGAATTTGACAAGTGGGAAAGATCTAACAATCTATGTCTCCAGTTGATGAAGAACATGGTTGCCAAGTGGTTTAAGGTAACATCTTTACAAAGATGTAAATAGTTGCATGGATGCCTTGGAACAACAATTTAAGGTGTCATTAGTGGGAGTCCATGTCTAGTTGTCTTGCAAGGAAGGCATGTATATGACTGATTCGGAAAAAGCAAAGATAGCTCCACAACAAGACTAAAGGGTGGCTTGGTTGGTTATCTTACCCAATTGTCCAGTGATCAATCATTGGCTAAGTCATTCTTTTCACACGTGGGAGCTTTCTCCCCAGATGCGTTGGCTCTCTTTCCCATTGTGTGGGCTTCCTTTTCCCACCAGATGAGTGGGCTCTTAAGTACCAGGCCCCTAGGCTTGGATAACCCAAAAATGAAAAAAGCTAATCCTCCACAGTATTGACGATCATTACTTCTTTTTATAAAAAAAATTATCCTCCGTTGGGCTATTGGTCCGGAGTGGTACTTTATCTTTAGGGCCTAGGACCCAGGGCTCTAGGGATTGATCCCCAGTTATGTTGTGAAATAAAGTTTCCAACTCCACTTAACTATGAGTGTGATGGCGGTCACAATAATAATTATAATTAGTGTTTAGCAATGTATAACAATAATTATATAAGAAGTGACCTTTATTGAATACTTCAATGATATATAACTTCATTTGGAGTCAAGTTTTGGTACAATCCTAAGCATAAGTAGGTGTATAATACGATCAGGTTGGCTCTACGAAAGATGAGTCTCACATAAGTCAAGCCAAGAAGTCTTCGTTCTGATCATGATAGCACTTAATGTAATGTCAACAATGTGATTTTATGATACTAGTGGATAGGTACGTGCGTTGCACATTAGTTCATTCCACTCTCATCAAATAATAAGATTTTCAGCTATAGTACTATGTTATAAGATACTGTCATATGCTAGAAAAAAAGTGATATTTATCGCCTCAAGAACATATCTAAATGGAAAATGCTATTCAAAAGATGATTAAATCAAATGAAGAAATGAAAAAAAAATTAAAATGTATCCTGCAGAACATAAAAGACACTTGATCATTATAATCTTCAATAGATATTTTAGATGGAAATTCTAAGAAATGATGAGTTATGACATAGTGTTTGTCTAGTGTAATCAAATTCAGTTTTGGGGTAAGTGCTCAAGTTGAAATGAGAAAGGAGATGTTAATAGAATTTTCTTCTATTTTATAAAAAGGTTTTTTAACCAATTGACAGTACAAAAGATGCTTACATAGTATACCTTTAGATTTCCAAATTTGCAGAGGCACATGTCTGCTACTTGAAGTGCACGTTCAGTTTTTGGAATTTGGGTTTTTTGCTTCTCATTAATCCTTTTAAGCTGCAAGAGAAGATAAAGGAATAAGTACCCAGACAAAAATATGATCACAACTATTTAATTAAACTTTGTAGCAATCCATCAGGTGGAATTGAACTCCATAAAAATGGGAAAATCCAATATTTAGACCAAAAGATGCAGTTTGAAATGAATTTTTTTTTACTGTTACTACCCCTTAAAATTTCGTTTTTGATGAAAACATCTTCATGGTAAAGGAGGAAAAGCATGAACATGATAAAGAGTAGCTGTCATCCGCAATGGATCTATGGGGACTCTAAGGGTGATCTCTAAAGCAATCATCCATAGAAGTCGAGAATTTTGCCTTCTTATAAATATATTCATGCTTTATATGGGAATTTTTGTGCACAAGCCTTTTCCGTGAAATGCGGAAATTGTGTTGCATCAACAGTTCTCTCAGTCTCTGCCAGAAACCGACAACCGAGGAATGTTGAGAGGGGAAAAAAAGGAATTATTAAAAATTAAGAGCTACAAGTAACCTAGTTCCGTGAAGATTAACAAAAAATTCTTAGAAATAGTTAAAAAAAAAAGTCCTAGGAGGAGAATGTGAATTTGGTGAATAAGGCCTAACTTTCTAGCACGTTAGACAGAAGTTAGAGAAGCTATCAAAGAACTGATATATTCGATGTTCTAAAGACTACATGTTTTCACCTTGATCCAAACTAAACAATGGATTCATCACACTTTAATATCTCTATAAAACCCCCATAGTTTACTATGAATTCTTGGGAATTCAATTCGAAGTAGGCAATGGGGACTGATTTTTATTAGTCACTCTTTCTCAACTTGTTTGCAATTAGAATGCTCCCTTAAGAATATAGAAATGAATTCTTTAATTGTTTTTAAGAATGGTAATGATTATAGTTATTAAAAATTAAACCAAATTGGATACATGTAGAAAGAAATGATACTATTTTCATAAAAACTAAATGGTGCCTGGGAACTCTTGTTTCATGCTGAATTGAGTTATGTTATTAGGCACACAAATATAAATTGGTTCCAAGCTCCCTTATGCAAGAGTTGAAGCATGAATCTAGTAGTCCAGAAGGAGAATTGAACTAAAAACCCATATATCCAAGTATAGTAAAGAGAAAGAGGCATTTCTTGGATATATCATTAGAATTTTACCTGAGCAGAGGCTTTAAGGAAGAACGTGACCGAAGACGCTTCATCTGCATAAGACGTGCTAGAAACAAAACATTTCTTGCATGTAAGTCGATTCCTTAAGCAAGGGTCAGAGCTGAGCACCACCCTTCCCATCTCCCTTAGCATCAAACTCCAAAATAAAACACTGTGAGGTCCGTCTCTCAAAGCAAAAATCCTACTATACTTACATTGCCCATCACTGTCTCCACCGAGGCCCTTCACACTATCGCTCAATACTACAAGTAAAAGTTGTGCAATATGAAGAGAAACAAAAAAACAAAAAAAAAATGTGTAGAAAGAGAGACAAAAGGGAATCAAAATTTACTGTAGCAGTCTCTAAAATACTATTACTTAATACAAATTTTTCACAAAATGTGGGCTGTTGTTTTCAACTGCACATTCAATGCCCCAAGCCCAAAAATGCCCTCCATTGGAATTGGAAGGTCCAATTTCGCATATGTGGCCTACAACTACTCTGCTAAACTGAAAAATGCACTTTAATGTCATGGTGGTAGGGAGACATACAAAAATTAAATGCAACAAAAAGGCTGGAGAACATAAAGCATGCAAGAAAGTAGGCAGCAGTTGCTTGGTTTTTCTTTTTCGTTCTCTGTTTTTTTTTATTCTTGAATGGTAGTTGCCTGTCATGTGGTAATCCACCACCATACAAGAAGCAAATGTAGAGGAAGATGGCATGCAATTTGGTTATCATGAGTAATTTTTTTAGAAAGATAAGAAAAGCATGTATGCAGAGGATGATTACATGTTATTTATGCAATAACATGAATAAAATATCCCTGGAGCTGGTGCAAAAAGAAAAATAAAGCTAAAATCACTTGTCTTCACAAACTCATATCAGCAAGCCACCTTAACATTTCCACTCTAGGAAAATTGGGTTCCCCCAATATCTAAGCCACCATTAAATTGGTTCATGAGTTTTTTTTTTTTTTTGTTAGACATTATGGCTGATGTACTTCATCTTATTGTTCCGGTCACATTTTTAGATAGAAACTCTTTATAGCATATGGTTTTAATATAACTATTGTGTCAATCTTGTAGCACTTAAATTAACATGGCGGTGTAACTCGATAAATTTGTGCTTTGATATAACATATAAATGAACAAGTACATAGCTCCGGTCTCTGTGTTTCAATAAATTGTTCAGATTAGTTTAGAAATTATTATTTACAGTGAAGCTTTGAAGGGTTTTCTTTTTCAAAATATTCACTTTTTATCTATCTACTTCATTTTCAGCATAGGTTAAGGTCCATGCTTGACTATGCTAGTTCCCTCTGATAGGCTAAGATTAACTTCGGTAATAGAATTTCACATTCATATTATCTAATTTTTCCAACTACAGAATCAAGGATAGAAGGAGCAAGGGTAGGGAAAAGGAATCAGATCATGTGCTGCTTCTAAAGAACGAAGAGGGGAATCAAGGATAGAAGAAGCAAGGTAGGGAAAAGGAATCAGATCATTGCTGCTTCTAAAGAACGAAGAGGGGATCAAACCCCTTCACCATTAGTGGGAAGAATGATTCGGGCTTTCTTTCATGAGCCAGAAGGTCCCTTGAACAAAACACGAGGGCAATTTTTTTGAGCTGCTTTTATTATATGGTAAGGATATTGAGTCAAAGCAAAAGACAGCAACCAGAATCAATGATCTAAATGATATATGACAGGATAAACTGAGAACTAAGAAGCCATTTTACTGAATACATGGTTAAAAAGCAAAGCAAAGAAGGTCCATTATCAGAATCAGTTTTGATATACAACTCTAACCTACCTTGAACTTGGCAGAATTCATTATAGTTAAGAGATACTATTTTAGTGCAACACAGCAATAAACTCATCCAATATCGAGTTTCTAGTTAAGTCTAGCATTAGTCACAGAAAAAAGAAAAAAACCATGATATAAAAAATGTGTAAATCTAACGCAATAAATCCCCATATAAAAAAACCCCAAACGCCACTTGTCTACTCAATTCCCCTTCTCTTTTACCAAATGAGATTAATATATCTAAAACGACGCCACTTGTCCACTCAATTCCCCCCTTCTCTTTTTCCAAATGAGATTAATATATCTAAAACGGTCTCATAAGAAAAAAACAAACAGCATCTTCAGTCATCCCTATCTCCAATATAAAACCCCAATAAATCCCAATATAAAAAAACCCAAACATACTTCTCCACTCAATTCCCCTTCTCCGTTTCTATACCTATATTTTAAAAAAAAAATTAAACTTTATTATCATGATTCATGAGGCCAGAAAAAGGCTTCATACCCGGAAAAAAAAAAGTTCTGAGTATGGGGCACCCAGAGTGAGCTGGCAACCAATACCCTTTGAACATGTCCATGATGCAAGGAGTTATATAACACACATTTTTTGGATGATCAGGTTCAACCTCAGGTAAGCTATCACCATTATTTTCGAATGCTTATTATCAAAACAAGAGAGTCTTCTATATTATATGATTAAAGAATTCACTTTCTGGGGAAAAAAAAAAGTCTGCAAACTTTCTTAAACTTTCTAGAGTGAAACATTCTTAAAAACAAATTAACTCAAGCCAGAAAGTTCTATACTTGTTTTTCTTGTATGCCATAGTCTTGGCATATAATAAAACATATTAGGAGAAGGAAAAATGGCCCTACAGGAAAGTTAGGGACGTATTTATGACTTTTGCAAGAATAATCGAGTTTTTTCCCAGAATAACACCCTCAAATAAACTAATTCCCATAATAGCACCCATTTGAAAATAATACTCAAAACAGCATCCCGAGACTACGTGGTATATCCAATCCTAATGCATGTTAATGACGTGACCCCACTTAAATGCATGGTTTCGAATCCTCATGTGGAACATCCCAAAACGTTTTGATATTATACACGTGGCATGTAGGTGAGGCCCGCTGAGTTCATTTTGACAGCTACTGCATCAAAGAAAATGATTCTGTGTGGGCCATCTATTGGAGTTTGGTGCGATGGTAATGGGAGCTGAGAAACTGGATGCAGGCGCATTTTTTCCACTTTTCAAGGAACGGTATCTCTTTTCAAAACTTGATGTACATATAGCTATAGCTAATACGGATTTCTCATCTTGAATTTGTAGTCCCTGGAAAATGTTTAAAGTGTGGAATGTTTCTTGCCTTCTTGGAATATTATGGCAAAAATGGTTGTGAGAACAAATTATTTCTAAATAATTAAATATAATGAGTGTATAAAATTATTAATTACTGAAAAAATAATTATTTTTGTATTTCTTCCCATTTTGCATTTTTTATACTATTATTTTTCACTATATTTACAATTTAACGACAGTACAGAAATGTTGCGATAATATCACTATACTTTCTTTGTGGATATTTGTGATAGTGTCATGTTCGCTTAGTTGGCCTAAGACTATGGTTTGCATCCGGAGGTTATGGGTTTAAAACTGCACTAGTGCTGCTGGAAAATTTTATCCGGCTTTCTCTCCTGGGCCCGTAGGGATTATTCTGGTCCAAAAGACTGCGTTATGAAAAAAAAAAAAAAAGGGAATTTAAGAATACTTCAGCAAAATTGGATTGTAGACCTGTTTTATTTATGAAGTGTATTTTTAAGATGGCTTGAAATGGACAGAAATTTATATAAGAAAAATATGAGATATTTGGGCTCATTAAAACAATTCATTAGGAAATTTTCAAGAAATGCTGAAGTAAGTTTGGTGGCATTCAATGTACTTTGATAGAATATTTCATTGATGTTTTAATTCAAAAGGTAGTCTAAAAATTAATCCCTGAATGCAACAGATAAGAAACTATCTCACATTAAAGACTTAGTCCTCTTGAATTAAATTTGTAAGGTCCGTCTTTATTTGATCAAAAGCTTGTTCATACCCTGCATTACTCTCTTTATAGACAATTACTCAAGGCCGTCTAATTAAGGTGAAATTCATGTCAATTTTCAATCTAAAGGCAATATTCAAAATTACTGACCCTCGGTCAAACATTTAATCAGGTGATAATTGATGCCCATAATTTTATTTCTCCCAACAAGTTGTCCTAACAAATATTCCTTCCATCCTCCTAAACAAATCAGATGGATGCAATTATGTCTATTTCATACAATATCATCTCAAGAGATTCAACTCTTTAAAAAAAAAAGAGAATAATTTTATTTCAAAAATCATATTATTTAGAGAATGTCTTTCCAAAATTACAAATAATATAAAAAAGCATTTTTAAATCCTGAAAAAAAAAACATATTTCAATTCAAAGAGTAGCCATGGCCCCAGGAGACTCCCTTTTCTCCACAAAAGAGGAAATATTATGCATTAACTGCATAGTACAACTGGTAGTTTCCTCAACAAGTATAACCTGGTAGCAGTTAACCAACTGCATTAGTTGCTAATAATAGAAATTCCCAATTACAAAACCGCCCTCAAATAGTCACGACTTCAATTCCAAGACCCAACCAGACGATCGATTCTATGATGAGTAAAATGAGCGAAACACCAGGTCTAAGCGGCCAGGCTTGGATATGCCATGTAGGCTCGGGATGCTATTCTGGGTATTATTTTCAAATGGGTGCTATTATGGGAATTAGTTTATTTGAGGGTGCTATTCTGGGAAAAAACTCAGAATAATCACTAAAAGTAACAATGGCTAATGTCATTTTCATCATCATTGTCATTAATAACAGCAAAGACTCTTCATCCAAAACATCAAAGCCTCATTGCATCAATTATTAATAATTTTTTTATTAAGATGAATTGGTAAGGCTACAAAACCCACACTAGGGTTTATTCCATGGACTCACAGACTGGGCTTGTCCTGGCCAATGAGCACCCATATTGGGTATTGGCCATTAATCCGAAAGTGATTCTTTAACACATTGATGTTAGTAGCTTCAAAAATAATATTGTGAGTCAACCTATTTTCTTAAGATACTGCTACCTTACCTAACCAACATAAGCTTCTAGCTACCTGGGACATCCATGTCGGTTTCTAGTTGAAACCAATGTCCATATCCAATATAAAAAAACAGGGGCTTTCTGTAATCAACCAATTTATTTTGTTTAACGCGGTCCATCTTTGACAAATCTAAGCCATTCATGCTCGCTTACCTCCCATGAATCTACATTCATCCCAGTCTGATACAAATTCAACCATTAACCATAAGTAGATCAACCCAAAAAAATTACACGGTGAAAAATCATTAGATTTTAAAGATTCAAAAATGAGCATTAGAATTACTTGATCACAATGACACAACCTACCTTTATGAATCACAAATGAGCCGTAGGTGAGCCCACACAGGAGAGGGCACTAATTTTTGGGGCTGTTCCAATCCTAAATCTTAATCCCAACAACAAATCCTTTTCTAGCTTCTTTAACAGAGGAATATAAAGAAACACATGGGAAGCACTCTTTACAAATAAAGAGAAATATTAGAGTAACATAAACAACAGATGGTGGACGTTTTCTATACACAGAAGCAAAATAACAAGAAACCAGCGTTCTGGTTTTCCCTTTTGTCATTGAGAAAGAGAGGCATTCATGAGAGAATTCCAAATCAAATTAACACCCACAATTAAGAAATAAAAGCACAAAGCATGAACATCTCAATCAATGACATTGACTGAAAAGAACAAATTAACACCCACAATCAAGACACCTTGCATGTAAGGAAGGAAGTAAAGAACTGACAAAAGGAGAAAATGTGAAATCCAAACCTGGAAGAGGAAGGCAGCAGGTAAGAGAGATCAGTTGGGTTGCAGTGCCTCAGTGGTGTTGAAGTGCTGTGAGATTGCAGGATGCTTTGGTTGCATACAGGTGAAGAGAAATCCTGGACTGAAAGAGAAAGCAGGGTTGGATGCTGGAGGAGAAAGTGCAAATCTGTGCTAGTAAGCAGGAGGGGAGTTGCACGAAAGCAGGAAGAGAAAACCGCTTTTATATATGGTAGGATAGGTCCGATAGGATAAGGACTCCATTTGGCACATGTTTAAACTGCTGCTTTAGGAGATAAGGATCTCCTTTTGGTACGTGTATGGGGTATATGGTGTGGCACGTTTATGGGGGTATAGAGTCGACGAAACTGCTGCTTATGAAAGCAGGAAGAGAAAACTGCTTTTATATATGGTAGGATAGGATAAGGACTCCATTTGGCACGTGTTTAAACTGCTGCTTTATGAGATAAGGATCTCCATTTGGCACGTGTATGGGGTATATGGTATGGCACATTTATGGGGGTATAGAGTCGACGAAACTGCTGCTTTTATTATATTACTAGTAAGAGGTACGTGCATTGCACGTAGTTGTTAGTGATAGGCTCACTCTCAAAGTGACGTGTTTACTGTCATAAAAGAAAGCTTAAACATACAGCTGTCTAGTTCTTATTATATATGTTTGAGTTCATTAATGAATAAAACAGAACTTTCATTCTACTTTTAATAACACAGTATAAGATGCAAACATATGATTGTTTTCTCCCAAAGATCAATCAATGAAATGGAATATGCTAATCTTAAGATAACTAAATCAAATGAGCAAATGGGAAAAAATATAGTATGCAAAACATCAAATATGCTTGATCAATATAATCTTTCTTAGGAATTTGAAATCCTAACCAAAACATACAAATAATAAAATGTAAACAAAGGTTGCTGAAATCACAGAAGACCTATTATCTAGTTCGTGTTACAACTCAAGATAGACTACATTAATCACATTTTGCACATGTTTTATGCACGAACATCTTGACTAATATGAAGAAGTCAATATGCAAACACATTAAATATGACGAAAACAGTGCATTGACTTACCTGCAATTATCATTCATACCTAGAAGAATAATTGATAGGATAAAATGCATACCTTCAATCTTTTTGGTGGCCTTTTGATGGATTTGATGCACCTGCCACAAGATAAAATGTCTATTGATTTTAATTATTGTTATTTATTACCGTTCCTATATAGATGTTTATAAAAAAAATTATATTCTTTTCATCTTTATGAAAATATAAGACAAAAAAGGATGGCGACGATAAAATCAGTAGGGCTTCTTGGTATAATTAAAAAAAAAAATGATAATCTTCAGCATTGAAAAATGCATATAGCAGGTAGACCAAGGACTCATGTAAAGGCTTCATCTTATAAAATAATCATTATAGTATTTAACTAAAGGCTTTATCTCATGTAAAAGCTTCATCTTATAAAAATTTCATTATAGCATTTAACTAAAAATGCAAAGCTTAACTACTCTCAAAAGCAATTAAAAACACGTGGGATATCATGAATAAACAGTATGCAACTTAGAACAAATTGTTTAACCAAATGAGGATAGGCTACAACAAACACACTCATATTGTCAATATGGAACCACAAAGACGGGAAGACTACTTGGCCGCTAGTCTTAAAGGAATGGGGCCTTCATCATCAAAAACACGTGGCAGAAAACTAAAGTAGCATCAGTAGGAAAACAAGATATCTTTCTTTCTTAAACCAAATACCAACAAACAGAATGTCACAAAATAGAGAAACGTGGATGTGGATGGTAGATTCAAACATTAATATTGAGTAGGAATCTCAAAGTCTTAAAACGCTTATAAGTCAATCTAGAAGAGATACCATTAAGTGCAAATTGTATAAACTATGTTAGTTCTACTGACTTTTCAATCATGCAGTCCTCATGTCTACAAATGGTGATACAATGCCACAAAGAAAATGAGTAGTCACTTTACAAGAAAGAAACACCACCACAAACAGGGGATGAAGTGAGCAGGAAAACATCTTGCAGTTGCATCCAAATCATATAAGACAATCAGAGTAAAGGGGAAATTAAAAGGGGAAAAGGTTAAAAAAAAAAAAAAAAAAAAAAAAAAAAAAAAAGGAGAATAGAAATGAACCAACAACCCCTTTCAGACTGGCGAACTATGTTGGAGCAGTCATAGACAATTTCAATTGCATTCAACACCAGCTTTATGAGTTCGCTGAGGCATGCTCTTGCACCATCTACCATTTTGTTGGAATCCATTTGACTCGACCAATTCTCCTTTCCTATGATTGAACTCCACTTGAATCAAAGAAGACAGCCTCTACATTTCATTGAGATAGAAATGGAAATTTCATAGTTCCCAGCTGAAAGACGAATCTCAAGCAATAGCATCCAAAGAATTTCATTTTTATACTTAAGTTGATATGATCATAAGGTACAAACATGCAAAAAGGCATTGATTGAACAATGGTTGTTTTAATTTTTTTTGCTTTTTTTAAAGTAGTGATATTGTAAGTAAATTTAAAGAACATGTAACTCCCATGTCTTGTTCAGGTGTATGAAACAGTTTACAGTTGCACTAAAAAATGGTTTAGTTAGTTAAAATAAAATCCTTTCTAACATTTATCCCTTCCATTTAGTTGAACAAACTTGGTAGCCTCAAAAGGTGGTGAAATGGAGCCTTTCATGGACACAGATGTATGGAACCCTCTCTACAAACGCAGCCTTTCTTCATAATTCATATGAAATGAATCACCATCATCGAGCCTTGTTTCATCTAATTAATATAACTGAATATAAAAAATATAATAGAATTCATATGTTTCACGAAGATTGGAAGATTAGTATTAAGAATTACATGCAAAAAAATAAGATGACCTGTGTCTGCAATTGTAGGAGTCTCCCCTGCTGTGAGTGTCTTTGATTCCTTGAACGTAATCTTCCCAGGAATATCAATATCAAAAAGGTGAATCTACAAGTCAACACATATACTTGATAAATTAAAATTTTCCTTTCCACAAAACTCCATCATAGATAACTTTCTGATAAGAGATGTAGAAGAAAAGACATGCCACGTAAACATTGTTATGTTTGGCTCACAAGGAAGATGTAGTAATTGGCTTGAGCTTAATTCTTATATCAGTAGCAAGTAAATACAGAGAATAGGGATTATTTACATGGAAGATCAAACATACCATGTTTATTATGATTATCCAACATAAAAGGTGTATACAACAAAAAAAAATGCATCAAATAAAATGAAAGGGAAATACACACAGGTTACCAATTTACATTCACAGTCACCAGTTTGTTATCGTCTCTCTTTACATGGACAACCAAGATGTTTGAAGATCTTGAGAGTGAGAGTTTGAATTCCATTAAGAGCTTAAATGATGTTTATGTGACCCAAAAGAAAGGAAGAGAGAGATTTCCCTCCAATAAAGGATATATAATAAATTTCAGTATGTATTGAAGTACTATTCTCAACTCTTGTTTTTTGCTTCAGCCTACTTTGAGAGCCTATTGTCCACATCTCCAACAAGCTCAACAAAGGTCATTTATCAAGTAAGTGTCATTCTTTAGATCTTCACCAATGCAGGATAACTGCATCCTGCCTCATTGCTCCTCAAAAAACATTATTCTCCTCGCTTTACAGGTTGATAGAGGACATTTTTGTTACCTAATACAATGAATTCAGAGTTGCATTACCATGTAAACAGGATGAGAAGAGACTCACTCCACACCTTTCAGTGTTTAGCCTTCAATTTCCCATCTGTTCCAAACACGCAACATGTATTGTACAAATGATCGCCAGAGCTTTCCGGTATGGAGCCACCAACTATTGTAATCTTCAGCCTGCTGGCAACTTCAGATAGCATTGAAGATGATGGAGATGCATCACCTATCCTCTGCATATACTGGAAAGCTATCATTTGAATATGAACTGTTCCATATTTCCTGACATGCAAAAAGACACCAACCAAACCAAAATCACCTCTCAATCATGCCAAACAGTTCTCATAGAATCCAATAAAAAATATGCACATAAAATTGTTTCTCTCTTCTTATGAAGCCTTTAAGTCTTTTCGTATTATAAGATTACAGTAAAAGTAGTACGTTTTAGGATAATATTATAATAAAACAATGAGAACCGTGAATCTACCTTTTATCATAACCTGACCCTCAAATGATTCCTGTTTAGGTTGAATTGAAGGGAGAACTTATAAACTTTTTGTAAAGTATAAAAACGAATCACCTCTTCTAAATTGAAGTGATTACTACCCAAAAGCCCCAAATACACCACAGTTAAGATGATTCAGCATATTCAAGTTATAAGTAGTTGTAACATAAACACTATATGCAACACATAACTCAAGAGAAAAAATGACCCGGGAAAGAAAACAGAGAAAAGAAAAGGAGTGGACAGAGGAGGTGGAGGAAGAAGAAGAGAAAAGCCAGTCATAAGCCTTTGCTACTTTTTCCTAAGCCAGAAGGTCCCTTGAACAGAATATGAGGGCAATTTTTTTTTTTTTGTTTTTTTTTTTGAGATATCTAGTCAAAGCAAAAGACAACAACCAGAATCGATGATCTAAATGATATATGACAGGATGTTACATCATAGACTAAGAACTCAGAAGCCATTTTAGTTCATTAGAATCAGTTTTTGATATACAACTCTAACCTACCTTGATCTTGGCAGTATTCATTACAGTGAAGAGATGCTGTTTTAGTGTAACACAACAATAAACTCATCCAATATGGAGTTTCTAGTTCAGTCTTGCATTGATCACAGAAACAATTCCATGATCTAAAAAATGTGCACATCTGACTCAACAAATCCCCATAGATAAAAACCCTAAAGGGCACTTCTCCTCTCAACAGCATCTTCAGTCATCCCCATCTCCAATAATAAAACCCCAATAAAGACACTTCTCCACTCAATTCCCCTTCTCCGTTTCCAAACCTATATTCCTCCGTTTCTAAACTTGTATTGAATCTGCAGCAGATCTTTACACATCCAAAGACAGCCTAAACAACTAAAATCATCAATCCATAACAAAACCAACCCACAACAGGAAATCACCATTAACCACATAATTTTTTTAAAAAAATAAAGCTATTAAAAATTCAAAAAAAAAAAAAAAAACACTCAATCAGTGATTTGAACCATCAGATTCAAATCAGACGGGGAAGAGAGAGGGGAAGACAAACCTTGAAATATTAGACGACGCAGCGACGAATCCACAAACTGCATCGGATGAAATTGGGGTTGTTGCATGCATGTGCAATCAGGCAGGGAAGAGAGGAAGATAGACCTGGAAATATCAGACGAGGCAATGACTAAACCAGAAACAATGGTGAGGAGCGAAAGGAGTTGCATGAAATTCGGGTTGCATGTATGTGGGCCCACTATGAGATCTTCTTTGAAGACACCTTGCATTTAAGGGGCCACATGTAACATCTGAGTAGGCAACACCCATCGAAAGATACGAAGCAAGCAGCAGAAGCTGACAATGAAGGAGGAGAAACTCCTTTGTTATAATAGGCAAAATTAGCGAAAGTCCCTAGAGTTTTGAATGTATCCAACCTTGGGAAAAACTTTTCAAGGCCTATCTTCACTCATTACTATTTGCAGCGAGAGGTCGCTTGGCCCGTACGTTTTCATTTCTCAAGACTAAATGCCAAAATTAGTGAAAGATCCCTATAAGTAAATGTATCCAACCTCCGGTCCAAGGAAAAACTATTTAAGGCCTTGGTCCATGCAGCTAGACATATTGCGGCGAGAGATCCCTGGATACATTTTTTATGACTGATTTACCCTTTCAAACATTTTAGGCATCAAATTTTGAATTTTCAAATTTCAAATTTTGTATTATTCCACTTATTTTAGAGTGGCATTTTTAGGATCGAGCACCGTCAAATTATCGCACGTTGTCTTCGTTGCAGAAAAGAGAGATCAGTTTTGATCTCAGTGGGCCATACTGATCAAGGATTTCCGTCCTGGGGAGATCTTGAAGAAGAAGATAGCAGAGATCGTTTTGATCTTAGTGGGCCACACGGTTCCAGAGTTGTTGCAGATTGTCACGGTTCCGATACGCCGTCGTCCGCGCGTATGCAACTCCGATTCCTCACAGAGGAGTCGATAGGCGACTCTCTGATCGTGCATCGCCGTTTTGCCACCGCACGTCGTCGGAGAATAAGACTATTGCTGTCGCTGGATTCCCATTCTTCCGCGTCGTGCCATGGCCGAAGGAGAAGCAGCAGCGCTGCTCTCTGGTTCCAGGACGAGAAGAACCCAATTCTGTTTGGGGATAACAAGCGTACAAGAAGTATAAAGTTGAAAGTGCCGAGGTAGACTATTGCCAATTGGGGGAATTTTTTTTTCTTTATCAGACTTCCAATTTTTTTACAAGTGTGAATGAATGAGCCGTTCTCCAACTTCTTTTTTACGCACTGGTTATTATTGAACTTTGTAGCCAAGTTACACCGTTTCACATTGTCTCAATGAATATCCATGGATGCTCGAGAGTCATGACACGTCAATACTCTTACATTTGACATCGATTCAACGCTATAAGTACCGGGTTTTTTTAGTCAATTTTAGATCCAGGTTGGGCACATCACCAGAGACGGCTCATCTGGACCCCACATCGACGGAGACGCAGTCGCCCCTGCCACTGCTCGTCGATGGAGAAGGAGGGTCGCCGCCGATGCTGTCGTGCCTTGACCGGAGAGGAAGAAGCCACTACTGGCAGCGGTGTCTTCTGGTTCTTGTTGTAGAACAAGAACGGTAGAAGAAGAAGAAGGTGGGCCGCTGCCACTGCGCGTCGACGGAGAAGGAGGGTCACCGCTGCTGCCGTAGTGCCTAGACCAGAGAGGAAGAGGATCTCTACTGGCAGCAGTGTCTTTTGGCTCTGTTTTTGTCTTTTGTCAAATTCCGTGGAGGACTGACATCTCCCTGGTGATCGCTTTTGGCTCTGTTTATCTCTTTTGTCAAATTTATCTGATTTTTTTTAAATTTATCTAAGTTTTGTTCAAATTTATCCTAATTTTTGTCAAATTTATCTGATTGTTCTTCAAATTTATCTGTTTTCTGTCATATTTCTTTGTGTTTTTGGTAAATTTATCTGAGTTTTTTTTCAAAATTCATCTGAGTTTTGTTCAAATTTATTTGAGTTTTTGTCAAATTTATATGCGTGTTGTTCAAATTTATCTGTTTTCTGTCATATTTCTTTGTGTTTTTGGTAAATTTATTTGAGTTTTTTTTCAAAAGTTATCTGAGTTTTTTAGCAAATCTATTTACGTTTTTTGAAATCTATATGCGTTTTTTTAATGTATTTGTGTCTTTTGAAATTTATTTGTATCTTTTCAAATTTATTGCATTTTTTAAAATTTATTTTCGTTATTTTAAATTTATTTGCATTTTTTTTTAAATTTTCTTTGGATCTTTTGAGATTTATTTGAGTATTTTGAAATTTATTTATACTTTCTGAAATTTATTTGGATATTTTGAAACTTATTTGCATCTTTTTAAATTTATTTGCGTTATTTGATTATATATATTATTTTTTTAACTTATTGCATTTTTTGAATTTATTTCATTTTTTAAAATTTATTTTCGTTATTTTGAAATTTATATGTGTGTTTTTAGAATTTATTTGAAAATCTGGAGATCCCATTAATGGTGGGCAATTAAATGTTAGTTGGCCATTATTAATGGGATATCCCACTAATCGTGGGATATGATTTTGAAGAAAGGGTAAATCAGACATTTTAGGTCTTCAAATTTGAAAAAAGGACCTATCACATTATGAAAAAAGATTGTGGATCTAAGGCAATAAAGTGAAATGTTCAAAGACCCGTCGCCGAATGCCCAGAACTAAATTACCCTTTCAACTATTTTAGGCATAAATTTTGAAATTTAAATTTTAAAATTTCGTATTATCCCTCTTTTCTTCGGCAACGAGCCTACATTTGCGCTGATCTCTGCACGACGAAGAGTCTTCGTTCTAAAATTTCGTATTATCCCTCTTTTCTTCGGCAACCCCTTCTACCTTCTTCCCTCTCCCATCACCATCACCTCTGGGAACTAGCTCTTCCTTCGATCCTTAAAATCCTCCCTTTCTGCAACTGGTTTCTCCCATTGCTCCACCATTTCCACTTCCCTCTCTCAGCTCAAATGCCTAGGGTTTTCTTATCCTCCTTGTATTCCCATCCAAACCCTAGAATAATCCAGCATTCGAAGCCTCTCCAGCCGCCCGTCATTCCGAGGGAAAGCTCTGACAAGTGTCAAAGTTATGTCACATGGGAATTCTTTTTCCAAATCTAAGTCCAGGTCAAATACTCCCATCCAAAACGTGTCCATTCATCATTCTTTTCCCATCTCTATTTCTATTCATTGTCAGGTTCATGTTACCAGGTCATCAAGTCACCAGGTAATCACCCCCTTCATTCCTTTCTTTTCTCTCCAAAACACAGAACTCGTTTCTGTGATGAAGCTCAACACCCAAAGGAACTGGGCCACTCGGATAGTGGGTCTCCGTGATCAAGCACCGGGATTATCTTCACACATAATGTCGCCAATCCCTGTACGGCAAAGGGATCGGACTTGATCCATGATGAAGTCGTCCAGTGGGTCCCACAATAGCCTGTCACCCAGACTAGTCTTTCTTCATCAAACATGCCTCCATCTGATCAAAGTTCTGGATGATGGGCCAAATGGGGTCCACTCCATGTGGAACCTGCATCAATGGAGTTGCCCATGGGTCTACTACCAAATCTACAGTCCTGATCAAACATAAGTGGGGTCCACCTGGGTCCCACTTCCAAAATACGGTATAGTTCCCAAAAGTGTCGGTGTTCCCCTGTTACAAACTGGAGAAGAAAGGCAACGGGGCTCGAGTTTATCTGTGTTTTTGTTAAATTTATCTGTGTTTTTGTAAAATTTATCTGAGTTTCTTTACAATTTATCTGCGTTTTGGTGAAATTTATCTGAGTTTTTGTCAAATTTATCTAAGTGTTGTTCAAATTTATCTGTTTTCTATCATATTTCTTTGTGTTTTGGTAAATTTATTTGAGTTTTTTTCAAAATTTATCTAAGTTTTTTAGCAAATTTATTTATATTTTTTGAAATCTATATGCGTTTTTAAAATTTATTTTTGTTATTTTAAATTTATTTGCATTTTTTTGAAATTTTCTTTGGATCTTTTGAGATTTATTTGAGTCTTTTGAAATTTATTTATACTTTCTGAAATTTATTTGGATATTTTGAAACTTATTTGCATCTTTTTAAATTTATTTACATTATTTGATTATATATTGCTTTCTTTTAAACTTATTGCATTTTTTGAAATTATTTCATTTTTTAAAATTTATTTTTGTTATTTTGAAATTTATTTGTGTGCTTTTAGAATTTATTTGAAAATCTGGGGATTCCATTAATCGTGGGCCATTATTAATGGGATATCCCACTAGTCATGGGTTATGATTTAAAGAAATGGTAAATTAGACATTTCAGGTATGAAAAAGTGTGGGAGGGACCTTTGTCTCTGTAACGCCCCAATTCCAGATACCGAGAAAACCGTCAAAGTACCGAAATTGGCGCGCTACTTCCCGGAAAATCCGAGAACTTCCAAGATCGTAGGTCCGCAGTGAGGTCCAATTTAAAACTTTTTGAACACTATTATAACAACTGTTAATATTGCGGAAGCATAAAGAAATAAGCGGAAGCAATACAGAGATAGCGGAAGCATAAGGTATCATCAAAATCATATTATGTATAACGGGCTTATCGAGCCTAAAAATGACAAGTGATAAAAAATCAAGGTTTAATTACATATTTCCAAACACTACCCAACTCACTACAAAATATCGCTCAAAAACCCAAACAAACAGACACTCAAGCCCCTGTCACTGGTACTGGCTCTCCACCCTCCGGCTCGACCTCTTGGTCGGCCGGTCCCCATCCGCAGTCACCTACTACGAGTGCGTACGCATCGCCCTCGAACTCGGGGTCAAGACCTAAGCACCAAGAGTGGATCAGATCTAGAGATCTGGCAAGTCACAGTATGCTGATAATATAGGATGTATGCATCAAATGAGTAGAGACAGTGATAAAGTTAAGAGAATAGCAATGGTACAGATCCTAGGCAGTTGAGCAAGATAAACAAATAGAATCAAGATAATATAACCCTACACAAAATGGCACACTCACACAAGCTGGATACCGCGGGATATTATGCCGCGGCCCTCCCATACTGAACACAGTCGCGGCGGGGAAAATCTCACAGTGCTGGGGATTATCTAGCCCCGTAAATAACATCATCCATCAACACACACTGAGACCGAACCCGGTATCACACCATCCGTCTCCAACAATGCTCATCATGATAGCCACATAACACTCTCAATACCTCCTACCAGTGCTGATCAGTCCAACTGGCTGAGCTTAGATCAACTGAGTGAATGTTTATGCCGACTCAGGAAACTATAAGGGTCTGTGTCTGTCTAGGCTTTGCCTTGCGTGAACAAGGTCCTAACAAGTCCCTAAGAGGTCTAAGTATCCATGGATCATAATCCAAGTCCAAATCCAGTCAATGGATCCATACCAAGGCCCACCAAATACATGGCCTGGTCTATAACAGTCCATATGAGATACAAGTTCATGTTCAATAACACATGATCCATTTACATCCATAATAGGTCACAAGCCCATACAATCTAACCTCTCCAGTCTAGGATAATCTATATCCAAGCTTAGGCCATAAAAGGGTCCGCCTAGCCATAGACAAGGGTCAATGTTCACCCAATCATATTACCGGGTCACCTCTAAGTAGTCCTAGGTTCGGGTCCTCCATTTTCCATTTATTTAACAGGTATAAGTAATAATAAGGACAATAGAGTGATAGTAATAATATGAGGGAGATGAATCTCCAAGTACAAGGATCAATGGGAGATATCAACAGTCCAACCTAAGTAAATGTTCCACTTTCAGATTCAGGTCTATCTCAGGTAATTCGATCTTTAAGTGAAACCATAGATGCTAAGGAATACTGTGTTTGGTGCTCAGAAGTTATGTGCATCACTGGTAACATATAAAGGTCGAATCATCTTAGATTACGTAACCTGGACTTTAATTAGTGGACCCCACGAGTCAAGATTGAGCCACACCATCGACTCGTGGTTGGTACAGTGATGGAAGTCTATTTGGACGGTCAATGGGCCCTACATATGATTAGAACAATAGAAATTAGAATTTGGGAAGTGTCACTGTACACAGTGTGCTCAGTTGACCTCCTGGCCTGGGCGGTCAGCTCGGCACACTGGGATCAGAGAAGCAAACACCCTGCAGGCAAAGGTTGATTGTCCAGAACTTCCTGTGAGTTCGGCTAACCCCCTGGCCTGGGTAGTTGGCCGTGCACACTGAAAGCTCTGGCTAAAAGGAAATGTCCCAGGTTCTTGTCTCCTTTGTTGGAATCCGGCCTTTTCGGAATCCAGTTTGGAGTTCGGCTAAGCACTTGAGCTCAATTGAACACTCAGCTCGGTCACCCAGCTCAGCTCGGTAAAGCACTTAGCTCAGTTCGGTCACCCAGCTGAGTTCGGTAAAGCATTGAGCTCGGTCAGGCATTGAGGTCAATCAAGCTCTTAGCTTGGTCAAGCGCTGAGCTCGGTTAAGCACGGAGCCCGGTCTGGCACTGAGCTCTGTAAAACACTGGCTCGGCCATAACACTGGGCTCGGCCAAGACACTGAGCTCAGCCTAAACACTGAGCTCGGCCTAAACGCGGATCTCGACCTGAGCATTGTGCTCGGCAGAACACTGAGTTCGGTCAACACTTAGCTCGACCAGTGTTAAATCCAGCCATCGCTGAGCTCGGCCAGTGCTGAGCTCGGCCATCGCTGAGCTCTGCCAATGCTGAGCTCGGCCATCGCTGAACTCTGGGTTTGAGGAGAATTTCATGGTCCTATATCTGGATCAGATATGAAATTAGGGACCTACCTGGGCCCCACAAATCCACTAGACCATAGTTTCCCATGCTCCCTCAATTTCCTCTTTTTCCCATGCTCCCTCAGACCGCCATAACCCACTCATCTCCTTCCTTTATTCAAAACGAGTTCTGTAACAGAACCCGTGTTCTGTTACAGAACATGCACAACGCCCAGTTTCTCTTCAAGGTAAATATGGTGGCCCCCTCCTAGATTAAATCCAAATCAGATTTTCCCCCTAGGGTCGCCCAGGGCCCCTCAATCAGATGTGGGGTCCTGATTTTCCAAAGGTGGTCCCACCTGGGTCCCGGTCTCGACGCAGCAAAATGGGTTTTCACAATTCCACCTCCGGGAACTTGATACAGTGACCCAATTCCCTTGGATTTCTCCTCAGACCATAGAAGCATAATCAAAGAACAAAAATCATTTCCATATCATCCATCCATCATCAACCGGACCATTGATCATCCAAATGAGGTAACCTCATCCATCAATGGCCAAAGAAAAACCAACAGACAAGCTCAAAGATCGATCTAAACATATATAAACATAATTGAAATTTGCAAAATCAAGAGGAAGATAAGTCATGCATTCTAAGTTAGCAGCATAGAGCACTTGCCTGATCAATTGAAGGTAGAAGGAAAAGAGAGAAAATAAGAGAGAGCCAGGTCAATAAAGAAAAATCCAGCAGTGGGGCTCCTTGATCGCAGATCAGCTTGAAGATTTTAGCAGATATTAGGAATTCTGGGGAGAGAAAGAGAGAGGGTGAGAGATAGGAATTGGAGGGAAAGATGAGGGCTCGTTGGAGAGAAGTGGGGAAGAAGAAGAGAGAAAAGAGATAGGAATTGAGAGAGGAGATGAACAGTGATTGCTTGGGCAGGGAGAGTTTGGTTTAAATAGGTTGGGTTTTTTGGGCTAGGGACAAAAATGCCCTTGGGGTTAGAATAGGATTAGGGTTAGGGTAGAGGGTACTTAGGTCTTTAGGTGGGGCTTCTAGAAGATTCTCTGGTGCAAACCCCCTATAGTAAACACAAATTTCTAGCTAGGGCTTCTAACAAACTAACTAACTCTAAAATTAACAAAAGACACCCTATTGACTCTACTAATTACACAACTAGACTAATCCTAGGAAAATACATAATTACCCTTAACTAAACCCCATAATTAGTATAATTAAAATACTTAGGCTAATATATAGTATTCAAATTCAAATTGATGGCCCACCAGGGGTGGGGCCTCACATTCCTCCTTTGTTAAAGGCATTTGGTCCCCAAATGTAAAAATAAAGTAGGAACATACCTGCGGTAGAAGATGTGGATAATCTCTCGCCACCTGGTCTCGTAGCTCCCAAGTAGCCTCAGCTGGGGTGTGATGCTCCCACTGAACCTTCACAAACTGAATGGTTCGGTTCTGAAGCACCTTCTCCTTGGTGTCGATGACGGCGACTGGCTTGGCGATGTAGGATGTGTCGGGCTGCATGTCGAGCGGCTGGTGATGCAGAATGTGGGTCGGGTCCTCCACATATTTCCTCAACATCGAGACGTGGAAGACGTCGTGCACACCCGATAACTCCGCTGGCAACTGAAGTCTGTAGGCGACATCTCCGATCCTGGCCTTGATCTCAAAGGGTCCGACGTACCTCCGTGCTAACTTGCCCTTCTCGCCGAATCTGAGGGTGCCTCAAGCTGGGGAAACCTTCAAGAATACACGGTCTCCCTTCTGAGACTCAAGTGGTCTGCGCCGGTTGTCTGCATAGCTCTTCTGTCGACTGCGGCTAACCTTCAGGTTCTCCACTACCTGGTGGATCTTCTCACTGGTGTCGCCAACGATAGATGGTCCATGAAAACTCCTGACACCAACTTCCTCCCAACAGACTGGGGTCTTGCACTTCCTGCTGTACAGCACTTCGAACGGTGCCATCTTGATGCTCGAGTGGTAACTGTTATTGTAGGCAAACTCACAGAGTGGCAATGAATCCTCCCAGTTCTCCTTGTAATCTAGGACACAAGCTCGTAACATGTCCTCCAAGGTTTGGTTGGTGCGCTCCGTCTATCCGTCTGTCTGAGGATGGTAGGCAGTGCTGAAGCTCAACTTGGTACCCAAGGCCTGCTGTAGACTCTCCCAGAAGTGAGATGTGAAGCGTGGATCTCTGTCTGAAACAATCGAAGCTGGAACTCCATGCAAAGAGACGATCTTGTCCACGCACAGCTTAGCAAGGACGTCCAGTCCTGCTCTCATCGACACTGGCAAGAAGTGAGCTGACTTGGTAAATCTATCCACGATCACCCAAATGCCATCACTGCGTCTCCGGGTAGTTGGAAGTCCTGCAATAAAATCCATGGTAATATGCTCCCACTTCCACTGAGGTATCTCGAGCGGATGAAGTAGCCCTGGTGGCTTCTGGTGCTCGACCTTGATCTGCTGACATGTCAGACATCTAGCCACATAGCCTGCAATCTCTTTCTTCATGTTGTTCCACAAGTAGTAGCTCCTCAAGTTCTTGTACATTTTGGTGCTGCTTGGGTGAATCGAATATCTGATGTGGTGTGCATCTGCTAAGATCTGGTCCTTCAGCTCCTGGACATCTAGTACACACAGTCTGTCCTGATAGTAAAGCACTCCTCCAATCAGCCTGAACTCGGGCCTCTGATCAATCTGCTCGATCACTCTGACAAGCTTGGGATCGCTGCGTTGACTGTCCTTGACCTCTCCAAGCAACTCTGGTTCCCATGCGGACATGGTAGCAAGCATAACTCTATCGCTGAGCGGCTGAAACTGGACATGCAAGTCATTGAAGACATCGGTCCACACACCCTCTGCTGCTAGAAAACTGACTAGGGCGGTCTTCCTACTCAAAGCATCTGCTACGACGTTCGCCTTACTCGGGTGGTATTTGATAGGGAAGTCGTAATCCTTGATGTACTCCATCCAACGCCTCTGACGGTTGTTGAGATTGTGCTGAGTGAACAAGTATTGCAAGCTGCGATGATCTGAATGGACCTCAAACTTCTCTCCGTAAAGGTAGTGCCGCCACATCTTCAGTGCAAACACGACTGCTGCAAGCTCTAGATCGTGAGTAGCATACTTCTTCTCGTGTTCCTTCAGCTGGCGTGATCCATATGCAATGACTTTGCCCTCCTGCATCAAAACCCAACCAAGACCGGTCCCTGAAGCATCGGTGAAGACAACAAAACCGCCTGTACCAGAAGGTAAAGATAAGATCGGTGCCGTCGTCAGTTCACAAGCATCTGTCCACATGAATGGTACATCCTTCCTCATCAGCTTGGTCAAAGGGGCTGAAATCGAAAAGAAGCTCTTGACGAATATGCGGTAGTAGCCTGCTAAGCCAAGGAAACTCCGAATTTCTGTGACATTCTTCGGTCTCTCCCAGTTCACTACTGCCTCGATCTTTGCTAGATCCACTGCTAGGGTTTCTTTGGAGATGATATGTCCGAGGAAGACTACCTGCTCTAACCAGAACTCGCACTTGCTGAGCTTCGTGTACAACTGGTTATCACGCAACAACTGTAGAGATGTCCTCAAATGCTGCTCGTGCTCCTCTCTGGACTTGGAGTAGACCAACACGTCGTCGATGAACACCACTGTGAAGCTGTCGAGGTACGGAGCGAAGATCTTGTTCATCAGGGCCATGAACACTGCCGGCGCATTCGTCAACCCGAACGGCATTACAAGGAACTCATAGTGCCCGTAACGAGTACGAAACGCCGTCTTCTGCACATCTTGCTCTCTGACTCGCAGCTGATGGTATCCTGATCTCAGGTCCACCTTCGAAAAGTATTGCGCTCCCTGAAGCTGGTTGAAAAGCTCGTTGATTAGGGAAAGAGGATACTTGTTCTTCACTGTTGCCTGGTTCAGCTGCCTGTAGTCGATGCACATCCTCATCGACCCATCCTTCTTCTTCACGAAAAGCACAGGTGCTCCCCAAGGTGACATGCTCGGTCTGATGAAGCCATTGTCCATCAACTCTTGCAACTAGGTCTTCAACTCTCGCAGCTCTGCTGGAGCCATGCGGTAAGGAGCTCTGGAAATCGGTGCGGTGCCTGGCACAAGCTCAATGGTGAAGTCGGTCTCTCTGACTAGAGGCAATCCTGGGATCTCGTCGGGAAACATGTCTGGAAACTCGCAAACAACCGGAATCTCCTCGTGTGAGGCCTCACCCCTGGTGGACCCTCAATTTAAATTTGAATATTATATAATAGCCTAAGTATTTTATTATACTAATTATGGGGTTAGATAAGGGTAGTTATGTATTTTCCTAGGTTTAGTCTAGTTGTGTAATTAATAGAGTCAATATGGTGTCTTTTGTTAATTTTAGAGTTAGTTAGTTTGTTAGAGGCCCTAGCTAGAAATTAGTGTTTATTATAGGGAGTTTGCACCAAAGAATCTTCTAGAAGCCCACCTAAAGACCTAAGTACCCTCTACCCTAACCCTAATCCTATTCTAACCCCAAGGGCATTTGTGTCCCTAAAACCAAAAACCCAACCTATTTAAACTAAACCCTCCCTACCTAGGCAATCACTGTTCATCTTCTCTCACTCAATTCCCATCTCTTTTCTCTCTTCTTCTTCCCCACTTCTCTCCAACGAGCCCTCATCTTCCCTCCAATTCCTATCTCTCTTCCTCTCTCTTTCTCTCTCTCCAGAATTTCCAACAGAAGGCCAACCCCAGGCCGATCTGCAGCGGAGGAGCCCTACTGCTGAAACCCTCTTGGTTCTCTGTTATTTTCTTTCTTATCCTTCTACCTTCAATTGATCAAGGCAAGTGCCCTATGCTGATAGTCTAGATTGCATGTTTTTCTTCTTTGATTTGCAATTTCAATTCCAATAGCAGTATATATATGTTTAGATCGATCTTTGAGCTTTGTTTGATTGGTTTCCTTTGGCCAATGATGGATGGGGTTACCTCATTTGGATGATCAATGGTTCGGTTGATGATGGATGGATGATATGGGAATGTTTTTGTTCTTCGATTATGCTTCTGTGATGGTCTGAGGAGAAACCTAAGAGAATTGGGTCACTGTAATAAGTTTTCGGAGATGGAATTGTGAAAACCCATCTTGCCGCGTCAAGATCGGGACCGAGGTGGGACCACCTTTGGTAAATCAGGACCCTACATCTGTTTGAGGGGCCCTGGGCGACCATGGGGGCGGGACCTGACCTGGAATTTTGATCAGAGGTGGGCCACCATCCTTGTGCATAATGAAGAGGAGAAGTTGTGTTCTGTCACAGAACTGAGTCCTGTAACAGAACACAACATTGATGGGGGAGCATGGACAGAGCTCAGCGATGGCCGAACTCAGCACTGATCGAGTCCGGCGAAGGCCGAGCTCAGCACTGATCGAGCCCAGCGATTGCCGAGCTCAACATGGCGCAGCTCCGCGATTGCCGAGCTCAGTACTGGCCGAACTCAGTGTTCCGCCGAGCACAATGCTCAGGTTGAGATCCGTGTTTTAGCCGAGCTCAGCGTCTAGGCCGAGCTCATCGTCTAGGCTGAGCTCAGTGTTATGGCCGAGCTCAGTGATCTACCTAGCTCAGTGCCAGACCGGGTTCCATGCCAGACCGGGCTCAGTGCTTAGCCGAGCTCAGCGCTTAACCGAGCTAAGAGCTTGACCGATCTCAATGCCTAGCCGAGCTCAATACTTTCCCGAACTCAGCTGAGTGACCGAACTGAGCTAGGCACTTTGCCGAGCTGAGCTGGGTGACCGAGGTGAGTGTTCAATTGAGCTCTAGTGCTTAGCCGAACTCCGAGATGGATTCTGAAAAGGCCGGATTCCAACAAGGGAGACTAGAACCTGGGACATTCCCTTCAGCCAGAATTCTTAGTGTGCACGGTCAACTACCCAGGCCAGGGGGTTAGCCGAACTCACAGGAAGTTCTGGACAATCAGGCTTTGCCTGCAGGGTGTTTACTTCTCTGATCCCAGTGTGCCGAGCTGACCGCCCAGGCCAGGAGGTCGGCTGAGCACACTGTGTACAGTGACACTTTCTAGGTTCTAATTTCTATTGTTGTGATCATATGTGGGGCCCATTGACCATCTAGATAGACTTCCATCACTGTGCCAACCACAAGTCGATGGTGGGGCTCAACCTTGACTCGTGGGGTCCACTAATTAAGGTTTAGGTTATGTAATCTAAGATGATTCGACCTTTATACGTTACTAGTGATGCACATAACTTCTGAGCACCAAACACAGTATTCTTTAGCATCTGTGGTTTCACTTAAAGATCGAATTACCTGAGATAGACTGTTGACACCAAAAATGTCACTTTGCCTCTCCAAGATCCAAAGAGCTACATGAAGTCGCAACCTGCCATAAATAGGCAATGCTACTTCCAAAAAATCAAATCTTGTCAGAATCAAACAAAAACTGCAAGATCTTTCAAGACAGCCAAAAGAGGAGTACACAAGAAGTTTCGGGCCATTTCAAAATCATTTAGCCTAACTTCGCTTCTCCGACAGCTGAAAAGGAGCTCCCGGCAGCGAAAGCATCGGAGACATCAAATCTTCGATCAGAGCCAATGGATGGTCTCAAAATACATCCAAAAGGCTCCACGTCAAGTTCCGAGTCAAACCGACAATGTTTGACCCTACATCAACCCTCGAACAGCTAAATCAAGCCTCTCGGCGGTGAGAACCACCGAGGCCATCACTCATAAGATAGAGCACATGGACGGCTTCAAAATGCTTACAAAGGGCTACACGTCAAATTTCAGGTCATTTCGACAACATTTGACCATAGTTTGACGCTCGGAAGTCAAATCAGGCCTCTCGGCGGCAAAGCTCCCCGGGACCATGGTTTCCAAGACAGAGCCTATGGATCATCTTAAAATGACTTCAATAGGTTCCCTGTCAAATTTCAAATCAATCGGACATCGGTTGACCGCACATCAAATCGCGACATCTTCATCGCGACAAAAGCAAGTCTACTGGTGATAGGACCCCAAACAGCTTCAAAACTCAAACAAAAGCCTATGGTTGGTCTTATTTATTGCTCAGGAGGCTTCACCTCAAATTTCAGGTCATTCCGACATCGTTTGACCCAGTTTCAGCTTCTGACGGTAAATCGGCAACTCTGCGCAACAAAGTCTTCGGCTTTCTCGCAAAATTGGAAACTTTGCAAAATAAGAAGAATCCCAAAAGACGCGGCACGGCCCGCGACTCTTCAGCTGCTCGGCGACCACTTAATGCGATTAATTGACTAGCTTTATTACAGTCATTAATCCATTTCTTTGGACGGACCAATCAGAAGCAAGCATCCGGGAGTTACAAGTCAAGAGATTCATGGCATTTAACCCATGAAACTCCTCCCATCATGGCGATTAAAGGCGATTAAATGCCTTCAATCTCCTCCGGCCAATCAGAAGCCAAGAAAAAGAAGTTACAAAATAAACAATTCAATTTTGTAACTCCTCCCATTATGCAGCTTTATGACAATCAAGGCTCTTAAACCCTCCTAAATGGCTACCTAAAAGCCTATAAATAGGAGAGCTCTCCAAGAAGAAAGGATACACACACACACAGAGAACGAAAATCACAGACAGAAGCACAGAAATTCAGAGAAGGAAAAGAGAGAAAACTCTGCGGAAGTTCTACACCGGCCACCGCTACAAGGTGACAAAAGTCCCTTGGGGGGTACTCCCCCCAAGGTCCTTGCCTTCTCCTCCTGCCTCCAATGGCTTAGATGTGGCTTTTCAGCCCGTCTACTCGGCTTTTTATTGGACATAGGACCTCCTTTTGGTCTTTGTCATCTAAAAACCTGAGGTTATAGCCAAGCCAAGCGAATCAATAGCATCCTCTGTTCTCATCTGCATGGATGATGGCGAAGCCCACATATGGCTTGCGACCGTCAATCTAAACGAGTCCCCCACAATCTCCTGAGAAGTTAGATCCTCCTTTTCTTGCTTTTCATTGTAGTTTGTATTTTTTTAAAAGAGACAAAAATCACAACTCTTGTCTTTCATTATTGATAAGGATTGTAAATCGGCTATAAACGCCAAAATCGGCTATAAACGCCAAAAATCGGTTATAAACGCCAAAATCGGCTATAAATGCCAAAAAAAATCGCCTTTCACGGCAAACCAAGAAAATGTCTCTTTTCTTAAATATATGTGCAATGGAAAACTTGAAAGAAGTTGATTTCCTTTTTACTTGCGAAGGTTGATCTCCGGATCACCACTTGCAATTCCAAGTAAAATAGAAAATCTGGCACACCCTCACAAAAAAAAGAAATGTTGATGCACGCCCCTGCCCCCTGGTTACGAAAGGGTCGGAACCGAACGGACTCCCACGTCCGCCGACCTCGGTAGGAACCGAGCAGGAGCGCGGTCCATCAAGCTGGCTCCACCCGGTGGGACTCGTTTATTTGAGAACACGATGCTAGAAATGAACTATTTGCATATCATATATTTTGCTGTATGCTTATATTTCTTTTCTCAATTCCTTGGCTACTTTATAATTGGTGGCCTATGTTGGATTCCGCAAAAAAAAAAAAAAAAAATGAGATGAGATTTTTTGTTTGGAAATTTCTAATTCTTTGAATTTATTTCCAATCTTTCTCTTTTCAAAAAAAAAAAAAACAAACAAAAAAAATCAAAATTTTCAGTTTGGATTTAAAATTGAGAAACTTTGATCCTCTCCCTTCTGGGCACTGGCGCTCACGGAAATCGCTGAGACCGTGTTCGGATCAGGGATTGGGCCATTGTTTCTCTTCGATGAGTTCGTTAAAGATCTAAAAAAATATATATATAAAAAAAATATATATAAATTTTTTTTAGATTTCTCAATTTGGATTCAAAATTGAGAAACCTTCATCCGTTCCTATCGTTCATCACGCTCGCAGAAATGTTGAGCCTGTTCGACTAAGGTTTTGGGCCATCGTTTCTCTTCGATGAGTTCATTAAAAATAATATATATATATATATAAATAAAAAAAAAAAGACATAGACCACTAAGGTTAAACCAACTGTGTTCTTTAATCATGGTTGATTCAAAGAAAAGCCTTATCCAGAGTGTGGAGACAGCTTGACTGTTCTAGGCAAGGGTCCTCCACACGGGTTCATTAAGTAATCCTACCCTTACCTGGGGGCAATTCTATCAATCAAGATTTCATAAGACCGGGTTAGGAGGCCTATGTGTACTCTCTCGTCTTTTAAATAAATAAATAAAAATAAAAAAAATAAATTTTTTTTTTAAAATAAAAAATAATTTTTTTTTAAAAATTCTTAAAATAAAAAAAAATAAAAATAAAAAAATTAAAAAAAAAAGATTTAAAAAAAAAAATCTTCAAAATTTTCAAAAAAAAAAAAAAAACTTCCGTCATTTTGGGTTAAGATTGGAGAAATCTTGGTCTTCTCCTTTTTGAGCACTGGCGCTCGCGGAAATCGCTGAGCCCGTGTTCAGATTGGAGTGCCTTTTGCTCTCTTTGATAAACCCGATATTGGCCTTTCAAAAAAAAAAACTCGTCATTTTTAGATTCAGATCCGAGAAATTATGGTTCATTTCTTTCTGAGCACTGGCGCTCGCGGAAATCGCTGAGCCCGTGTTTAGATTGGAATACCATCTGCTCTGTTTGATGAATCCAATTTTGACCTTTCAAAACAGAGAATCTCATCTCATAGATGCGGTCTCAAAACATTTGTGTCTAGCGGTACTAGTACGCCCTTTTAGGGTCTACTGTATTGCGACCGGCACATCTGTAACTCCAACTTTATATTCTTCTTACCTCGAGCAAGCTCTGCTTCTCGATAAGTCGAATTTAAGTTCACAATTGCTTCTAGCAGTCACTGGGATGCCCATTCTGGACTTACCATACCTACGATCAGAACAATTGTACCCAGGCATTTTGCCTTCTTCATGTTGCTTGGGTTATATTCCTCTAGCAATTTGAAAAGACGAAACCATAGAACTTCCCATTTATGATCATTATATTCTTGTGATTACTAATGGATGTGGTCTTGTTTCAGAATTTTCGAAAAACTAACAATGGCAGCTTCACTAACCATTACTTTCGATGAAAACAAGCACCAACTCATGCTTCAATAGAAGCAAACCACGCGCACTTACAAGCGCCCCATCAGCTGCCGAAGCGTCAACTCCCTCGGCAACTCTCTGAACTTCGGGTCGACCTCGACTCCCCGGACTATCGTCTTTGGGACGCTGGGGCCATTCCCACTTCCTGAGGAATAAACTGCTCCCTCCAAGAAGCAGAAACTCGCCTCTCAACATGTCACTATCGTGACACCAAAGGCAAGCACCAGAAGGCCTGAAGCCCGTGGCACCCCCACGAAGCCTCGACCTGCAAGCAACCAGGTCTATCCCAAGACTTGGTCCCCAAGACCTTCACCAAAACAAAGAAGGTCCCAAACATCCACTAAGCCAGCATTCCTGGCCCCACTCAAGGAGAACCAGTTCTACCCTCTTGCTTACATGAAAGAGGAGAGACCCATCTCCAACCTGACTTCCAAGTCATCCCAGCATGAGCCGGCTTGTTCCTACAAGCCCAAATCAGATCATGCATCACAAGGCCTCTACAAGCACCTGCTAAGGCCTACAAACCTGCAGTTCGACCCTTCATCTCTACAGGGGCTGAACTCCAAAAATTCAAAGCTTCGCTGCAATAGGCGAAGGATAGGGTTCGCATCCTGTCCTTGCCCAGCTGCAAAGAAGACAGGCTCGGCTGCTGCGCCCGAGGGAGCACATCCTTCATCGTCAAAGCCCAGCCAGAGCTGACCGAAGCTCAAATTGCTCGTCGTATACGTCGCCGCGCGTCATACCAACAAAAGAGACTAGAGAAGCAAAGGACCCAGCCTCCCACACTTCAAGTCTCTCCCAAATGGGTCGAAAAAGAAAGACCCAACCAAGTTGCTGCCGTCCATATGGTTGGAAAAACCAGAAGGCGCCAAAAATCAGCAACAAAAATCCATATCCGATGTCCGATGACCCGCAGCATCTCCAGGACAAGAAGACATTCAGAAGAATCCCCTGCTCCTTCAAGCAAAGGACAGCAGAGTGATCCTTCCTCAAGCTCTTCTTCAAAAGAATGAGCCCCAGCTCAGTCACCAAGACGGTTTCTTCGTTCGAATCACGAAGGATGAATGTCTTGGCTACAAATTCTGAGCCACCACCCGGCAATCCACCTCCAGAAGATGCGATCACTCGCATCCAGCAGTTGGAACAGGGCCAGCAGAGGATTGAAACTCTGATGGAAAACCTTCTCCTCGCCTTCCAAAATCAGGCGAACAATGAACCTCCTCCGAATCATCAAGACGACGAGGTAAATAGAGAAGAAAATGAGTCACGCGCCCTTACCAAAAAATGAAGAAAGCATTGAACTTTACCAAGCACGCATGGCAGGATCTTTCGATAAAAAGGTCAGGCAACGCGCCTGCAAAAAGAGTGACTTGGTTCTTGCGGTAAAAAGACCAATGGTCTTCGCTCACAAGTCCAAAGGCAAATTTGAGCCAAAATGGGAGGGACCCTACGTCATCGACAAGGTTTTCTCCAACGGCGCATACGCACTCCTAAACATGGAAGGTGACAGATGTATGCTGCCCATCAACGGCAAGTTCTTAAAGCGGTACTACCCTTGAAGACTTACCCAACTGGGCAAGAGCAATGCCTGTATGGCCAAAACCAGTTTCCAGGTACACGCTCGCTAAACCCACCCTTTTTTAGAATTTTCATGTCAAATATTGAAATTTCTAGAAATTTAAACAATGCTTACTTCCATCGTTTCATTGTTCAAAAAAAAATGCAAGTTTAGGAACCTTTCCCTAACTTGACGAAAATTTTCAACCCTTGAACCCAAAATTCATGGTTTGAAACAAAATTCGGATTCAGGGATTTCCACCCTAGTCCACCCTGCCTTTTACCGCCAAAATGGTTTTAGGTCAAAACTTATGACCCTCGTGTCTTTAAACAAAAAAAATTTGGTTTTTCAAAAAAACCGCGAGGAAGCGACGCTTAGTCGATACTCGCACAAATCGAAAGCATACGAACCACGTTCAACACTTCCAAAATCGCAAGGAAGCGACATTTCGTCGGTACTTGCAAAATCCAAAACTGTGGAGATGCAACATTTCAGTTGATATCCACAACCCAAATTTCAAAGGTTCGAAAAAACCTAAAAAACTGTGGAGACGCAACATTTCAGTTGATATCCACAACCCAAATTTCAAAGGTTCAAAAAAACCTAAAAAAAAAACTGTGGAGACGCAACATTTTAGTTGATATCCACAACCCAAATTTCAAAGGTTCGAAAAAACCTAAAAAACCATGGAGACGCAACATTTCAGTTGATATCCATAACCCAAAGGTTCGAGAAAACCACAAATTTCAAAAATCGTGGGGAAACGACATCAAGTCAGTACCCGCAAAACCAAAATTTAAAAAAAAAAAAAGGATACGACATTCCGTCGATTCTTGCACCCAAATCCGCGAGGATGCGACATTCCATCGATACTCGCAACCGAATGAGCAAGGATGCGACATTCCATCGATACTTGCAAGAACATTCAGCAAGGAGGCGACTTTTAGTCGATACTTGCATTTTTGAAAACCAAACCGGCTATAAATGCCATCAAAACAGGCTATAAATGCCACAAACCGGCTATCAATGCCACCAAAACAAAACCGGCTATCAATGCCACAAACAGGCTATCAATGCCACCAAAAATCGGCTATAGATGCCACAAAACAAACCGGCTATCAATGCCACCAAAACTGGCTATAGATGCCACAAAAAAATCGGCTTCCATGCCACAAACAAAATCTGGCTCCCATGCCAAAACAATCATTTGACAAAAGATTTTCACAAAATGACAACCTTTTGATCAAATCCCATTTAGCAATTACTTTTATCACAAAAAGATTCAAGTGAGCGTAGGGATAACAAAAAAAAAAGAGAGCATCCCATTTAGCAATTACTTTTATCACAAAAAGATTCAAGTGAGCGTAGGGATAATAATAATAATAATAAAAAAAAAGAGAAAGTGTTCACAAGCACTACAAAAAAAGAGTACCAAAAAATACATGTGGTACCAAAAAAAAAAGAAAGTGTTCACAAGCACTACAAAAAATAAGTACAAAAAAAAAAATACAAGTGGTACCAAAAAAGAGAAAAGGGGATAGTTTCTGTTATAAAAAAAAACAGAAGCTCAATCAAAAATGGTCTCCAGCCAAGAGTTCAGCTCCTTAAGTAAGCTTTTGGCCTCATCCGTCAAGGATTCCAAGGCACGCTTCTTCAGGAACCTGCCATGGGATGCTGGGGTGGGCTGTAACCCTTCTTTCGCACCAGGAAGCTTCCCCCGAGCGGTTTTCCATTGTTTGTTCTCATCAGACTTCCTTTTGAGAACTCAATTGGCATCCGCAACCCGGTGAATCAGAGCAGTCTCCCTTTCACGAGCCTCTGTTATTTCAGTCCACTTGGCAGCGACTTGTGCCTGCAATTGCTCAAGACGTTTCCTGGCCTCATCGACCTCCCTATCAAGGATGTTAAGGTCATGTGTCAGCCCAATGATGGTTAGCTCTTCTAAGTTCCTCTCTCGGACTGCCTGCTTCCTGCTTTCTGTAGCCTCATCCAGGTTAGATTGAGCCTTATCCGCAGGGTCCAGGAACATCTCCTTGAAGAACTGATCGTCAAGAAAACCCATGGTCTCAAACCACTTGTCACCCAGCTCAATGATCCTATCAACGATCGCCCTGGCACTTGTGACATCCAGACCAGCTTCTTCGGCATCACCGAGAATCTCACGCACATGCTGGACCATCCCAAATCCGGCATCTAAGTGCCCAGAAAGCAGAGTCTCAATCCAAGAGCTCAGAACCCGCACCACCACCTTCTTCGCAAAAAGAAGAGATGGCCCAGCTGAAGATTCGCCCAACTCCGTTGGTCGGCTGCTCATATCATCATCTGTTGAAAGAGTAACAAAAGAACTCTTTCCAGTTGAAGCTGCTCCTGCTCGAGAAGGAATCTCAGCATGAGGAATCTCCTCAACATTGTCAGAACTGGTCCCAGGAGTCTCTACCTCTAGGTTAACCGCTGGCATCCCTTGCTCTGGAAGCGACGGATCCTCCTCTGTCACTTCAAAACCTGCCAAAAGAAACACAAAAAGGTATGAATATAATCCTGTTTGAAAATCATTATCAGGGTTATAACTACAAAATACCTTCTTCGACGATTGGCGGAACACTTTCTTCCTCCATGAACTCATCGGAAGCATCATCAACATTTGCGTCCATCGATGGTTCAAAGTCATCGGAATTCTGTGGCAAGTCAGCTGGCAAGAAATGTGTTAGCAAACCAAGTCACAAAAAAAAAAGTCACACCAATTGGAGACTCTGGAATCACTCCAGAGTCCCTCGGTTCTTCTTCAGGTGCCTCGACAGGATCCGTCACCACCTCATCGACCGGAACCTCAGGCATCATCAAGTCTTCCTCTGCTAAAAAAAAGAAAAGCAGAAACAAGAAGCAAATCAGGACATGGAAAAATCCCATGAAAACAAATGAAAAGAGAAAAAGGGAAGAATCACACCTTCACCAACGGTCTCTTCTTCTCGGCTCCTCTTCTCTGGAGGCTCGTCAGCATCCACTGGCACATCCTCATTGATAGTAAGAGGAACTTCCAAGTCAGGAGAGTCCTCATGCTGCCCCTTGCTGCGATGATGACTCCTCCCCCTCTTACCCCGGCGGGCTCGCTTCTTAGAGGAACCTGCCCCACTGTCAGAGTCAGGTTTCCCACTTGACTCCTCACTGGATGGTCTACTCTTGCCAGTAGACTCCACGGAAGCTTGCCTCTGTGCCGCTTGCATCCAAGCGCCAAGTTCGGCTTCCTCCTATTCTAGCTGCTCTAAAGCCTCATCAGGTATTTCTCGAACAGCTTCAGAACCGATGACGCCCTGGTCACCGAGAAAGCCTATCTTGTGCTTCTCTCCAGAAAGGAAGGCCCAAACTTCCTCTCGCCGGAGGCCATCCGACTTTCCAAGGCCCTTTCCAGATGCCAGCTTCACATCAAGCTCCTTCTTGGAAAGCCCCCGATATGCCGAAAAGCTCTCCACGAACCACTTCGCAAAACCGGCAGTCCGGGAAGTCAGCAACACATGATAAGAAATCATGGCTGTAGTGTCTTCAGCACTATAGAAAGCCCATGCATTTCTCCCGTCCTGTAAGCCTCCAAAGCGCTTCACCATGCTTGAAGGCGCTCCAACAACGCCTTGAGAAAAGCCCAGCTACAAAGCAAAGCGAGAGGGTACATACGGCTGGATGTCGACGAAAAGATGTCTACGGTACACCATCGTGCCGACACGTATGCTGAAAAGCCACTCTCTCTGCATTCGTCAAGGAATAATGCCTTCCCGACCCCGCCCTGGTAGAGTCTCGGGAGGCACCAAAATCAAAAGCCTTCTTCCGCAACTCCGGAGAAAGCTTCACTGAAGACTGCCCCATCTCGACGTCCCTGAACCGTCGGATCCTCATGCGGGCAAACAAAAGTGATTCGTACACGGCTTTGCCTTTAGCCAGTCGAATCATCAGAGGATCATCATCCTGTGCGGCACCCAGTCGGTGGAAGCCAGGACAGTGGTACACGTACCACGAATAAAAGATATGGGCTGAAAATACCCTATTCATGGGAAGCCCAAGCCGAACCAAAAAAGCAGTAGCCTGCAGTTCGGTACACAGGTAGGAGTAAAGAGCTGGCACCAAAGCAAGCTGCTCTCCAAACGCCATCTGACAAGCCGGAAAAATACAATGCGGCCTGATGTGCGTTCCATCTCCTCCAGCAAAAATAGCCTCACCAAGCCAATAAGTGAGGTAAACAGCGAGATCTCTCCGCAGTGCAATGTCAGGACATATGGCGTTTGTACTTGCATAGAAATCTCTCAACTCTTCTTGCATGGCCAAGATCTTCTTTGAACTTGGATCCTGAGCTCAGGCTTCTTGGGTCACGCTATCAGAAGACTCCCTACTATCAAAAAAGTTGGGGAATGAAGAGCTAAAACTCTTCCAACTGCTGGATCTAACTTTCAAACCCTCCTTCTCCTTCAAAAAATCATAAAAGGTGACGAGCTGAAAGTACAGAAGCCTGAACTCCTCAGACTGCCCCTCAAGGACGCTGTCAATCGGCATAAACTCCTCATAGAGTTTTCCAAGGATAGGCAATCCAGTAATGGCGCTCAGCTCCTTCAAAGAAAAACCAATCTCACCATTCGTCACAACGAAGGTATTGGTTTGGGGGAGGAATGACTCCAGCATAGCCATGAAGGCCTCGTCGGAAAAGATCACGGTCTCCCTAAAGGCGCGGACCGCATCAAAAATCCCGGCTTCCTTCAAAACGGCGCCACCAATCAGCAGGACGCTATCAGTCCACGACTTCCACTCGAAGTCAGCATTGAAACGGCCACGGAGTCGAAAAGGCTTGATCCAATTGCTGCCGTCACCGCTGAAAATACCAAGGCCCACCGGTCTCAAATCGACCGACGGATAATCAGAGCCCTGGTAGCCGCTGGATGGCATCAAAAGGTCCATGTCAACAGGCGACCTCTCCGTATATCCAGGAGAACCGCCAACAAAAACCCCGGTCTTGATTACATTTGTCCTTCTCACCCAGCTTGGAGGATCTTCCCTCTTAGGGCACGTGGGGGCAAGGCTCAGAATCAAGACGGTACGATCAAACGTCGACCGGGTAGCAACAGTCTTCTTCTCACCATCTGCTGTGAAAGAGAACTGAAAACATCTCCTCTGGTATGTCATGTCATCAGGGACTGCATCACCAAAGAAGAAGGTAGGCTTGGGCAAAACGCTCTGATCTTCCATCACCCATGGACGACTGCTTACCATGATCTTATAGAATTCCTCTCCCTTGAGAGCGATCAGTCGCTGCCTCATCTCATCTCTGTTGAGGGAGTCGCACTCTTCCAGATTTCTCTCAACATACTGGACCTTCTCAAAAGCCTGCTGAACGGCCGGATTAGAAGATCTAGAAGATCGACGAGGTACGCTTGTAGCAGGCTCTTTACCCTTGTTCGTTCTGGAGGAACCACCTAAAAAGGATGGAAAAGAAAAAGATCAAACATCAAAATAACAGAATCTCGCTAAAAAAAATCTAGCGAAATTTTGACATGATGACGGGGCAATTCCGAAGAAAAGGAACTATCCCGAAAGAAATAAGAAAGCTTGAAGATGGGCTCAACATCGCTGCGAGCTCCGAAACTCCAAACTTTCGAAACCTCAAAGTCTCCGTAAAATCAGGAAGGGCTCAACATCACTGCGAGCTCCAAATTCCCAAAATTGCGAAAACTTTCAGGTATGCTATCACATCATGCTACAAATTTAATTTACAATTGAATGCATGCATGAACATCTAGGTTTGCCAAAAAAAGGGGGGCATTATCATGATGTGCAAAAAAAAAAAAGAAAAGAAACTTTCTCAAAAAAAAAAGGAGGGGAAAGAAAACAAAAAAAAAGAAAAGAAAAAAGAAAGGGGCTGGCCCACAGGCCGTGGCCCACTGGCCACGTGGCCGTACGGCCAGATCCGTACGGATCTGTCCGTACGGCCCAAAAAAAAAAAAAAACAACATGAAAAAAAAAGAAAGAAGAAAAAAAAAACGTGTGAAAAAAAAAAGGAAAACACGTGAAAAAAAAAAGAGAAAAGAAAGAAAAAAAAAAGAAAGAAGAACTTTTTATCCTACAATGGAGTTTTCTTGAAAAAGGGAACTTACTTGAAGCCATTGATGGAGAAGAAGAAGAGAAATCTTGAAGATCTTGAAGAAGAAGAACTCTTGGTCTTGAAGCCCTCTTGAGATTATTGCAAAAGAAAGTAATAAGAGCAAGAGATCCAACCTCCTCCTTGCTTTTATAGAGGAGAGCAAACCAAAGAAGGAAAGAAGAAAAAGGTAAGTGTTACTAATTAGTAACCTTACCAAAAGAAAGAGATTAGAAAGATTCTTTTCCAAAAGAAAGATATCTTGAGGGATTCTCTCCCAAAAAGAAATCAATGAGAGATTTTCTCCCAAAAGAAATCAATGACGGATTCTTTCCCAAAAGAAAGATATCTTGAGATATCCTATCCCAAAATAAAGGGAATATAAGAGATTCTCTCCAAGTAAAGATATTTTTAGATATTCTCTATCCAAATAAGATATTTTTGGATATTCTTTACAAAAATGACACCATATGAGATCTAAGCCATTTCAAAAGCTTAAGGTCCCATGGGTTAGCCCATATGAGCCAGGTTTGACCACCTAGGCACTTAAAAAAAAAAAAAAATTTGGGCTTTTAGTCAAAGAGAAATCCCTCTTACCAAGAGCATACAAAAATGGTTTCATGCCTCTTTTGAGTTGATTCAACCATACAAAGAGAATTTCAAGCCCCATGAGCTTCCAAAAATCAAAACCATCCAGCCTCATATACCAAATTGAGCCAAAATCTTGAAATTGACATTCCACAAAAATCAAACCAAATCCTGGTCCCCTAACTTGCCACATACAGCTTGTTAGGTCACAAGACCAAAACCAAAAACCAAAACCTGATCCCCTAACTTGCCACATACAGCCTGTTAGGTCACAAGATCAAAACCAAAATTGATCCCCCAACATTCCACATACAGCTTGTTGGGTCACACGATCAAAACCAAACCCGACCCCCTAACCTGCCACATATAGCCTGTTAGGTCACAAGGTCAAAACCCAAATCCACATCCCTGATGTCATCTTCAAAACTTTGCCTCGAGGTGGTACGTGATCCCTTTCACTACCATAAAATTCCCCTGGAAGCTCAAAAGGCTACAAATACCAAAAAGAAAAATTGCTCAAAGACTCTTGGTCAAGTCACAGGCTCTCCTTCAAAATCTCTTCGAGGCACATCGACTACAAAAGTTAAGCAACTCGTTGCTGTACCTCGAGGGGGCATTTGTTGACACCAAAAATGTCACTTTGCCTTCAAGATCCAAAGAGCTACATGAAGTCGCAACCTGCCATAAATAGACAATGCTACTTCCAAAAATCAAATCTTGTCAGAATCAAACAAAAACTGCAAGATCCTTCAAGACAGCCAAAAAGAGGAGTACACAAGAAGTTTCGGGCCATTTCAAAATCATTTGGCCTAACTTCACTTCTCCGACAGCCGAAAAGGAGCTCTCGGCGGCAAAAGCATCGGAGAACACCAAATCTTCGATCAGAGCCGATGGATGGTCTCAAAATACTTCCAAAAGGCTCCACGTCAAGTTCCGAGTCAAACCGACAACGTTTGACCCTACATCAACCCTCGAACAGCTAAATCAAGCCTCTCGGCGGCGAGAACCACCGAGGCCATTACTCATCAGATGGACGGCTTCAAAATGCTTATAAAGGGCTACACGTCAAATTTCAGGTCATTTCGACAACATTTGACCATAGTTTGACGCTCGGAAGCCAAATCAGGCCTCTCGGCGGCAAAGTCCTCCGGGACCATGGTTTCCAAGACAGAGCCTATGGATCATCTTAAAATGACTCCAATAGGTTCCCTGTCAAGTTTCAAGTCAATCGGACATCGGTTGACCGCACATCAGACCGCGACATCTTCATCGCGACAAAAGCAAGTCTACTGGTGATAGGACCCCAAACGGCTTCAAAACTCAAACAAAAGCCTATGGTTGGTCTTATTTATTGCTCAGTAGGCCTCACACCAAATTTTAGGTCATTCCGACATCGTTTGACCCAGTTTCAGCTTCTGACGGAAAATCGGCAGCTCTGCGCGACAAAGTCTTCGGCTTTCTCAGGAAATTGGAAACTTTGCAAAATAAAATGCAAGGATTCTCATCAGGTTTCCTACAAAGAAATCAGGCCAATAAATGATCAAAATGTCAAGGAAAGGTACAGGAGAAAAAAAATCGAAAAAGAGCAAAAACGGACACAAAACGGGACAAAAAGGGGGGAAAAACCCCCCAGGGTCGCCGGCGACCTTGGAGCCCGGGGTCGCCGGGAAGGCCCCGGAAACCCCAGTTTTCACCGTTTTTTCGCGATTCGAAGCGCCCAGCCTCTGGTACTTTCCAAAATTCATGCTTTTAAGACACCAAATCCTCTGACATCCGTCCAAAACACGGGTCAATCATCAAGAGTATCGAAAACAATATTGATCGCCACCCGATCAACCAAAAAAAGTGTGCTTTCTACCCGACCGATCGAGAAATCGACAGGACAGATGGCACCGACCCGCTGTTGGCAACAAACACCTGAAATTACATGGTCGTCTGATGTCGATCTACATGAAGATCCATCTATGATCATCGACAGAAGAATCCCAAAAGACGCGGCACGGCCCGCGACTCTTCAGCTGCTCGGCGACCACTTAATGTGATTAATTGACTAGCTTTATTACAGTCATTAATCCATTTCTTTGGACGGACCAATCAGAAGCAAGCATCCGGGAGTTACAAGTCAAGAGATTCATGGCATGTAACCCATGAAACTCCTCCCATCATGGCGATTAAAGGCGATTAAATGCCCTCAATCTCCTCCGGCCAATCAGAAGCCAAGGAAAAGAAGTTACAAAATAAACAATTCAATTTTGTAACTCCTCCCATTATGCAGCTTTATGACAATCAAGGCTCATAAACCCTCCTAAATGGCTACCTAAAAGCCTATAAATAGGAGAGCTCTCTTAGAAGAAAGGATACATACACACAGAGAACGAAAATCACAGACAGAAGCACAGAAATTCAGTGAAGGAAAAGAGAGAAAACTCTGCGGAAGTTCTACACCGGCCACCGCTACAAGGTGACAAAGTCCCTTGGGGGGTACCCCCCCCAAGGTCCTTGCCTTCTCCTCCTGCCTCCAATGGCTTAGATGTGGCTTTTCAGCCCGTCTACTCGGCTTTTTATTGGACATAGGACCTCCTTTTGGTCTTTGTCCTCTAAAAACCTGAGGTTATAGCCAAGCCAAGCGAATCAATAGCATCCTCTGTTCTCATCTGCATGGATGATGGCGAAGCCCACATATGGCTTGCGACCGTCAATCTAAACGAGTCCCCCACAATCTCCTGAGAAGTTAGATCCTCCTTTTCTTGCTTTTCATTGTAGTTTGTATTTTTTTAAAAGAGACAAAAATCACAACTCTTGTCTTTCATTATTGATAAGGATTGTAAATCGACTATAAATGCCAAAATCGGCTATAAACGCCAAAAATCGGCTATAAATGCCAAAAAAATCGCCTTTCACAGCAAACCAAGAAAATGTCTCTTTTCTTAAATATATGTGCAATGGAAAACTTGAAAGAAGTTGATTTCCTTTTTACTTGCGAAGGTTGATCTCCGGATCACCACTTGCAATTCCAAGTAAAATAGAAAATCTGGCACACCCTCACAAAAAAAAGAAATGTTGATGCACGCCCCTGCCCCCTGGTTACGAAAGGGTCGGAACCGAACGGACTCCCACGTCCGCCGACCTTGGTAGGAACCGAGCAGGAGCGCGGTCCATCAACTACTTTTTTCTTATTATTTCTGAAGCAATCTTATTTAAGGATTTACTGATTTGATTTTATCTTTTTTTTTTTAATAATATACGTGGGTATGTTTTGATAATATATGTGGATATTTTCTTATAATATATGTTAATCATAATTCACCAACTTAAATATAATCTTTTTTTATATTGAAAAGGCTGCATCAAATTTGAAACTCATTTACATTTACAATCTTTGTGGCCAACAATGATAAATTACTAAATCAAGTTCTATTGTTCTACAGTTTTAAGAATTTTTTTTTTAATTCTAAACTTGTATTGTATGTTTATTATAGTTAGTGTTCGTTTTATTTGTAAATATTACTGGTTGTAATTTATAAATGATAAATATATTTATTAGAAATTACGAGTCCTGGTACTTAAAACTTTAAAAAAAACAAAAAACAGAGAGAAGAATAGATAATTTGATATCTCATTTAGGATTATTGATTCAGGCCTAAGATTTTTTCAAATCGGCTCTGTAATTGCCTAATTTCGTTTTAAATTCCCATAATTCCAATCCACTTAGAAACATCTCTTATAGGGGAAATTCTATATGCACCACCAATTTTGATGAATACACCCGCTTTTAAGTTTATTTTTAATTACCAAATTGCCCTCTAGTGAAAGGACGAAATAGCCCTTCACCATTAACCTCCTCTCCTCTTCCTTTTGTTCTTTTACAGTGGGGGCGAGCCGTTTCTCTACTCTCATCTCCTATTCCTCGTCTTTTTCTTCTTCTTCTTCTTCATCCTCCCTTTCATCCATTGTTTCGTAACCGTTCCCTCGCACTCATTCATGCCTGTTGATGTTCATCTCTTTCCTCATCATTGTCTTTAACCTTTTTAAAGTATCATTAAGTCTCATCATCTTCTTCAACCCTTGAAAGTACTCATCTCCCCGGGGCACATTGTCTACTAAAAGCAGGCATTTTCAACATAGACAAGCAACTGACAATCTACCAAGAGGAGGTATACTCTCTGACTTCGTTTCAAACTCGTCATTGAGTTTTCCCACGATATGCTCGGTATTCCAGAACCGTGCAAAATCACTCTGTATGGTACATTTTTACTGTGCAATATTTTTTTGCACGGCCACAATAAACCATGCAAATTAAACTTGCATGGTTATATGTCGCCGTGCAAAAAAATATTGCACAGTTACAATGTGCCGTGCAGAATGATTTTGCACGGTCCTACAGGACCGTGCACTAATAAACCAATAATTTTGGGATCATATTTTCAGGAGATTGATTCAACTGGTGCAAGTCAGTGCTCTCTTGATTTTATTAATGTCTTCACCACTGAAACAATATTCAGAAGCCGAGAGGATCTAATCCAATGGACACGGGATGTCGGAAAGAAACATGGCTTGGTGATTGTAATCAAAAATTCGGATGCTGGTGGAGATGGTAGGAAACTAAGAATAGTTTTATGCTGTGAGAGAAGTGGTAGTTATAGGGCTTCATCGAAGATCTATGAAAAGAAGAATCCTAACAAGGCAACGGGAACGAAGAAGTGTAATTGCCCTTTTGCTTTGAAGGGTTGAAAGTTGCCAACTAATGATGATTGGATGTTAGCAGTGGTTTGTGGGGTGCACAATCATCCAAACACACAACATTTCGAGGGCCGCTCGTTTGCTGGGAGGCTTTCTACGGAAGAGATTAATGTTTTGATTGATATGTCAAAGAGTTTGGTGAAGCCAATGAACATCCTTCGAACACTGCAGGAGCGGAATGTGCACAACACCACTACGATGAAGAGTATCTACAATGCTCGTCAGAAGTTTAGGGTGACAGAGATGGCCAGTCGATCACAGATGCAGCAAATCATGATGCAATTGGAGAAGAACAAGTACATTGAGTATCACACTAGCAATGATGCTACAGATGCAATCTTAGACCTATTCTGGGCACATCCGTCATCTATTCAGTTATTACGTGCATTTTCAAAAGTTCTGATAATGGATTCCACGTATAAGACCAATAGATATCGACTTCCATTGCTTGAGATTGTTGGTGTCACATCTACCCAACTGACGTTCTCCGTTGCCTTTGTTTACCTTGATTCAGAGAGGGAGGCCAATTATAGATGGGCCCTGGAGAGGCTTAAGGATTTAATGGATGGATGCATTATGCCACGTGTGATTGTCACAGATAGAGAGTTAGCGCTCATGAATGCAATCAAAGTTGTATATCCGAATGCAGCAAACTTATTATGCAGGTGGCATATATCTAGGAACATCTTGGCAAACTGGAAGAAGTTCTTTGAGACCAACGACAGATTGGATGCTTTTATCTCTTGTTGGAACATGTTGGTACTCTCTCCAACTGAAAGTGACTATATTCAACTTTTAAGTGCTTTGGAACGGGATTTTTACAGGTATCCACATGCTGTTGATTATGCGAAGAACTCGTTGTTGAATAAGCATAAGGAGAAATTCGTGGCTGTTTGGATGGATCAAAATATGCACTTTGGCAACGACACCACTAACAGGGCCAAGAGTGCACACGTAAAATTAAAGAGACATCTGGGTACATCGAGCTGTAGTTTTGACTCGTCCTGGCAGGTTATCCATGCCCTGCTTGAGTTGTTATTTACTGAAATAAAGGCTTCTTTTGAAAAGAGTTTGAACACCGTGTAACATAAATTCAAACCGGCATTGTTCCGTGAATTGAGAGGACTTGTGTCAAGGAATGCTTTGTATATAGTATTAAATGAGTCGATAAGGGCTGGTGAAATTGGTTCAGATCCGGATGCATGTGGGTGCGTTGTAAGACAGACCTATGGTTTACTATGTGCACATGAAATTGCAGAGTATATAAGAGAAAGGTCTCATGTACCATTAAGATGTGTACATCAATTTTGGCAGAAGCTCAATTTAGATCCCACTAAGATGAACGAAGCCCCTGAGTTGACCACAACTTCTCAGTTCGACTTGATTGCTAAGAAATTTCGGAGAAGTGATGAGGCAGGAAAAATTCAACTACTGAAAAAATTGAGAGAAATAGTTAGTTCTTCATGTACACCTCTTATTGAACCAGACATTAAATTGAATACTCGCGGTCGGTCATCATCGAAGAAGAAGAAGTTGGATCGGTCTACGACTCGTGAGCCATCTGCATTCAAATACGCAATAGGGGTGAAAGAGAGTGTTCCTGTTATATTAAGTACTACATCTGTAAAGAAGAATAATGAGAAGATTAGTGTCCGTCGCACTCGATCATGTACATTTTTTCATTTGCTCCCTCAGCCTCTGGGACCCTACATCCTTACTGTTAAGGATGTCGCAGCTGATGGTGACTGTGGATTAAGAACTATAGTGGGTCTTCTTGGCATGGGCGAGGACAGTTGGAGGCAGGTTAGATTGGATTTGAGCAGTGAATTGCAGAGGTATCAACAATATTATGCATCGGTCTATGGAGGAGATGACCGGGTTGGAGAGCTGTACTACGCATTGTCTTAAAGCAATCCAGGATTTGATCGGTGGATGACAATGCCGGACATGGGTCACTTGATATCTTCGTATCATAAAGTTGTATTGGTCATTCTTTCGTTGCAGCAATGCCTGACTTTCTTGCCTTTGATATCACCCCCGATTCCAACAAGTGATCACAAAATCATTGCGATTGGTTTCATCAATGGAAACCATTATGTTTAGGTCTTCATGAAGCCAAAAGCACCCATGCCTCCCATTGCAACAAATTGGCACAGACACCATCATCCTGATGCAGACAGATGGCAGCTCCCATATGCAAATCACATCGAGCAATTCAGAAATTTTTTGGGAAATAGTGTAGCAACACAAGAGTCGATCAATCTTGACAGCGATTGATTATATAAACTGATTGTCATTTGATGTAACCAGATGAATTATATAATGGAATGTTGAATGTAAGAAGTTCGATGCTCAATTTATTCTTTGGTGTTATGTGTTATGTGTAAAACATGGTCTGCACGCCCAACATGTAATGTGCAAATCATAATTTGCGCCGTCAACATGTAATGTGCATAACACATTATGCACGGCTATTATGTGCCGTGCAGACCATGTTATGCATGGCACATAATGGCCGTGCATAATGTGTTATGCACATTACATGTTGGCCGTGCGACCTATGTCCCTTTCATTCCATTTTGTCTAATCTTTCTAGTTTATGAAAGCCCATGGAACTTTTACACAAATGCAAACTATACAATCGGGACAAAATATCAAAATTCATCCATTATAGGAGAGCTATCAAAAAGTAGCCTTAAATTCATCCATTACAAAAAAAGTACATATTTATGTAAAAGTGATTTTTTACATAATTGCCGTCAAAAAGTGGCCTTCAATTCACTAAGTTCCAGAAAAAAATTACAAACTGCCATTCTGTAATCATAAAATCCAAAAACACCAAGTCTTATCACGGACGCGTACGTCGTCGGTACGTCACCGGCAAGCCATCCAAGATCTCGAGCGTGGTCTGCAGTGCTCGGTAATAAAAATCAGCAGTCTGATCGGGCTGTGCAATCATAGCACGAAGATTATCACTCGCTCAACGGATCTGTAAGAAAACTATTAAATTTGTCAATAAATAAGATAATTATAACTTTTAAAATGGATGCATAATGTTACTTTGAAAATTCAAACGCTCACCACTCTTGGAGTCGGGTCATCTTGATCCTCCCCAGGATGATAATGGGAGTGACGTTCGGGGTTCTGTACCCGGGGATGTGAAATCCTAACAAACCACTCCATGTAGTCGGGTGAGCACTCCCATGCATGTTGTACTCGATGGCCACGGTGTGCTAGGGATAATACATGATCCTCCCAAGACTCCCAGTACTGATCAAGGAATTTGTAGGAGACCTTGTATTGTCCAGCAGTAGATCCTCGAGATGCACGAAGGGGCGCGAGCGGTGCTGGTGGGATGGTCTGAACATACCCAAATTGATGAAGAACCCTTTGTGGGTGGTAGGGTTCAATGACATCTAGTGCTCTCAAGCAACTACAGAAGAAAGAACTCTGTTGGAATGGATGCTGAGCCCTGGCACCGGCATACGGATCCCAAGCCACCTATGTCAAGTAATTGAAACAACTCATTAACATTTTAACAAAAAATAGAGATCATCGAAGCAAATTAAAATAGATAGCAACATGTCTATTGGATGCTCACCTCACTAGGATGTAAGTCATCCAGTCTCTCCCCCAACAACTTGACATTCTCCCTTGCAATCCTGGAATCCTGATCAGGATTCCAGCGAGCCGCATGAGGCATTGCAGCCGTAAACCCCCATGATGCAGGAGGACGGGCAAATGGGAAGTGCTCGTACACCCAAGACTACAAGAGTTAAAGATTATTAATTATACAAATTTAAATAATATAGTATGAGTAGTTCAGAGATAAGCAAATGGAAACATGAGTGATATTTCAAAGGGGTATGCACATTTACCGTGAGCAGTGTCAGCTATCCAGCAATCTGTCTCACATCTGCCCTGGTAGCGGTCCCCAATTGGCGACAAAGATATGCAAGTGTGGCAGCTCCCATGCATAATGACGGACCTGTCCCAAGTCCATAAGTAAAGATAGGTAGGCAATGGGGACTCGGGTGGACGACTTATCGGTGAAGAGTGTGCAGCCTAACAGATACAGAATATTTACTGGGACGCCAAGGAGAGTACCCACATCGTCTAAGGTGATCGTCATCTCACCAAATGGCAGGTGAAAGGTGTTTGTCTCGGGCTGCCACTTCTCTACGAAACTGGATATCAGAGGGGCGGAGGTATATCGGTACGACAATGGCTTCGGGCCTGCCAATCCAGACTCTTCTATAATCACACGAAACCGAGGAACTTCGGTATCGGCTCCATCCCCGGGCCGAGGTATATACCAGTCCTTCAACCCTCGCTAGTGATTGATACAGTTAAGCGGCTCACGTTCCTACACATTAAAAGTTTTAATCTTCATTAATATATGTTATTATAGACTTCAACACATATTATCTGAAAAATAATTAATTCACAAATTAAAAAAATGCAAGTGTACCTCCCCGTCCCATATGGGTATGGCAACGTGCATCCTAACATTAGGGAGGACCGATAAATCAGCCGGACCGCCGGGGATAGGACCCTCCCCTGCCGCCGCTGGGGGAGGACTGGATGGCTGTACCTCCTGGTCCGATGGATGATCCTCCCTTGCAGCCGCTGCAGCAGAAGTGGATGGCTGTGCCTCCTCCTCCTCTGAGGAATCATGCTCTGATGAATCCTCCTCAGATGAATCCTCCTCTGACTCCTCTGACGAATCTGGGAGTGGATCCTATCGCAATTTATGTCTTCGTTCAGATGCTGTTGGTCGTTGACGAACGGCAGTCGAAGTACTAGCATGCACACCTCGGCGACGCGCCGGTCTTGCGACACCGATCTTCGTCCTAACTCTAGATGGCTCGTTAGAAGAACTAGCCCGTCCACCTATCGAAAGTGAGCTGCCACCGCGACGAGCAGGTCTTCTAGGCATATTCTAATATGTTCAAAATAAAAATCAAATAGTGTTATTTAAAATTGCAAATTTATTCTGCACGGCATACTATTAATGTGCAATCTCATATATGCACGGCCAATGTTAGCCATGCATATGTAATTTGCACGGCATATCGAAACCATGCAAATAATATATGCACGGCTAACATTGGCCGTGCATATAGTAAATGCACGGTGTCGATATGCCGTGCAAAATGAACTTGCACGCTTCTAGTTTGCCGAGCACTTCGCGAACCAGAAGAAGAAAACAAATGGGAAGGGAGAAAATGGAGTTCGAAACTCCCATCCATATCATGCATTAGGGAACCCACATACAAGTGCTGTAATAAAGTAGGTGAAAATACAACCTAAATGAATAAATTGCAACCTAAATGCATACATTACAACCTAAAAAGAAGGTGAAAATGATTGGAAAGATTTAACAAAGAAGAAGAAGAAGATGACCGTACCTTGTTTGGACAAGAAGAAGGTGATGAGAGCAGTGGAGAAGATGCCACAGGAGAAGAAGAGAACGTGCACTTGCGGTTGCTGCAAATTTGAAAGTTATAGACGAGGGAATGGAGAAGGAAATGGTCTTTGACTGGGCAGTTTGGGAATTTTGGTGGGTGTGCTCAGCAAAATGGTTTTAAACACAAAATGGTTGTGGTGAGTTCAGAATGTGGGTGTTTTCATCAAAACAACCGGTGCATATAGAATTTCCCCTCCTCTAGTCCTGGAGAAATATCTCTACGTAGCCAAACAATGCAAAGATAAGGAAACAGGGAGACCTTTCTCTCTCTCTTCCACAGCCCACTGCACTTTTCTTCTCAATCAGCAAAACCTTAGGCCAAATTTTCATGGTCTCTTAAACCCACCCAAAGAAGATGGAAATCTTTGCAACTCCACATTCTCCACATCCAAACAAACAACTACCCATCAAGGTAAGCCCCCCCAAACCCCATCTCTCACCCCAATCAGTGGGTGGCGCACGTTAGCCCTAACTGTTGGGGAGCTCGCAGACTCTCCGAAAATTGTGAGAATCGGCGAAGGGAATTATGGATGTTTCTCAGAATTTGGTTCTGTTCCCAGAAATGGGTTGTGGGTTAATGTTGTTTCTTTGCTTGGGTCCTTGGATTTATACGACCTTGATGCGTGTTCTGAGACTTACGCTTTGATTCTTCAGAATTGTCGAAAATTGGATAAGTTAGAACTGGGTTTTCAAGTTCATACGCGTCTTATTGTTTCCGGCGTGGAATTTGATGAGTTCTTGAGCAGCCAGCTTCTTGAGGTTTACTGTAAGCTTGGGTGTATCGACCAAGCGTGACCGCTGTTTGATGAAATGCCTCAAAGGAATGTTTTTAGCTGGACATCCATGGTAGGTGTCACGGGGTAAATTTTTCGCACTAAGGGATTAATGTTCACCAGTGAGCTTCCAAAACACAGTCCATATGCACCAATGAGCTGTTTGTGCAATAGTTGAGTCTATAACTGCTCAACCCACCGCACCATCTGCGCACCAACGCAGCTCTAGCTTTTTAGGGGCTAACAACCCTCCCCCACCTAAGCCACGGACGACCTCGTCCGTTTTTTAGGCAGATACTCAATAATCTCCTTTTCAAATTGGCACAAAGTGGTCCCCTTCTCCCAAGAAGCTTCACTCTCCTCAGCACCCTCCCATTATACCAAGTAACTTGTCCTCCGATTCTTTTTGCTTTCGCCCTCAGTTTTATCCGCCAAAATCTTCTGAATTTTGCGATTAAACTGAGCACGAATTGTGGGTGGTGCTCTCCGAGACACACCTCGACTTGCATCACTTGGATCTTCATGATAGGGTTTGAGAAAACTAACATGAAAGACTGGATGTACCTTGATTCTTTCAGGTAGACTTAGTCTATATGCTAATTTGCCCTCTTTTAGGACAACTTCAAAAGGTCCATCATACCTTGGAATCAGTCCCCTATGGACCTCCGAGGCTCTAATTCTCTTCCAAATCTGGGGTGTAAGCTTCAGCATCACCTTGTCCCCAACCTGGAATTCTCTAAACATTCGATTTTTGTCTGCCACTTCTTCATTCTGCGGACTGCTCTTTTAAGATAGTCCCTTGCACTTTCAACTAATTTTGTCCTCTCTCGTACAAATCTGTAAGCAGCAGGGCAGCTTCCCTGGGATTTCTGCTTGGCGACTTCATGAGGGGCCAGAGGCTGTTGGCCTATTGCCAACTCAAAGGGGCTCGTACCTATTGCTGAACTGCGATGCAGATTGTAGCAGAACTACGCTGTATCTAGCAGATCTACCCAATTTTTCTGGTTCGCAGTAACATAGTGTCGTAGATATTCTTCCAACATGCCATTTATCCGCTCCGTCTGTCCATATGTTTGCGGATGATTGCTTGTGGAGAACTTGAGTTGGGTGCCAATCAACTCAAACAATGCAACCCAAAACCTACCAGTGAATCGTGCGTCTCTGTCAGACATGATGTCTAAAGGAATACCCCACAGTTTGATAATGTTTTTGAAGAAGAGTTTGGCCGTATTCTCTGCAGAAACAGCATGCGGCGCTGCTATGAACGTCGCATACTTAGAGAAACGATCCACCACAACAATAATCGATCTACAATTGTCTATCTTAGGAAGATTGACAATGTAATCCATGGAGAGGCTCATCCATGGTCTCTCTGGAATGGGCAGTGGCTCCAGTAGTCCTGCCACTTTCTTTCGTTCTGTTTTGTCTTGCTGACAAACACGACACGTCTTTACATACTGTTCCACGTCATTCTCCATTCGTGGGCAGTAATAGCTTCGAGACAGCAGCGCCAATGAACGTTCTTGACCTGGATGACCAGCCCAAGGGGAGTCATGAGTTTCTTTCAATAATTCTTTCCGCAGACCCCCAGTCAGTGGCACGAAGGGACGATGACCCTTGGCATAGAGAACTCCTTCCTCTACCCAAAACTTCCTGGTTATGCCTTCAGAAACTTGCTTAAGCAGTCGACCAGTCACCTGATCCTTTGCTGTTTCAGTCTTAATCCTGTCCAACATGGTCCCCTCAACTCGTACCAACGAGTTAATGTATGATTCGGGACCTAGGTTGTGGCTCAATACATCTGCAATGACGTTGCTTTTGCTTGTTTTATACTTCATCTCATAATCAAACTCTGCCAAAAAGTCCTACCATCGAGCTTATTTCGGCGTCAGCTTTTTCTGTGTAAGGAAAAAAAAAACTGGTTGCCTAATTGTCCGTCCGCACAATGAATTTTACACCCAGCAGGTAGTGTCTCCATGTCCTTAGACAGTGCACTACTGCCGTCATCTCCTTCTCATGGGTGGAGTAACGCTGCTCGGTTTCATTCAGTTTGCGGCTCTCAAATGCAACAGGGTGTTCTCCTTGCATAAGAACACCACCAATCGCACGATCAAAAGCATCAGTGTGGACTTCAAATGACTTCTCAAAGTCAGGCAGTTTTAATATGGGTTCCGTAGACACCCAATGCTTCAACCGATCAAAGCACTCCTGCCATCTTTCAGACCAGTTCTATGGTCTATCTTTCTTCAAAAGATCAGTCAGGACTGCAACCTTCCGAGAATATCCCTCAATGAAGCGTCTGTAGTAATTGGCCAACTCCAAGAAGGACCTTAGTTCAGTCACTTTTTTGGGTGCAGGCCAATCTATTATTGCCTGTATCTTCTTAGAGTCCATTTTCACCTCCCCTTTACAAATTAAATGTCCTAGGAAAGTGATTTGGGCGCAGCCAAATTCATACTTCTCAGGTTTTACATACAACTGGTGTTCTCTCAATGTGGACAGCACCTTCCTAAGGTGGTCCAGATGTTCATCTAATGAACCACTATATACTACAATGTCATCAAGATAAACAACCACAAAACGATCAATATAATCACGAAACACATTGTTCAATAAAGTACAGAAAGTAGCAGGCGCATTTGTTAAGCCAAATGGCATTACATGGAATTCGAAAGAACCATAGCGTGTTATCTAGTTTTTTAGACCCGGTATTCATCATGTTCAATGAAGCTTTAGCAGTGTCTAACTCAGATAGAACCATCTTGAGTTTTCCATTCAGATCAAAATTTTATGCTTTCAAAGTCTTCATATCAGAATCAAGTAAGTCACACTTTTGTGATTTTGCAGTCAGTTTATCAGCCAACTTGTTATTTTCATCCTCCAATTTTTGTACTTTTGTTAGTGAATCTGCAAGTTCATCTTTCAAGGAGGTATTCTGCTCTTCAGACATTTGCCAATTAATAACAACTTTTTCATTCACTTTAACCATCTTCATGGTTTTCTTGAAAAGTGTTTCATATTTAGCTTTCCAATCTGGTTCTTCCTCTGACTCAGTATCTTGATCAGTCTCACCTTCAAAATAAACATGGGAATCAACAGAACTAGAAGTTACTATAAAAGTAATAAATTTCCCCTTGCCAGTGTCAGACTTGTCATACTCAGGATTTTCATCATTCGCATCAGAAGTGTCATCTTCCCAAGTAGTATTCAAGGCCTTTTTTTTAGATTTTTTGTTTCCACGGTCATTAGGAATGTGTCCATAGCCTTGACACTCATAACATTGAATCCCTTTAAAAGATTTATTCTTTTCAGAATTTTTAGGGATCTTCACTTTGGTTTTCTGCCCCTTCATAAAAAGCTTGAATTGCTTCATGAATTGTACATCAACTTGGGGATCAATTTCCTCGGAATCTGAATTTGAATCACTTACAGCTTTCTTATATGATTCATTGGACGATTTCTTGAATGATTCCTTGAACGCTTTCAAAGAAAAACCTTGACATTTTGTCTTCCCATTATACCTAAGGTTTGCTTCAAAAATTTGTAGGTTGCCAACTAACTCCTCAACTTTGAGCGTATTCAGATTTTTATTTTCCTCTATGGCCACAACCTTTCCATCAATCCTTTCTGCGAGAGACCTCAAAATGTTTTTAACAATTTTGTTTTCAGGAATTGGTTCTCCCAAAGTAAAGGTATCATTCACAATTGCATTCAGCTTTGAATTGAAATCATCAAAAGTTTCATCATCTTCCATCTTTATGGTTTCGAAGGCTATATACAATTTCTGAAGTTTCGACTGTTTGACAGTGTCAGTCCCTTCATGTACAGTTTGTAGAATATCCCAAGCTTCTTTTGCAGTAGTGCATGTAGAGATTCTACGAAACTCAGACATATTAACTCCATTATAAATAACAATTAAAGCCCTAGAGTTACAAGTAGCAGCCAACTCTTCTTCCTTAGTCCACTTATCTTCAGGTTTGGGACCAGTTACCCCATCAATGGTAATAGTGGGCAAGGAATAGCCATTCTGAACATATTTCCAAACTTTCAGATCTATGACTTTCAAGAAGGCAACCATCCTGGCTTTCTGTCATGTCCCCCGAACCCGATTAAAGAATAAACCGGATCCGAAGAGTGAGATTTAGGACTAATTAAGATTTTTGTCCTTTGGGCCCACGGATCGTAAGTCCGCTGTGAGGATAATACATTTCAAGCCTCATGTAATACAATAATCATTGAGTTCATTGAACTCTAGCATATGGAACATCAACAGTGAATATAAATCTCATTAAATTTAAAGTTTGCAAGAATAGTAAACAAAAACTAAGCGTTAAGTTAATTTATTACATTGGCCATCCCAATAAACAAGGCCAATAAAAGAAACGAGTCAATGTAGTAAAGGTCCAACGAGAGAGATAAATAAAGAATAAATCTAAATAAAGACCCATGTGAATATTTCTCATGCCGGAAGTGATAACGCTACTCTACGTCATCGGCACGCCACTCTCGTGCCTCCTCTGCTGGTTGGAGATCCTCTGGGATCTCCTCACCGGTCTGTTCCTCATAATAGAAGTCACCTGATGTGTCTGCACACCAAGGAACACGACATGTTGAGCAATAGATAAACAATGCATAATAAACATGACATGCATCAAATGTAGAATAATGACAAGTACATGATTATCTGAATACAAGGTTATCGAAGCTAGGCATAAAGCGAGATTAATAATCCATAGAAACAATAACAGGAATCCTAGCAACCATCTAACAATGACCACTATCCATGCAATGCAAAACAAGAACAAGTGGGAGACTCCGAGGATGTCCAAAGCCACATCCCGGGGTACCAGTAACAATCCAATCCGGACTACTGATACCAAAGTCCGGCTCTAGTAGGATCCAAGCTCTCGGTCCTGGGAATAGTAGCAAGGTCCAAGCCCGCTCCCAACTATTCAACGCCATGGACACCGTCCAAAGCCAACTGCCCACCCCGACAACCGAGTAACCGGTTCGTCATTAAGACCCCAAACTGCAGATGGCTATGATATGCAAACAATGATAAAGTGGTTCTGACACAAGGACCAACAAGACAAGCAAATCTGGCTAGTTCCATGTACAAGACAAGATCATATGGATTATCTCTTTCAAGACAATATAAGATAAGTAAACCACGTGATAATCCCCTTTCATTGCTAGCCAGTCATGTTTATCAATACAAGATACAGGTCCTATGGTACACTCTACATCAGGTCCAAGTCCTAAATTCTATAAGAATTTATGTTTCATATTTTGTTAAGTTTTTTATGCCAAGAGAGTGTACAAAGAATGTTATCAACGAATACAAATCATAAATCAAGGAGGAATTACAATCCAATCCTAGGCAAATGGTGTCATCCCTATACCACACATGTCCTAACAGAGTACGTATGGAAGTTGGATCAACGATGCTTCTAAGAGAATCCCTTGGTGTACAATCATGTTAAGCATCTATTAGTTCAGTTCTATATGCATTCGATTATACCATATGTAATACACGAATACCTAGACAACCCATCGAATTCACACCAAGCCATATGTTTCGATTTCAATCCCCATTAATGGTCAAGTGAGAGTAAATTCATGATTTCCAGCATTTAAGGCACAAACCTAGGTTAACGGTCTCATTTCCAATAAAACATAAGCTGGATCAATAATCCACATATTTACATCACTTTATGACCTCTGATCGTGATGAAGCTAGAACCATTGGATTCTACGTTACAAGAGCTTTCCAACGGTATATAGCTCGTGAAATTCCGAAGAACGGATCAAAAGTTATGACCGTTGGAAAATCTGCCTAAAATGGGTCAATTACCAAGAGTTCGAACGTTCGAAGAAGTGTTCGAATGTTCGTCCCATGCCAATTTCTCGAGAGCTGAAGTGTTTGAACGTTCAAGAAAAGTGTTCGAACGTTCGTCCCAAGATAATTTCCCGAGAGCTCAAGTATTCGAACATTCAGGAAAAGTGTTCGAACGTTCGTATGCAGAAAGCATTGTTTGCTGAATTTTTTTGTTCTATTTCTTCCAGATCATCTCCATTCTGTTCTAAACCTCTCCCTGTCACGCCCCGAAACCGGGCCCTGCAGTGATCCGACCTCGGGGTGCGAAATTTTGGAATAAATTTGAAACTTTTTGTTATAGTTCCCAAGATCCGCGTGAATGAGGATAATCACATTCCAACACAATCAGAGTATATTTTTCGCGGAAGCTAAACATGGTGTTACGACCCGGAATCCGTGGCCATCGGATTCCGTGTCGCACGCAACCAATTCCATAGAGCCATCAAATAAACAGACTGGCATAAATTGTAAATCATAGAACACTGAGCTGGTAGTAACAAATCTATTATTTCCCACATATTCAAATTTCAATTAACAAATGTCTTAATTACAAACCCAATAAAAAGGCTAATAAAGCCATACAACAATATATCCAACTAAAAGAAATACTACCCTCAATGTTAGATACGAACTCCGGTACCAAACTTGACATCTAAATGATATCAACGGGCAGCCTCTCACGTCAGACCGGCGGTCCCACCGCCTCCTCTGATCAAACACCTAAAACCAGAAAGAGAAGAAACTGGCACCGAACAAAAAGGGTCAGACACGACGGTCTGGCAAGCAAATAAACAAATAATATGAAACAAAAGAACATACATAAAACCTGGTGAAATCATCGTAAAACTGAATAAAGAGCCTAACCAATAATAATAATAAATCACGATAAAACGATCGAAAGACCGAACATAAATATCAAGACAAATAAACGAACAGTCTCTAAAGCATAAATGTCTCGAAAAGATAACCACCTAAGCAAAACATTTAATAATTGGAAATACATTTAAAACTGAATAGTAGGGATGATACAATAAAGATCGATATCGTAAACATTAAACAAATCAAAGCATAAAAGTATAACCAACAAGAATCATAAACTAAAGTAATGTGCAGATAAAACACTGGCAACCACAAATAGCTAAATCCTCCTATTACCGAAGTAATAAGAGCAGACAGAGCGTAGCCACTGAACGTGGTACTAAAAATGGGATCAGAACCGTAGCCATACAAATGGGACCGGCATATCAGAAATCAGAACCGTAGCCATACAAATGGGACCGGCAGATAAAACCGTTGCCATGGTCGGTACAGACAGAATCCAAGCTGCAGCTGGCAAACAAATTAAAGATCCCAAGCCGGGTGATCAGCCCGACAAGTTGACCTAAGCCTAGTGGTGCCTTTAGTTTTCAAAACTCGAACCGATACGAATCAAACCATAATACTAATCCCTTTGGCTCAGGGGCTCACACCACATAGCTCTGGCCCCGTCTTGCCTCGAGGTTTTATTTTCAAATACTAATCTTAACAAAATAATAGTCTCATCGAAGAAATCCCGAATGTGATAAACCACTCCAATCTCCTTTCAAATCAATTCGGAGAAAACATACGAATATCCATGGTAAACCGCTCAAATACACATCAAAGTGATTTGTATAAAATCATACGACCAATTCCTTCGAATATGGAAGACCCCATGATTTTATAACAATTCACCGATGCTATTTAAATTAGTTTACCAAAGGATACAAATACAAATACTAATACATTCTCTAACTTGAAATGGAATGGAATTATGTAGAATGACTTAATGACTTACCAAGGAACCATCCCAATGCACAACTATCCTTTAAAACATTGATCATTAAGGAGTGAGTTTGATGCCAATGAAAATCCCCAACATTTAAATGATAAAGTGCGCATTGAGACTCAAACGATTCCCGGATAATTTTACATACGTTCATTCTCTCATTGGTCCCATTCCCATTTCACAAATTCCAAGCATCACAAGTAAATCCAAACTCTTTAAAACAGGACCATAGTTGGCCTTAAACCGAGTCCAAAACAATCTACTCATTTAGTCCAAAACAGTCCTTTAAACATAGCCCAAACAGTCCTTGAAAACAGCCCATAACTAACCTTGAACCGGCCCATAAAAACAGGTCTTAAAATGGTTTAAAAGCTGGCCTTGAACAGGCCCAATATCAGGTTTTAAAACAGCCCAAAGCTAACCTTGAATGGCCCACAAACAGATTTTTAAATCAGTCCAAAACTTAACCTTGAATGGCCCACAAATCAAACTTTAAAACAGCCCCAAAACTGAACCCTTAATGGTCCAAGAAACAAGTTTTTAAAACAAGCCCAAACTAACCATGAAACAGGCCCACCAACAAGTTTTTAAAACAGCCCCAAAACCAAACTTGAACAGGCCCATAAAATGACCCAACATCAGGTCTTGATATAGCCCAAAAACTGTCTTGCATCAGGCCCAAAAGTTATCCCAAAAGTCCCTCAAACCAGGCCCTGAAAAGGGCCCAAAAGTTCCTCAAACCAGGCCCTGAAAAAGGGCCCAGAACTGGGCTGGGTCCGCTCGAGCAGCCCAGGGTCCGCTCGAGCGGACCCCTTCCAGAACCTGGGCCGCTCGAGCGGCCCACTGGGTCGCTCGAGCGGACCCAGTTCTGGCTGGGTCGGAATTGGGTGCAGATTTTGCACTCTTTGCCCCTATTTTTCATGCCTTTTTCTTCCCTTCTTTCCTACAAAATCCCAAGGTCATTTGGACCCTCCTTTGGCCTTCCAAACTCATCAAATCCCCATTCTTTAATCCTTCCAATTGATCAAACACCACCCTTTTTAAAATCAAAGTTTTTCCCCATTCTTAATTAGAACACAACACCATTAATACAAAGAAAGCAAATTTTCAAAGTGACTAAAATGAAACCAAACTTCCAATACATTATAAGACCATAGCATAAGTGGAAATCAACATACATTAGTTCATTAATTCAAAGTGAATCCATAAATCATAAAGGATTAGAACATAATGAGGAAAAGCCATGAAACCAAACAAGAACATAAAACATCATATTAATTGAAAATTCCACTTGCCTCTAGTCAAGATAGGAGTAAAATTACTCTTCAAAGAAAGTTCTAGTGCCTCAAGCTCCATGATCACAAAACCCCCAAAATAGCTCAAAAGAAACCCTAGAAGACCAATCCATTGCAAAACTCCATGAAAACCCATTGCATATGGGATTAAAACACTCGAAATGGAGAGGAAAACAAGAATCTCAAGAAAAGAAAACCATTGCTAACCTTGAGAAATCCAAACAAAGAAGAAGAGCTTAGATGAGTGCCTTGCTCTAGCCCAAAAATCTTGAAAATAGGGTCTTTGGAAAGCTTGAGAGATGAGAAGAAGAAGGTGGGATCAATCCTCACTTGGCACACAAGAAAGAAGCTTGCAAAAAGGAGAGAGAGAGATGGCTGGAAAGGAAGGAGCCCTCTCCCTCAGCCAAAAGTTGCTGGAACGAAAATGAAGGAGAAGAGATGGGTTCCCCTTCTTATAAGGTGGGTTTTGTGGGCCCCAATCTTCACAAGGCTGAAACTCACATTTGCGGGCCCCGAACGAAAACGACGAAGAAGACAAAAACGATCGGCGAAATTTCTACTTTCCAAAAAGTATATTTTCCCCAAATTCTGAAATTTTCGAAATTCATGGACAGATTTAGTGTAAAAGGTCAGTTTTGCCCTTTTTTCTCGAAAAACGCATTTTCTGATCATCAAATCAAAATGGTCAAAACATGAAAGTTGTTAAACTTCATCAAATGAGTAAAAATATGTCAAATCCAGAATTTTTAGAAATGAAAAGTAATTTCTCATAAAAATACAAATCATATGGACCGGGTCAAACCAAAGTCAACGGTCTACAAAACCTCAAAGACTAAGGAAAAATCTAGTCAAACTCAAAAACAGGGTCAAACCAACTCAAATATCGTTTAAAAGTTAAACCATGATTAAAACCATACTAAACAAAAGAATCGGGGATCGGGATCTTACATCCCCAATGGCTATATCCTGCACAAAATTGAGCCTCCTGCTCTCTCAACAATTCATGCCATCCACATTTCATTCCATTCCATTGAATCAAATTTACAATAAATGATTACCAATTAAAATTAACCAACCCAAATCAATATCAAGCATAATAATCCTCAATTAAGAACGGGCTTGGAATTAAGGTAATCTAACATGAAAGTATCATCAATCAATAGAAAACAACACAGTCATATGAATTATAATTTGCATATCTACTTGCCTCAACCAAGAAGAAGATTGGAATTGGGCAAAACTTGAGGAGAAGCCTTTCTACCCCAAAATCAACAATCTAGTCCGAACAAATACAACCTAGAACGCAAAGGAGAAGAAAGTAAGGAAAAGAATCAAGATCAAACCTAATCTAAACAAGTAGAAAATGAATGAAAATATGAAGTTGTGAGAAATCTTACCAAACTGGTACCGGAAGAAAGAGAAGATCGCAAGGGTGAATACTAGCGGATCGGATCGCGGAACTGATCTCTCCGGGCTAGAGTCCTGGCTTGAGAAAGGAAGAAGAAAAGGGGCTGCGGTTGATCTTCGTTGCAGAGAATAACAAAGAGATTAGGGTTAATCTTCGTTTAAGAAGAAGATATGGAGGAAAAGACTTAATTGTCCATTTAGTGGGTCTGGTGAAGAATGGACCACTTGAAGGGTTTCTGATAGTCGGATCGCGACGAGTGAAGAGACAAGAATGATCAGAACGACGAAACCTTTCCAATGAACCCAAAAATCACGGCGTTTGGAATATTCTGGAAAAACACTCAATTTTTCTTAAATTGTAAACTACCCCCTTGCTATGATCAAACGAACTCGGAATCACACGAGACTTCGCAGACACTATTTTAATGCTAAAAGAAACTCGCTCATGATCTAAACCCACTTAAATATCTAAAATATAATTAATTATAAAAATAACAAATTAAACGGGTTAGGGCCTGATATTGGGCCCAACTGACCTAGTAAGGTCATGGACCTTACAACACTCACAAATAAAAAGAACATTTGATCCCCCAAATGCCTAAACATACCTCATCTAGAAAAAGATAGGGGTACGCTTTCAAAATCTGATCTTTCAGCTCCCACGTAGCTTCCTCCGGGCCGTGGTTCTCCCACTGTACCTTGACCCACTGAATAGTCTTGGTACGCAACACTATCTCCTTAGTGTCAATGATCTGTGCAGGCCGCTCTACATAGGTAACATCTGCCTGAAGCTGAAGTGGCTCGTGCTGTAACACTTGGGTGGGATCTGGAATATACTTCCGAAGCATTGAAACATGGAAAACGTCGCGCACATCGGCTAACTCTGGCGGTAGCACCAAACAATAAGGCACGTCTCCAATCCTGCTCTTGATCTCAAATGGTCCCACAAACCTCTTGGCAAGCTTCCCTTTTTGCCCAAATCTGACAACACCTCTCATCGGAGACACTTTCAGGAATACCATATCCCCCACTTGGAATTCTAAAGGTCTCCGTCTCTTGTCTGCATAGCTCTTTTGATGATCACGGGACTCTTCATTCTCATCTGAAGAACCCTGACCTTCTCACTGGAATAAGCAATCTCCGAGGGGCCATGAAAACTCCGAACTCTAACTTCCTCCCAACATGCCGGGGTTCTGCATCTCCTTCCATACATTGCCTCAAATGGTGCCATACCAATACTTGAGTGATAGCTGTTATTATAGGCAAACTCACATAGAGGCAAACTCTCATCCCAACTCTCCTTGAAATCCAAAACACAAGCTCTGAGGAGATCTTCCAATGTCTGAATGGTACGCTCTGACTGTCCATCTGTCTGAGGGTGGTAAGCTGTACTGAACTTCAACTGGGTACCCATAGATGACTGAAAAGCAGACCAAAATCGAGAGACAAATTTAGTGTCTCGATTGGACACTATGGACTTAGGCACTCCATGTAGCTTGACTGTATTGTCCCTATCCATCTTAGTCATCTTATCCATAAACTGACCAGTCTTGAATGGCAAGAAATGTGCTGACTTCGTCAATCTATCTACAATCACCCAAATAGCATTATTGCCTTTCTTGGTGTTCGGCAACCTTGACACGAAATCCATAGTGATATTCTCCCATTTTCACTGTGGAATTTCCAACGGGTGAAGCAAACAATAAGGCCTTTTGATGGGTTGAGGCCCATCAGAAATAAAACCGTGAGGCCAGTAGGCCAAAGCGGACAATATCATGCATGGGTAAGGGGTGGAGCGTTACACTTTCCAATAAGCATAATTGCTACCATCCAACAGAGGAAGCTTATTGGTTGAAGTGCCTTCACGGTAGATATCCATTCTAGCAATTATAGATCAACACAATAAAATAGTGTAACCTGCTCTGATACCAATTGAAGGTTTTTTAGGACTCAATAGAATGAATTACTAGTTCTAATTTAACCAATCAATGCAACCAAAATAAACCAATCAGACGGAACTAGCAAATAAATCTACCAAGCAATCACCACAAGAAGGCAGAAACAAATTTTAGTGTGGAAACCCTTTCCGGGAGAAAAACCACGAACCAGAAATCAAGAGTTCACGAACAGTTTACAAGATCCATTCATAGGCTCCTTTACCTCAGTCTGTACCTCGACTTAAGGACCGTAGTTGTTCTTGCACATAATCCACTAACACGACTTCCACCGTGTAACGTTCTCCTTACTTGATCTCCTCGCACATTGTCCACCAAGATGATCAATCTTCTACAAGAGAGTAAAAGCAGCAAAACCTTGTAGGGCAACTCTTCAGAACAATCTCTCAATGGCTCTAGAGAAACCAGGAAATCTCTCTTAGAATATTCTAACAATAGATCAAGAGAGAATTAACTTCTTGTGTGTCTACTTTGGGTTGAGAGAAACACCCAATAAATAACCTCAATTTCGTGCATAAGTCTTCTAATCATAATCCACTCAGAATAGCACTCATCTTCAAACACTATCATAGAATCCGGATCAGACTCTTATGTCCCGTCCAAGCTCGCTATTGTAGCGAGACACCATTTTGCCATTTGGGCAGTTTGGGCTTTGACAATATAATATTCTAACAAGTGCTCTTATAACAATGTACTCTGGATGTGGTTGTTTGGAAATTGCTTCTTGTATCTTTAATGAACTTCCAGAGAGAGATGTTGTTGTATGGGATTCGGTTATTGCTGCATGTTCTCAGAATACACAGTTTGCGGCTGCTTTGAAATTGCTACGGGAAATGCAGTTAAGTGATGTGGAACCCAATGCAATTACCATTGTTTCTGCGCTCCCCGTATGTGCTAGATTTGCAGCTCTACGACAAGGTAAAGAGATTCATCAATACATTGGGCATGGGCTTGATTCTTGCCATGTAATGTGGAATGCCCTTATTGACATGTACGGACGCTGTGGAGCAATCCAAGAGGCACGAAAAGTCTTTGATGTGATGCCCAGTAGGGATGTGGTCTCTTGGAATGTGATGATTGCTAGCTATGGCATGCATGGCTTTGGGATGGATGTTGTTAATCTCTTTCGTCATATGAGGTTCGCAGGATTGAAGCCAAACTATTGTACGCTCACGAATCTCTTATCTGCATGTAGTCATTCAGGATTAATTGATGAAGGATGGAAATACTTTTGAGATGATGAAATCAGAATACTCACTTGAACCTGCTGTTGAACAATATGCTTGTATGGTGGATTTGATGGCACGTTCAAGCCAGTTTACTGAAACCATGGAATTCATTAAAGCGATGCCTATAGAACCCAATGCAGCTGTTTGGGGGTCACTATTGCGAGCTTGTAGGATCCATTGCAACCCCGATTTAGCTGAATACGCTGCCGGATATCTCTTTGAGCTTGAGCCTCAGAAATCTGGAAATTATATCCTCCTAGCAAACATCTACTCTGCAGCAGGAAGATGGGAAGATGCAGCTAGAACAAGACACCTGATGAAGGAAGGGGGGGTTACCAAACCTCCAGGTTGCAGTTGGATTGAGGTGAAGTGTCGGGTTCATAGCTTCATTGTGGGAGATATTTCCCATCCTTTGATGGATAAGATGTTTGAGAAAATGGAGAGCTTGTATTCGGAAATCAAAGAGATTGGTTATGTCCCAGACACAAATTTTGTGTTGCAAAATGTGGAGGAAGATGAGGAGTACAGCCTTTGTGTGGGCACAGCAAAAAGCCGGCCGTTGCTTTTGGGCTCATCAGTACGTCGCCAGGGACACCTCTGAGGATCATCAAGAACTTAAAAGTATGTGGTGACTGCCATTCTGCAACTAAGTACATATCTAAGGCTGCTGGTAGAGAAATTATAATGAGGGATAGTTACCGATGTCATCTTTTGTTGATGGGGTTTGCTCCTGTGGCGATTATTGGTAAGGTCTAAGGTATTTAATTCATCCTTCATGCATTATGGGTGGAAGCTAGAAACCACATCTGGTAGGATTATGTTATTGCAATATTAGGACAACTTCCGAGAATGTTCACCTTATGTGATTTGCGGTTCCCCTTATTGTGCAAATAACAGAGCATATAACTATACCTTCTGATGATGCCAAAATAGGGTTTCGGACACCACCGGTCAAGTAATAAATGCGAAATGTAATAATTTAAGAAGAGAGAAGGGGTTATAGTGATTCGGTCAAGATGACCTACGTCCACTGCAGAAAGACAGAGATTGCCTGTGGTGTTTTACTTCCTCAATGATTATTACAAACTAGAGGAATACAAGAGTCGAAGTGAATAGAGAGAGATCCCTCCTCCCTCAAGTGCTGGTGGGGCTCCTCGATTTATAGTCTACCCTAACAGACGGAGACGCTCCAATGTTCTCCCTTGGAGTCCTCGAACTGCCCTCGCGCTGGACGAGGCAGGTGAGGAACTGCCCTCGCGCTGTACGAGGCAGGTGAGATATTTCTCCGCAGGACCTGGTAGGAGCGGGACTGCTTTCGAAGCAACGTGGCTGCCCTGACTTGGTCTCTTCGTGGACTTGGACCTGAGCTTCATCCTCATGGGTTGGGTCATTTGGGCCTGACTCATCACACTACAAGGAGATGCACTTTTGCCGACGTTTTTAAAATTCGTCGGTAAAGGGTATACTTTTGCCGACGTTTTTAAAATTCGTCGGTAAAGGGTATACTTTTGCCGACGTTTTTTAAAATTCGTCGGTAAAGGGTAGACCTTTACCGACATTTTTGAAAAACGTCGGCAAAAGTAAAGACTTTTACCGACGTTTCCTAAAAAACGTGGCCAAAAGTGTACCATTTACCGACGTTTTTAATAACGTCGGCAAAAGTTCAGACTTTTACCGACGTTTTTAAAAAACGTGGCCAAAAGTATACCCTTTACCGACGTTTTTTAGTAAAACGTCGGCAAAGGCGATTCTTAAATTTAAAAAAAAATGGTTTATTTTTTAAATTTTACCGACGAAATAAAACGTCGATAAATATGCTTTTAATTTTCTTTTTTAATTTTACCGACGAAATTAAACTTCGGTAAATATGTTTATGAATATTTATTTATTTTTATATTAATTTTACATACGAAAATACAAATGTCGGTAAATTTGTTTATTAATTTTTATATTAATTGTATCAACGAAAATAAAAACGTCGTTAAATATCTTTTTAAAATTTTATTTTTTACCTTTAGCAACGAAATTAAACGTCGGTAAATATGTTTATTAATTTTTATTTATTTTTACTATCATATTACCAATGAAAAATAAATACGTAGGTAAATATCTTTTTAAATTTTTATTTTTTACTTTTACCGACGAAATTAAACATCGGTAAATCTGTTTATTATTTATTATTTATTTTTATATTCATTTTATCGACAAAAACAAAATAATTATATATTCCATGATAAATCAAGCGATAAGATTTGACCAAATAATCATTGTTGACCTCCTAAAGAGGATTTTAGGTTTAGATCGGGAAAAAAGTGGCCCACAAAAATTAAAATTGAACCATTAACCATTTGGTCATTTTTGTCAATATCTCACAAGATATGAAGGATCAATCGTTGGAATTTGATCCAGTAAATGTTACTTGCCATATAAAGGGGGTCTATGGTCCATATCTTGCATTAGAGATCCAGATTGTTCAAAAATATAGAAAAAACGGACTGCATGTCTCAACTCGTGAATGCACTGTAGTAACCTTGCATTAATCCAACGATTGATATTTATTTCAAATATATTTCATGATCCATATTGAATCAACATTTGGGGTTGGGACCTATAACTATAAATGACCTTTTGAAGAGGACTAAAAATTTGGATTGCGAAAACAGGACGTACAAAATTCCATAAATGATGATCAAATGGTCTGTACGTTTTCATCAATACATCACAATCTATAATGATCCAATGGTTGACTTTTGGTATCATAGCCGTTTGTTTGAGAAATGGGAGCCTCATTATGATGAGTACCGTGCTGAGATGTGCAATGCCATGTCGATTAATGATGAATCCAAGAACATAGTAAACCAAGCGAATCTACAAGAAATATAAGCAGGTAACTCCAGAAGATGCATCATCTCCTCAGTTTTTAGGTGTACCTCCCATGTCATCTGTTTTTAAATTCTAAATGAAATATATGAAAGGAAAGAAACCGACTCTCAAACAATTCAATCTGAATTTGGTTAAATATAGGACAGAGTTTTGGTCCACACGTGACTGTGAAGCTTGTACATTTGCCCTACTTCTTTTATTTTAAATAAACATCGAATTTGAAGTCGTATGATGAACTTAAATTCTACCATTATATTTCTATCTCGAAGTTGAAGTCGTATGATGAACTTAAATTCTACCATTATAATTTTATCTCCGAAGGTGGTGCAAGGTTAGTGCCGTGGCTATGCAAGCCGGGTGGTAATGGCAGTGTAGTGGGTGGTTGTGATGGAGAGTAAAAGAGTAGGAGAAAGAGAATGAAAAGAAAAGAATGGAGAAGGAGATGAAAATTAGAGTCGGAAAATTTATCACCGATGTTTAATATAAAACATCAGTAAAGGTTGGTAGTCATTTTTACTTGTTTTCAATTAAAAAAATAAAATAATTTTATTGACGAAAAATCTATTTTTGAGACGAAAATAATCGTCGGTAAGTTTTTACCAAATTTTTTCCCTCTCCCGCCACCGAAACCCCTCTTTTTATTATTAACATCATTTTTAAGGAAAATAAATATCAAAGACTATTATTGACGAATTATATTATCAACAAATTTTATGACGTTAGTAAACCCCTCCCTCTTCGTGCCCTTCGCACACATCGCGCATCATTTTCCCTCTCCTCTCTCTTTCTTCTCTATTCTCTCTCTCTCGTTCCCATCTCTCTGTCTCCCTCCCTTCCTCTCTTGTTCTTCCTCCCATGTCTCCCCTCGCCTCCGCACCTCCACCTGGAAAATCTTTTAGTGACTATAAGTTCCCTAATCGGGAGCCATTTTTATGAACCATCAGTTCCGTCAATTTACTTGTCCCCGATCGAAGTGCTCGCGTCGATTTTCAATTTTTAACTAGGGGAGGTTGCTCGTTTCGGACCCCCGATTAGACGTTATCGAGCCTAAGTGTTTGAAAATCTTTTTTATTTTTTATTTTATCTCGGTAAAACTATCAGAGACTATTATCGACTGATTATACGACGTTGGTAAAATGAACGATTAGCGGCGTTTTTTGTAAAACATCTGTAATGTTGAACTCTATTTCTAGGAAAATTAGAAGTCTGAGTCCTTTACCTATAATTTTATCTTTGTCGTCAAAAACTAGAGTCAGAAAATTTATTACCGACACTTAAAGGTTTTTATATTTTTTTCACTTAATTTGAAAAAAAAATCTAAAATAATTTTTACCAATGAAAAATTATTTTACAACAAAAAATAGACATAAAATTCGGCCACCACGTTTTTTTTCCCCTCTCCCGCCAAATGTCCTCTTTTCCCTTTTTTCCCCTCTTTTCTTCTCTCTCTTTACCCTACTACTCACTGTTCTGCTGCTCTCCTCCGATTGCACTCGGTCTCTCTACCGTTTCTTTCGGCTCTCGCTCGGACATCAAAGGCTGTCTCGGTCTTCTCTCCCATTTCTCTCTCTCTCTCTCTCTCTCTTCTCTCCTCCTCTCTCTCTCTCTCTCTCTCCTCTCACTCGGTCTCTCTCTTCTCCTCTCTCTCTCTCCCTCTCTCTCTCTCTCTCTCTCTCGGTTCTCTCTCTCTTGCAATCTCGGTCTCGCAACTCTCGATCTCTCAGATTCTGCTCCCTCTCTCACTCGGTCTCTCTCTCTTTCCATCTGTGCCCTCTGTCTCTCGTCTCTCTTTTCACTCTCTCTCTCACTGTCTCTCTCTCACTCGGTGTTCTCTCTCTTGATCTCTCGGTCTCTCACTCCCGGTCTCTGATCAGATCTGCTCCCTCTCTCACTCGGTCTCTCTCTCTTTCCCTCTATTCCCTCTGTCTCTCGCTCTCTCTTTTCACTCTCTCTCTCACTGTCTCTCTCTCACGCGGTCTCTCTCTCTTGCTCTCTCGGTCGGTATCTCAGATCTGCTCCCTCTCTCACTCGGTCTCTCTCTCTTTCCCTCTGTTCCCTCTGTCTCTCGCTCTCTCTTTTCTCTCTCTCACTCGGTCTCTCTCTCTTTCCCTCTGTTCCCTCTGTCTCTCGCTCTCTCTTTTCTCTCTCTCACTCTCTCACTCTATCACTCTCTCCAGACCGGTTAGGGACGATCACAGCAACATCGGTAAAGGATCACAGCAGCAACAGGCAATCGACGATCGCAGCAGCAGCCCAGGGACGGCCGGTTAATCTTCATCTTCACAGGTACACCCCTCCCTTCCCCCTATCCTCTCTCTTTCTATTCCGTTCTCTCTCTTCTTCCTTTTTTCTAGCATTGATGAAAAGGTCAATAATTTCATGTGTATTACTTAGGACTGGCAGTTGTTTGTTGAAATTCCCAAGAGGATTTTTATGTGTTGGATGTTCTACAGGCTTGACAGACTTTCTGGAATTCGTTTGATTTTTTTCCCAATGCTCAATCCTCTCATAGATGTTACTGCATTTTATCACAACCAGATTTTTTAGGCCACATGCCTTGACAAATTATGTATGATGCCTGGTTTCTTGCTCTCAATGAATCTGTCTGTGGAGCATTATTTCTTGACAAATAATCTTTCTCATGAAAGTCTCATTGGATTCAACATAATATTGAATAAAAGCACTTAGCATCCTGGAAGCTATTTCAATTAATTCTGCATCACAGAACAATAAAACAAGGGGGGTTAAAACTTGAAGCAAAGAATTAAAAAAACAAAAAAGATGCTTGAATTATTGCTATGGCATTGAGATATCTAGATCATAAATTAGAAAAAGCTACAACTTTATGTCATACTGATGAATCTTTATGTCCAAATGTCCAATGGACTGTTATTTTCATTTCTTTTGTACTTAACATTCAGCTAAATGCTAGGACGATGGACAGCTACATGTCTATGCAGTCTGCATCTCATGATTTTATCTTATTTTATTATCCATCCCTACCCAAATTCCTATTCAATAGGAAAGGGATGGATCCCTCTTTGTATCCGTAGATAGGGAGATGCTCACCAATGGGCTACCATTGGATTTATATGTTTGTTTTAAAAAACAAGATTTTTTAAAAGAATTTGGATTAGACACTGTTATGTATGAATTTAGATTGGACACTATTATGTATGTATGGATTAAACACTGTTATGTATGGATTAGACACTGTTATGTATAAAACAAGATATTTTATGTATGAATTTGGATTTAGGGTATGTAGCTGCTACATATTATTAGACACTGGATTTTCTAGTGCTTTTGAAAGAAAGGAGTCGTGAAGCAGTAATACTACAAATTTGTCAATGAAAGAGGTTTCAGTGATTGCAATCGCAATTGGTGCATAAAGAAGCTCGTTATACTTGAGCATTTGTGAAACGAAACATGGGAGAAAAGTTTGAGAATTCTTGCAATCCCAAAACATGCATATAATAGCTCAATATCTAATTGCTATTTACTTGTGATTTGGTCAGATATGGACAGGAGTTGGATATTACGTTATCAGAACCGATTTGATGCGGAGTACATAGATGGGGGGATCTCATTTATTGATTTTGCAAAGTCGAATTCGGGGGGTGCGGTGTTGATTAGGTGCCCATGTAATGATTGCTGTAACCATCTGATGCAGGACTATTATACAGTGAGAAAGCATTTGCACATTCACGGAATGATGGTCTCATACATGCAGTGGATATATCACGGGGAACCCATAGTTCAACCCGATGATTCGGATGAGAGCGAGGCTGAAACAGAAGATAATCATGATGAATATGATGAGTTGCTAGAGGACCATCGTAGGGGAACCTATTTGGATGAAGATACTCAAGAGAGGGATGATGTGCATGATTTTGAAAATTTGTTGAAGGCTTCTCAGCGTGGCCTGTACCCAGGATGCAAAACTTTGGATACTTTGTTATCATTTATCATCAAGATATTGCATGTGAAGGTAGAAAGTGGGTGCAGCAATAAGTCATTCGACAAGGTTGTGCATGATTTTTAAGTAGGCAAAACAGAATTATAATGCAAAAGGAATCAGTGGTATGAAAGCATTATACTAGAGCAACTGCTTGTTTAGCAAAGAAGAAGGCAAATGTGTTAGCCAACTACCCAACCTGCTTGAATGCTACATGAAGATTCTATGCCACAAACTCTTTGAAAAAAACTCCAAATGTCTTAGGAAAAATCATACTGAAGAAATAAATGCTTAATCAACGCATACGCCTTTTCACACAGAACTCAAAAGAGTTTAGGATAGCTTCAGAAGAGATACCCCACCTTTTGTGGAGACTCCTTTCCTGCCACAACCAAAGGAGGAGCTAGGCCAAGCCAAATAGAGCTGACGGTTAGAGAATAGAGCTCCCGGTTAGAGAATTACCCTGTCCTTTCTCCCATGAATCTCCGAAATATCTTTTTAAATTCTAAACGCACCCCGAAACTCACTCGAATGATACAACAAAATGACGTTGCAACTACGAATTAAAGGTGGGTTGGGTTAAGTTTGATATTGACCCAATCCAAGCCATACTTTGCATGCAGGTAAACCCAAATAAGAATCCGACCCGATTGAGATCCAAACACTTATTAGAGCCTAACAAAAAAGTTTTTTAATACTTACCCGAGCTCAGTTCCAACTGAAATAGGATGAATTTGGCTCCTTTATTTCACTATATACATATTTTTAAGACACATTTATGTGGTGTCACGAAAAATAGATTCTTCAAATAACTAAGTCGATCCTCCCTCATGTAAAATGATTTTGCGTAGAATCATAATAGAAAATATTAATTTAATTTTTTTTTTCTACACAATACGTGTAACTTTCGGCGCTACAAAGTTTATATTTACTTTCTATGTGTTTTTTTTTACACCGAACTTGACATCTGGACTTTAAGCCCAACAGAGATTTTAATGGGTCTCAAAACCAACACCACAGCCCAACCAAACCCAAATAAGATGTACCCGAATTTCACTTTTGGTCGGGCCTGTGATTGGGTCATTGAAACTGGACCTCCAAAACTACATTCACGTCTGATGTATGTATGCATGATGTGATCCTATCCACATCTATCATTAATGGCAGGTTGGGATGATAGGGGTGCATGGCAAAAAGGTGCACTCGCGGTGTACGTAAAGGGGCCCTCGGATACAGAAACCCACCATTAAATGCAGTTGCAGGGGTGTTTTGTATAATACATACAGGACTATAAATCGTCAACGCCTTTTGCAGTTTTGCTTAGCTTGAGAATCCCATCCCCCCCTTTTCCTCTTTGTTGGCTTTGGTTTCACATCTCTCTCCTTTTAAGACTGACTTGTCGTGGGTCTCTCTGTCTCTTCACTCAAAAGAGATCGAAAGGAACTGTATTATTCTTCTCTTTTGGCTTACTCGTGCAAGGGTTTGAGTTCTCTCTCTTTCTGTGGATTTCTGCCTGCAGAAATGGTGAGAAGTCATCGATGGCAACTACCAGCTCACCCATTTCAGGTTTGCTTTTTTGTTCATTAGCCAATGTCAGTTTTTTCAGAAAAGATTGAAACTTTTTTGGTATAAAATAAAAGGTTGAAACTTGAAGGGGTCTTGGTTAGTATGAGTATCTCTGTTCTTAATGTGGGGTGTCTTTGAAATGCAGTGGGTATGGCTTAATATATTATTTTTATTCATGGGTGGTTCTTACTTTGTTAAATGGTACTTTTTTTCAGTAAGTATTGCCTCCTGGTGTGGTGTTTTGCTTTGCTTTGCTGTTGTCTTGTTAGCTGTTGAAGGTTTGGTTAATTTCTTAATTCCTGATGTGGGTGTCTTTCAAATGCTTTGGATATGCTTTCGTCCATGATTTTTCTTCATGGTTCATTTCTTGTTTTCTTTAATAGTGTCAAATTCAACAGAAAGACATTTTTTTTATTCTTTATTCGAGTGATGTTTGGGGTTCCTTTCTCCACTGTGATATTTGTTAACTTTGGGGTATCTATGACCTGCTTATTTTGTGTTTAGTTTTTTTTTCTTCATTGGGTTTTCTTACTACTCACTATTGAAAATCAATGTGTTAATTTTCTTTATTGTCTTGGGGCTATTTTGTTTTTCTATTGGGTTGCTAAGATAATGTATAGCATTAGGGCTTTGGTGCTCCTCAGTTTTGCTGGTGATATCTGTAGAACGTTGGAGTTTTCAAATGATTATGATGTAAGAGCTATATGTGAAGAAGATAAGGGCTTTTTTTTTCATAATAGGGTTGCTGTAAGATATAATCGAGGTTCTTTACTGTATTGTCATTTTTTTTAACAGTTAAGGTGTCCTATTGTTTCCTTTAGTAGTTTCTTGAATTGGTCAATATTGGAGCTTTGCTCGTGCGGTTTCTCAGTTTCATCTGTTTGATGAGTATGTAAATTATATTTCATTTATATGATATACAAAATTCTAAAGTTATACAACACACACTTGTCAGTATAGTCATATATGACTCTTTGTTTCTAAGTACAATCTAGGTCTTTGTTTATTATCCTTTTCTATTTTCACATATTTCACTTGTATTCAGTTATATCCTGTGTTCTAGGAGTATCATGGCCTATTAGCGGACAGATTTTAGCTAATTATTAGTTTGAAGGGAGATACAATCGAGTTTCCTTATCTGTCTCTTTTTCCGACTGTCCTTTTGCTTACGATTTTCATTATCTTGATTTTCGTACTGATATTCAAATCTATGTCACCATAAGTTGCTAGAAATCTCTACCTAGGGTTTTTCTTCCTCTGATCTCGCTATAGCTTGCGACCTCTGAGGTGTTTACTAACATTGAGCAACCATTTCCCCATCCAGACCTGTTTCATTCATGTTTCTGCTCATGCTCCTGTCTTGTGGAACTAAAATAATGTGTTGGCCGACAGATATCAGTCATTGGCAGCGCCCATAATGCTATGTTGGGTGTATCTGTTACCTTCAAAAAGCGCATCAGCTGATTTACGTCAAATGCTATGTGAAACTTATTCTAAATGGATTCAAAGAAGCTGCTATGGGTGAATTAAATCCACTAATAAGGGGCTATTTTTGTTGTTTTTTTCACTATATTTCTTTTTTGTTAAAAATTCATAAAGTACATGAATTCTTTTGGGGTTTATGTTATATCTATTTTGAGAGCACTTGCGAACTCCAAAAAATGTAAGAATAGGGGGCTTGGATATGCATCATTTGGGTTTTAAAAAGATACCTCGGGCACTTCGCTCGAGGGTAAGCAGACCTGTAGGAGCTGACGGTTCTCAAATAGAGCTCCCGGTTAGAGAATTACGACCGAAACACGCTAATTTCCAACACTTAGGCTCGAAAACGGCCCGCCGGGGGTCCGGAACGGGAAACGGGCGCGGGAAAAATCCGAAACCGGCACGAGCACTTCGCTCGAGGGTAGAGTAACTTGTAGGAACTGACGGTTCTCAAATAGGGCTCCCGGTTAGAGAATTACGACCGAAACACGCTAATTTCCAACGCTTAGGCTCGGAAAACGGCCCCGCCGGGGGTCCGGAATGGGAAACGGGCGCGGGAGAATTCCGAAACCGGCACGGGCACTTCGCTCGAGGGTAGACAGACCTGTAGGAAGTGACGGTTCTCAAATAGGGCTCCCGGTTAGAGAATTACGACCGAAACACGCTAATTTCCAACACTTAGGCTCGAAAACGGCCCGCCGGGGGTCCGGAACGGGAAACGGCCGCGGGAAAATTCCGAAATCGGCACGAGCACTTCGCTCGTGGGCAGAGTGACTTGTAGGAACAGACGGTTCGCAGATAGGGCTCCCGGTTAAAGAATTAAGGCCGAAACATTGTAATTTCCAACACTTAAGGCTCGAAAACGGCCCGCCGGGGGTCTGGAACGGGAAACGGCCACGGGAAAATTCCGAAACCAGCACGAGTACTTCGCTCGAGGGAAGAGTAACTTGTAGGAACCGACGGTTCTCAAATAGGGCTCTCGGTTAGAGAATTAAGACCGAAAACATAGTAATTTCCAACACTTAGGCTCGAAAACGGCCCGCCGGGGGTCCGGAACGGGAAACGGCCGCGGGAAAATTCCGAAACCGGCACGAGCACTTCGGTCGAGGGCAGAGTGACTTGTAGGAACTGACGGTTCGCAAATAGGGCTCCCGGTTAGAGAATTAAGACCGAAACATAGTAATTTTCCAACACTTAGGCTCGAAAAACGGCCCGCCGGGGGTCCGGAACGGGGAAACGGCCGCGGGAAAATTCCGAAAACCGGCACGAGCACTTCGCTCGAGGGCAGAGTGACTTATAGGAACCGTCGGTTCCCAAATAGGGCTCCCGGTTAGAGAATTACGGCCGAAACACGCTAATTTCCAACACTTAAGGCTCGAAAACGGCCCGCCGGGGGTCCAGAACGGGAAACGGGCGCGGGAAAATTCCGAAACCGGCACGGGCACTTCGCTCGAGGGTAGAGTAACTTGTAGGAACTGACGGTTCTCAAATAGGGCTCCCGGTTAGAGAATTACGACCGAAACACGCTAATTTCCAACACTTAGGCTCGAAAACGGCCCGCCGGGGGTCCGGAACGGGAAACGGGCGCGGGAGAATTCTGAAACTGGCACGGGCACTTTGCTCGAGGGTAAGCAGACCAGTAGGAGCTGACGGTTCTCAAATAGAGCTTCCGGTTAGAGAATTTCGACCGAAACATGCTAATTTCCAACACTTAGGCTCAAAAACGGCCCGCCGGGGGTCCGGAACGGGAAACGGGCGCGGGAGAATTCCGAAACTGGCACTGGCACTTCGCTCGAGGGAAGAGTAACTTGTAGGAACCGACGGTTCTCAAATAGGGCTCTTGGTTAGAGAATTAAGACCGAAACATAGTAATTTCCAACACTTAGGCTCGAAAACGGCCCGCCGGGGGTCCGGAATGGGAAACGGCCGCGGGAAAATTCCGAAACCGGCACGAGCACTTCGCTCGTGGGCAGAGTGACTTGTAGGAACTGACGGTTCGCAAATAGGGCTCCCGGTTAGAGAATTAAGACCAAAACATTGTAATTTCCAACACTTAGGCTCGGAAAACGGCCCGCCGGGGGTCCGGAACGGGAAACGGCCACGGAAAAATTCTGAAACCGGCACGAGCACTTCGCTCGTGGGCAGAGTGACTTGTAGGAGCGGACGGTTCGCAAATAGGGCTCCCGGTTAGAGAATTAAGGCCGAAACATTGTAATTTCCAACACTTAAGGCTCAAAAACGGCCCGCCGGGGGTCCGGAATGGGAAACGGCCACGGGAAAATTCCGAAACCAATACGAGAACTTCGCTCGAGGGAAGAGTAACTTGTAGGAACCGACGGTTCTCAAATAGGGCTCCCGGTTAGAGAATTAAGACCGAAACATAGTAATTTCCAACACTTAGGCTCGAAAACGGCCCGCCGGGGGTCCGGAACGGGAAACGGCCACAGGAAAATTCCGAAACCGACACGAGCACTTCGCTCGAGGGCAGAGTGACTTGTAGGAACTGACGGTTCGCAAATAGGGCTCCCGGTTAGAGAATTAAGACCGAAACATTGTAATTTCCAACACTTAGGCTCGAAAACGGCCCGCCGGGGGTCCGGAACGGGAAACGGCCACGGGAAAATTCCGAAACCGGCACGAGCACTTCCCTTGAGGGCAAGGTAACTTGTAGGAACTGACGGTTCGCAAATAGGGCTCCCGATTAGAGAATTAAGACCGAAAAATGTAAGAAAATTTATATATATACATGTTTATGTTTCATTTATAACTTAATCATTGCAAAGAGTTTAATGTTGTTTTTGTCATTGCAGATTGATGGACGCTTTGGGGTCGGTTGCAGACTTCTGGGGGTGTTGGACTTTTTTTCGGTTTATTTGTATATTGGACTTTTATATAGACTGTATCATTAATGATTGTAATATTTGTTTAATGAGACGAATGATTTAGTGAAAAATGGAGATGGTTGTTTGTTTATTTAGTAACTTTTGTTTCATTGTATTTTATTATGTTGAATATAGGTGTATGAATAGGTTTATTTTTTTATACAGGTGTATAAACAGGTTTACAGGTTTTTACTGGAAAATATTAATGTAAAAATCAATATATTATTAAAAAATAAGTATATTGGCCGACAGATATCAGTCATTGGCAGCGCCCATAATGCTATGTTGGGTGTATCTGTTACCTTCAAAAAGCACATCAGCTGATTTACGTCAAATGCTATGTGAAACTTATTCTAAATGGATTCAAAGAAGCTGCTATGGGTGAATTAAAGCCACTAATAAGGGGCTATTTTTTGTTGTTTTTTTCACTATATTTCTTTTTTGTTAAAAATTCATAAAGTACATGAATTCTTTTGGGGTTTATGTTATATCTGTTTTGAGAGCACTTGGGAACTCCAAAAAATGTAAGAATAGGGGGCTTGGATATGCATCATTTGGGTTTTAAAAAGATACCTCGGGCACTTCGCACGAGGGTAAGCAGACCTGTAGGAGCTGACGGTTCTCAAATAGAGCTCCCGGTTAGAGAATTACGACCGAAACACGCTAATTTCCAACACTTAGGCTCGAAAACGGCCCCGCCGGGGGTCCGGAACGGGAAACGGGCGCGGGGAGAATTCCGAAACTGGCACGGGCACTTCGCTCGAGGGTAAGCAGACCTGTAGGAGCTGACGGTTCTCAAATAGAGCTCCCGGTTAGAGAATTACGACCGAAACACGCTAATTTCCAATACTTAGGCTCGAAAACGGCCCGCCGGGGGTCCGGAATGGAAACGGGCGCGGGGAAAATTCCGAAACCAGCACGGGCACTTCGCTCGAGGGTAGACAGACCTGTAGGAACTGACAGTTCTCAAATAGGGCTCCCGGTTAGAGAATTACGGACCGAAACACGCTAATTTCCAACGCTTAGGCTCGAAAACGGCCCGCCGGGGGTCCGGAATGGGAAACGGGCGCGGGAGAATTCCGAAACCAGCAAGGGCACTTCGCTCGAGGGTAGACAGACCTGTAGGAAGTGACGGTTCTCAAATAGGGCTCCCGGTTAGAGAATTACGACCGAAACACGCTAATTTCTAGCACTTAGGCTCGGAAAACGGCCCGCCGGGGGTCCGGAACGGGAAACGGCCGCGGGAAAATTCCGAAACCGGTACGAGCACTTCGTTCGTGGGCAGAGTGACTTGTAGGAACAGACGGTTCGCAGATAGGGCTCCCGGTTAAAGAATTAAGGCCGAAATATTGTAATTTACAACACTTAAGGCTCGAAAATGGCCCGCCGGGGGTCCGGAACGGGAAACGGCCACGGGAAAATTCCGAAACCAGCACGAGGACTTCGCTCGAGGGAAGAGTGACTTGTAGGAACCGACGGTTCTCAAATAGGGCTCTCGGTTAGAGAATTAAGACCGAAACATAGTAATTTCCAACACTTAGGCTCGAAAACGGCCCGCCGGGGGTCCGGAACGGGGAAACGGCCGTGGGAAAATTTCGAAACACGGCACGAGCACTTCGCTCGAGTGCAGAGTGACTCGTAGGAACCGTCGGTTCTCTATAGGCTCCCGGTTAGAGAATTACGGCCGAAACACGCTAATTTCCAACACTTAAGGCTCCAAAACGGCCCGCCGGGGGTCCGGAATGGGAAACGGGCACGGGAGAATTCCGAAACCGGCACGGGCACTTCGCTCGAGGGTAGAGTAACTTGTAGGAACTGACGGTTCTCAAATTGGGCTCCCGGTTAGAGAATTACGACCGAAACACGCTAATTTCCAACGCTTATTCTCGAAAATGGTCCGCCGGTGGTCCGGAACGGGAAACGGGCGCGGGAGAATTTTGAAACTGGCACGGGCACTTCGCTCGAGGGTAAGCAGACCTGTAGGAGCTGACGGTTCTCAAATAGAGCTCCCGGTTAGAGAATTACGACCGAAACACGCTAATTTCCAACACTTAGGCTCGAAAACGGCCCGCCGGGGGTCTGGAACGGGAAACGGCCGCGGGAAAATTCCGAAACCGGCACGAGCACTTCGCTCGAGGGCAGAGTGACTTGTAGGAACTGACGGTTCGCAAATAGGGCTCCCGGTTAGAGAATTAAGACCGAAAAATGTAAGAAAATTTATATATATATATATATGTTTATGTTTCATTTATAACTTAATTCATTGCAAAGAGTTTAATGTTGTTTTTGTCATTGCAGATTGATGGACGCTTTGGGGTCGGTTGCAGACTTCTGGGGGTGTTGGACTTTTTTTCGGTTTATTTGTATATTGGACTTTTATATTAGACTGTATCATTAATGATTGTAATATTTGTTTAATGAGACGAATGATTTAGTGAAAAATGGAGATGGTTGTTTGTTTATTTAGTAACTTTTGTTTCATTGTATTTTATTATGTTGAATATAGGTGTATGAATAGGTTTATTTTTTTATACAGGTGTATAAACAGGTTTACAGGTTTTACTGGAAAATATTAATGTAAAAATAAATATATTATTAAAAAATAAGTATATTGGCCGACAGATATCAATCATTGGCAGCGCCCATAATGCTATGTTGGGTGTATCTGTTACCTTCAAAAGCGCATCAGCTGATTTACGTCAAATGCTATGTGAAACTTATTCTAAATGGATTCAAAGAGCTGCTATGGGTGAATTAAAGCCACTAATAAGGGGCTATTTTTTGTTGTTTTTTTTCACTATATTTCTTTTTTGTTAAAAATTCATAAAGTACATGAATTCTTTTGGGGTTTATGTTATATCTGTTTTGAGAGCACTTGTGAACTCCAAAAAATGTAAGAATAGGGGGCTTGGATATGCATCATTTGGGTTTTAAAAAGATACCTCGGGCACTTCGCTCGAGGGTAAGCAGACCTGTAGGAGCTGACGGTTCTCAAATAGAGCTCCCGGTTAGAGAATTACGACCGAAACACGCTAATTTCCAACACTTAGGCTCGGGAAAACGGCCCGCCGGGGGTCCGGAACGGGAAACGGGCGCGGGAGAATTCCGAAACTGGCACGGGCACTTCGCTCGAGGGTAAACAGACCTGTAGGAGCTGACGGTTCTCAAATAGAGCTCTCGGTTAGAGAATTACGACCGAAACACGCTAATTTCCAACACTTAGGCTCGAAAACGGCCCGCCGGGGGTCCGGAACGGGAAACGGGTGCGGGAAAATTCCGAAACCGGCACGAGCACTTCGCTCGAGGGTATAGTACTTGTAGGAACTGACGGTTCTCAAATAGGGCTCCCGGTTAGAGAATTACGACCGAAACACGCTAATTTCCAACGCTTAGGCTCGAAAACGGCCCGCCGGGGGTCCGGAATGGGAAACGGGCGCGGGAGAATTCCGAAACCGGCACGGGCACTTCGCTCGAGGGTAGACAGACCTGTAGGGAAATGACGGTTCTCAAATAGGGCTCCCGGTAGAGAATTACGACCGAAACACGCTAATTCCAACACTTAGGCTCGAAAACGGCCCGCCGGGGGTCCGGAACGGGAAACGGCCGCGGGAAAATTCCGAAACCGGCACGAGCACTTCGCTCGTGGGCAGAGTGACTGGTAGGAATGGACGGTTCGCAGATAGGGCTCCCGGTTAAAGAATTAAGGCCGAAACATTGTAATTTCCAACACTTGAGGCTCGAAAACGGCCCGCCGGGGGTCCGGAATGGGAAACGGCCACGGGAAAATTCCGAAACCAGCACGAGAACTTTCGCGCGAGGGAAGAGTAACTTGTAGGAACCGACGGTTCTCAAATAGGGCTGTCGGTTAGAGAATTAAGACCGAAACATAGTAATTTCCAACACTTAGGCTCGGAAAACGGCCCGCCGGGGGTCCGGAACGGTAAACGGCCGCGGGGAAAATTCAGAGAAACCGGCACGAGCACTTCGCTCGTGGGCAGAGTGACTTGTAGGAACTGACGGTTCGCAAATAGGGGCTCCCGGTTAGAGAATTAAGACCAAAACATTGTAATTTCCAACACTTAGGCTCGAAAACGGCCCGCCGGGGGTCCGGAACGGGAAACGGCCACGGGAAAATTCCGAAACCGGCACGAGCACTTCGCTCGTGGGCAGAGTGACTTGTAGGAGCGGACGGTTCGCAAATAGGGCTCCCGGTTAGAGAATTAAGGCCGAAACATTGTAATTCCAACACTTAAGGCTCGAAAACGGCCCGCCGGGGGTCCGGATTGGGGAAACGGCCACGTGAAAATTCCGAAACCAGCACGAGAACTTCGCTCGAGGGAAGAGTAACTTGTAGGAACCGACGGTTCTCAAATAGGGCTCCCGGTTAGAGAATTAAGACCGAAACATAGTAATTTCCAACACTTAGGCTCGAAAACGGCCCGCCGGGGGTCCGGAACGGGAAACGGCCGCAGGAAAATTCCTTTACCGACACGAGCACTTCGCTCGAGGGCAGAGTGACTTGTAGGAACTGACGGTTCGCAAATAGGGCTCCCGGTTAGAGAATTAAGACCGAAACATTGTAATTTCCAACACTTAGGCTCGAAAACGGCCCGCCGGGGGTCCGGAACGGGAAACGGCCGCGGGAAAATTCCGAAACCGGCACGAGCACTTCGCTCGAGGGCAGAGTGACTTGTAGGAACTGACGGTTCGCAAATAGGGCTCCCGGTTAGAGAATTAAGACCGAAAAATGTAAGAAAATTTATATATATACATGTTTATGTTTCATTTATAACTTAATTCATTGCAAAGAGTTTAATGTTGTTTTTGTCATTATAGATTGATGGACGCTTTGGGGTCGGTTGCAGACTTTTGGGGGTGTTGGACTTTTTTTCGGTTTATTTGTATATTGGACTTTATATTAGACTGTATCATTAATGATTGTAATATTTGTTTAATGAGACGAATGATTTAGTGAAAAATGGAGATGGTTGTTTGTTTATTTAGTAACTTTTGTTTCATTGTATTTTATTATGTTGAATATAGGTGTATGAATAGGTTTATTTTTTTATACAGGTGTATAAACAGGTTTACAGGTTTTACTGGAAAATATTAATGTAAAAATAAATATATTATTAAAAAATAAGTATATTGGCCGACAGATATCAGTCATTGGCAGCGCCCATAATGCTATGTTGGGTGTATCTCTTACCTTCAAAAGCGCATCAGCTGATTTACGTCAAATGCTATGTGAAACTTATTCTAAATGGATTCAAAGAAGCTGCTATGGGTGAATTAAAGCCACTAATAAGGGCCTATTTTTTGTTGTTTTTTTCACTATATTTCTTTTTTGTTAAAAATTCATAAAGTACATGAATTCTTTGGGGTTTATGTTATATTTGTTTTGAGAGCACTTGCGAACTCCAAAAAATGTAAGAATAGGGGGCTTGGATATGCATCATTTGGGTTTTAAAAAGATACCTCGGGCACTTCGCTCGAGGGGTAAGCAGACCTGTAGGAGCTGACGGTTCTCAAATAGAGCTCCCGGTTAGAGAATTACGACCGAAACACGCTAATTTCCAACACTTAGGCTCGGGAAAACGGCCCGCCGGGGGTCCGGAACGTGAAACGGGCGCGGGGAGAATTCCGAAACTGGCACGGGCACTTCGCTCGAGGGTAAGCAGACCTGTAGGAGCTGACGGTTCTCAAATAGAGCTCCCGGTTAGAGAATTACGACCGAAACACGCTAATTTCCAACACTTAGGCTCGAAAACGGCCCGCCGGGGGTCCGGAACGGGAAACGGGCGCGGGAAATTCCGAAACCGGCTACGAGCACTTCGCTCGAGTGTAGAGTAACTTGTAAGAACTGACGGTTCTCAAATAGGGCTCCCGGTTAGAGAATTACGACCGAAACACGCTAATTTCCAACGCTTAGGCTCGGAAAACGGCCCGCCGGGGGTCCGAAATGGGAAACGGGCGCGGGGAGAATTCTAAAACCGGCACGGGCACTTCGCTCGAGGGTAGACAGACCTGTAGGAAGTGACGGTTCTCACATAGGGCTCCCAGTTAGAGAATTACGACCGAAACACGCTAATTTCCAACACTTAGGCTCGAAAACGGCCCGCCGGGGGTCCGGAACGGGAAACGGCCGCGGAGGAAATTCCGAAACCGGCACGAGCACTTCGGTCGTGGGCAGAGTGACTGGTAGGAAGGGACGGTTCGCAGATAGGGCTCCCGGTTAAAGAATTAAGGCCGAAACATTGCAATTTCCAACACTTGAGGCTCGAAAACGGCCCGCCGGGGGTCCGGAACGGGAAACGGCCACGGGAAAATTCCGAAACGAGCACGAGAACTTCGCTCGAGGGAAGAGTAACTTGTAGGAACCGACGGTTCTCAAATAGGGCTGTCGGTTAGAGAATTAAGACCGAAACATAGTAATTTCCAACACTTAGGCTCGGAAAACGGCCCGCCGGGGGTCCGGAACGGGAAACGGCCGCGGGAAAATTCCGAAACCGGCACGAGCACTTCGCTCGTTGGGCAGAGTGACTTGTAGGAGCTGACGGTTCGCAAATAGGGCTCCCGGTTAGAGAATTAAGACCAAAACATTGTAATTTCCAACACTTAGGCTCGAAAACGGCCCGCTGGGGGTCCGGAATGGGAAACGGCCACGGAAAAATTCTGAAACCGGCACGAGCACTTCGCTCGTGGGCAGAGTGACTTGTAGGAGCGGACGGTTCGCAAATAGGGCTCCCGGTTAGAGAATTAAGGCCGAAACATTGTAATTTCCAACACTTAAGGCTCGAAAACGGCCCGCCGGGGGTCCGGAACGGGAAACGGCCAGGGGAAAATTCCGAAACCAGCACGAGAACTTCGCTCGAGGGAAGAGTAACTTGTAGGAACCGACGGTTCTCAAATAGAGCTCCCGGTTAGAGAATTAAGACCGAAACATAGTAATTTCCAACACTTAGGCTCGAAAACGGCCCGCCGGGGGTCCGGAACGGGAAACGGCCGCAGGAAAATTCCGATACCGACACGAGCACTTCGCTCGAGGGCAGAGTGACTTGTAGGAACTGACGGTTCGCAAATAGGGCTCCCGGTTAGAGAATTATGACCGAAACACGTTAATTTCCAACGCTTAGGCTCGGAAAACGGCCCGCCGGGGGTCCGGAATGGGAAACGGGCACGGGAGAATTCCGAAACCGGCACGGGCACTTCGCTCGAGGGTAGACAGACCTGTAGGAAGCGACGGTTCTCAAATAGGGCTCCCGGTTAGAGAATTACGACCGAAACACGCTAATTTCCAACACTTAGGTTCGAAAACGGCCCGCCGGGGGTCCGGAATGGGAAACGGCCGCGGGAAAATTCCGAAACCGGCACGAGCACTTCGCTCGTGGGCAGAGTGACTTGTAGGAACGGACGGTTCGCAGATGGGGCTCCCGGTTACAGAATTAAGGCCGAAACATTGTAATTTCCAACACTTAAGGCTCGAAAACGGCCCGCCGGGGGTCCGGAATGGGAAACGGCCACGGGAAATTCCGAAACCAGCACGAGTACTTCGCTCGAGGGAAGAGTAACTTGTAGGAACCGACGGTTCTCAAATAGGGCTCTCGGTTAGAGAATTAAGACCGAAACATAGTAATTTCCAACACTTAGGCACGAAAACGGCCCGCCGGGGGTCCGGAACGGGAAACGGCCGTGAGAAAATTCCGAAACCGGCTACGAGCACTTCGCTCGAGGGCAGAGTGACTTGTGGGAACTGACGGTTCGCAAATAGGGCTCCCGGTTAGAGAATTAAGACCGAAACATAGTAATTTCCAACACTTAGGCTCGAAAACGGCCCGCCGGGGGTCCGGCACGAGCACTTCGCTCGAGGGCAGAGTGACTTGTAGGAACTGACGGTTCGCAAATAGGGCTCCCGGTTAGAGAATTAAGACCGAAACATTGTAATTTCCAACACTTAGGCTCGAAAACGGCCCGCCGGGGGTCCGGAACGGGAAAACGGCCGCGGGAAAATTCCGAAACCGGCACGAGCACTTCGCTCGAGGGCAGAGTGACTTGTAGGAAACCGACGGTTCTCAAATAGGGCTCCCGGTTAGAGAATTACGGCCGAAACACGCTAATTTCCAATACTTAAGGCTCGAAAACGGCCCGCCGGGGGTCCGGAATGGGAAACGGCCGCGGGAAAATTCCGAAACCGGCACGAGCAATTCGCTCGAGGGCAGAGTAACTTGTGGGAACTGACAGTTCGCAAATAGGGCTCCCGGTTAGAGAATTAAGACCGAAACATAGTAATTTCCAACACTTAGGCTCGAAAACGGCCCGCCGGGGGTCCGGAACGGGAAACGGGCGCGGGAAAATTCCGAAACCGGCACGAGCACTTCGCTCGAGGGCAGAGTGACTTGTAGGAACCGACGGTTCTCAAATAGGGCTCCCGGTTAGAGAATTACGGCCGAAACACGCTAATTTCCAATACTTAAGGCTCGAAAACGGCCCGCCGGGGGTCCGGAATGGGAAACAGGCGCGGGAGAATTCCGAAACCGGCACGGGCACTTCGCTCGAGGGTAGAGTAACCTGTAGGAACTGACGGTTCTCAAATAGGGCTCCCGGTTAGAGAATTACGACCGAAACACGCTAATTTCCAACGCTTAGGCTCGAAAACGGCCCGCCGGGGGTCCGGAATGGGAAACGGGCGCGGGAGAATTCCGAAACCGGCACGGGCACTTCGCTCGAGGGTAGACAGACCTGTAGGAAGTGATGGTTCTCAAATAGGGCTCCCGGTTAGAGAATTACGACCGAAACACGCTAATTTCCAACACTTAGGTTCGGAAAACGGCCCGCCGGGGGTCCGGAACGGGAAACGGGCGCGGGAGAATTCCGAAACTGGCACGGGCACTTCGCTCGAGGGTAAGCAGACCTGTAGGAGCTGACGGTTCTCAAATAGAGCTCCCGGTTAGAGAATTACGACCGAAACACGCTAATTTCCAACACTTAGGCTCGAAAACGGCCCGCCGGGGGTCCGGAACGGGAAACGGGCACGGGAAAATTCCGAAACCGGCACGAGCACTTCGCTCGAGGGTAGAGTAACTTGTAGGAACTGACGGTTCTCAAATAGGGCTCCCGGTTAGAGAATTACGACCGAAACACGCTAATTTCCAACGCTTAGGCTAGAAAACGGCCCGCCGGGGGTCCGGAATGGGAAACGGGCGCGGGGAGAATTCCGAAACCCGCACGGGCACTTCGCTCGAGGGTAGACAGACCTGTAGGAAGTGACGGTTCTCAAATAAGGCTCCCGGTTAGAGAATTAGGACCGAAACACGCTAATTTCCAACACTTAGGCTCGAAAACGGCCCGCCGGGGGTCCGGAATGGGAAACGGCCGCGGGAAAATTCCGAAACCGGCACGAGCACTTCGCTCGTGGGCAGAGTGACTTGTAGGAACGGACGGTTCGCAGATAGGGCTCCCGGTTAAAGAATTAAGGCCGAAACATTGTAATTTCCAACACTTGAGGCTCGAAAACGGCCCGCCGGGGGTCCGGAATGGGAAACGGCCACGAGAAAATTCCGAAACCAGCACGAGAACTTCGCTCGAGGGAAGAGTAACTTGTAGGAACCGACGGTTGTCAAATAGGGCTGTCGGTTAGAGAATTAAGACCGAAACATGTTTATTTCCAACACTTAGGCTCGAAAACGGCCCGCCGGGGGTCCGGAACGGGAAACGGCCGTGGGAAAATTCCGAAACTAGCACGAGCACTTCGCTCGTGGGCAGAGTGACTTGTAGGAACTGACGGTTCGCAAATAGGGCTCCCGGTTAGAGAATTAAGACCAAAACATGTTAATTTCCAACACTTAGGCTCGAAAACGGCCCGCCAGGGATCCGGAACGGGAAACGGCCACGGGAAAATTCCGAAACCAGCACGAGCACTTCGCTCGTGGGCAGAGTGACTTGTAGGAGCCGACGGTTCGTAAATAGGGCTCCCGGTTAGAGAATTAAGGCCGAAACATTGTAATTTCCAACACTTAAGGCTCGAAAACGGCCCGCCGGGGGTCCGGAACGGGAAACGGCCACGGGAAAATTCCGAAACCAGCACGAGAACTTCGCTCGAGGGAAGAGTAACTTGTAGGAACCGACGGTTCTCAAATAGGGCTCCCGGTTAGAGAATTAAGACCGAAACATAGTAATTTCCAACACTTAGGCTCGGAAAACGGCCCGCCGGGGGTCCGGAACGGGAAACGGCCGCAGGAAAATTCCGAAACCGACATGAGCACTTCGCTCGAGGGCAGAGTGACTTGTAGGAACTGACGGTTCGCAAATAGGGCTCCCGGTTTGAGAATTAAGACCAAAACATGTTAATTTCCAACACTTAGGCTCGAAAACGGCCCGCCGGGGGTCCGGAACGGGAAAAGGCCGCGGGATAATTCCTAAACCGGCATGAGCACTTTGCTCGAGGGTAGAGTGACTTGTAGGAACCGACGGTTCTCAAATAGGGCTCCCGGTTAGAGAATTACGGCCGAAACACGCTAATTTCCAATACTTAAGGCTCGGAAAACGGCCCGCCGGGGGTCCGGAACGGGAAACGGGCGCGGGAGAATTCCGAAACCGGCACGGCAGTTCGCTCGAGGGTAGAGTAACCTGTAGGAACTGACGGTTCTCAAATAGGGCTTCCGGTTAGAGAATTACGACCGAAACACGCTAATTTCCAACGCTTAGGCTCGAAAACGGCCCGCCGGGGGTCCGGAATGGGAAACGGGCGCGGGAGAATTCCGAAACCGGCACGGGCACTTCGCTCGAGGGTAGACAGACCTGTAGGAAGTGACGGTTCTCAAATAAGGCTCCCGGTTAGAGAATTACGACCGAAAACACGCTAATTTCCAACACTTAGGCTCGAAAACGGCCCGCCGGGGGGTCCGGAACGGGAAACGGGCGTGGCAGAATTCCGAAACTGGCACGGGCACTTCGCTCGAGGGTAAGCAGACCTGTAGGAGCTGACGGTTCTCAAATAGAGCTCCCGGTTAGAGAATTACGACTGAAACACGCTAATTTCCAACACTTAGGCTCGAAAAACGGCCCGCCGGGGTCCGGAACGGGAAACGGGCGCGGGAAAATTTCGAAACCAGCACGAGCACTTCGCTCGAGGGTAGAGTAACTTGTAGGAACTGACGGTTCTCAAATAGGGCTCCCGGTTAGAGAATTACGACCGAAACACGCTAATTTCCAACGCTTAGGCTAGAAAACGGCCCGCCGGGGGTCCGGAATGGGAAACGGGCGCGGGAGAATTCTGAAACCGGCACGGGCACTTCGCTCAAGGGTAGACAGACCTGTAGGAAGTGACGGTTCTCAAATAGGGCTCCCGGTTAGAGAATTACGACCGAAACAACGCTAATTTCCAACGCTTAGGCGCGAAAACGGCCCGCCGGGGGGTCCGGAAACGGGAAACGGGCGCGGGAGAATTCCGAAACTGGCACGGGCACTTCGCTCGAGGGTAAGCAGACCTGTAGGAGCTGACGGTTTCTCAAATAGAGCTCCCGGTTAGAGAATTACGACTGAAACACGCTAATTTCCAACACTTAGGCTCGGAAAACGGCCCGCCGGGGGTCCGGAACGGGAAACGGGCGCTGGGAAAATTTCGAAACCAGCACGAGCACTTCGCTCGAGGGTAGAGTAACTTGTAGGAACTGACGGTTCTCAAATAGGGCTCCCGGTTAGAGAATTACGACCGAAGCACGCTAATTTTCCAACGCTTAGGCTAGAAAACGGCCCGCCGGGGGTCCGGAATGGGAAACGGGCGCGGGAGAATTCCGAAACCGGCAACGGGCACTTCGCTCAAGGGTAGACAGACCTGTAGGAAGTGACGGTTCTCAAATAGGGCTCCCGGTTAGAGAATTACGACCGAAACACGCTAATTTCCAACACTTAGGCTCGAAAACGGCCCGCCGGGGGTCCGGAACGGGAAACGGCCGCGGAAAAATCCCGAAACCGGCACGAGCACTCGCTCGTGGGCAGAGTGACTTGTAGGAATGGACGGTTCGCAGATAGGGCTCCCGGTTTAAAGAATTAAGGCCGAAACATTGTAAATTTCCAACACTCGAGGCTCGAAATCGGCCCGCCGGGGGTCCGGAACGGGAAACGGCCACGGGAAAATTCCGAAACCAGCACGAGAACTTCGCTCGAGGGAAGAGTAACTTGTAGGAACCGACGGTTCTCAAATAGGGCGGTCGGTTAGAGAATTAAGGCCGAAACATAGTAATTTCCAACACTTAGGCTCGAAAACGGCCCGCCGGGGGTCCGGAACGGGAAACGGCCGCGGGAAAATTCCGAAACCGGCACGAGCACTTCGCTCGTGGGCAGAGTGACTTGTAGGAACTGACGGTTCGCAAATAGGGCTCCCGGTTAGAGAATTAAGACCAAAACATTGTAATTTCCAACACTTAGGCTCGGAAAACGGCCCGCCAGGGATACGGAACGGGAAACGGCCACGGGAAAATTCCGAAACCAGCACGAGCACTTCGCTCGTGGGCAGAGTGACTTGTAGGAGCGGACGGTTCGTAAATAGGACTCCCGGTTAGAGAATTAAGGCCGAAACATTGTAATTTCCAACACTTAAGGCTCGAAAACGGCCCGCCGAGGGTCCGGAACGGGAAACGGCCACGGGAAAATTCTGAAACCAGCACGAGAACTTCGCTCGAGGGAAGAGTAACTTGTAGGAACAGACGGTTCTCAAATAGGGCTCCCGGTTAGAGAATTAAGACCGAAACATAGTAATTTCCAACACTTAGGCTCGAAAACGGCCCGCCGGGGGTCCGGAACGGGAAACAGCCGCAGGAAAATTCCGAAACCGACATGAGCACTTCGCTCGAGGGCAGAGTGACTTATAGGAACTGACGGTTCGCAAATAGGGCTCCCGGTTAGAGAATTAAGACCGAAACATTGTAATTTCCAACACTTAGGCTCGAAAACGGCCCGCCGGGGGTCCGGAACGGGAAACGGCCGCGGGAAAATTCCGAAACCGGCACGAGCACTTCGCTCGAGGGCAGAGTGACTTGTAGGAACTGACGGTTCGCAAATAGGGCTCCCGGTTAGAGAATTAAGACCGAAAAATGTAAGAAAATTTATATATATACATGTTTATGTTTCATTTATAACTTAATTCATTGCAAAGAGTTTAATGTTGTTTTTGTCATTGCAGATTGATGGACGCTTTCGGGTCGGTTGCAGACTTCTGGGGGTGTTGGACTTTTTTTCGGTTTATTTGTATATTGGACTTTTATATTAGACTGTATCATTAATGATTGTAATATTTGTTTAATGAGACGAATGATTTAGTGAAAAATGGAGATGGTTGTTTGTTTATTTAGTAACTTTTGTTTCATTGTATTTTATTATGTTGAATATAGGTGTATGAATAGGTTTATTTTTTTATACAGGTGTATAAACAGGTTTACAGGTTTTACTGGAAAATATTAATGTAAAAATAAATATATTATTAAAAAATAAGTATATTGGCCGACAGATATCAGTCATTGGCAGCGCCCATAATGCTATGTTGGGTGTATCTGTTACCTTCAAAAAGCGCATCAGCTGATTTACGTCAAATGCTATGTGAAACTTATTCTAAATGGATTCAAAGAAGCTGCTATGGGTGAATTAAAGCCACTAATAAGGGGCTATTTTTTGTTGTTTTTTTCACTATATTTCTTTTTTGTTAAAAATTCATAAAGTACATGAATTCTTTTGGGGTTTATGTTATATCTGTTTTGAGAGCACTTGCGAACTCCAAAAAATGTAAGAATAGGGGGCTTGGATATGCATCATTTGGGTTTTAAAAAGATACCTCGGGCACTTCGCTCGCGGGTAAGCAGACCTGTAGGAGCTGACGGTTCTCAAATAGAGCTCCCGGTTAGAGAATTACGACCGAAACACGCTAATTTCCAACACTTAGGCTCGGAAAACGGCCCGCTGGGGGTCCGGTAAGGGAAACGGGCGCGGGAGAATTCCGAAACTGGCACGGGCACTTCGCTCGAGGGTAAGCAGACCTGTAGGAGCTGACGGTTCTCAAATAGAGCTCCCGGTTAGAGAATTACGACCGAAACACGCTAATTTCCAACACTTAGGCTCGAAAACGGCCCGCCGGGGGTCCGGAACGGGAAACGGGCGCGGGGAAAATTCCGAAACCGGCACGAGCACTTCGCTCGAGGGTAGAGTAACTTGTAGGAACTGACGGTTCTCAAATAGGGCTCCCGGTTAGAGAATTACAACCGAAACACGCTAATTTCCAACGCTTAGGCTCGAAAACGGCCCGCCGGGGGGTCCAGAATGGGAAACTGGCACGGGAGAATTCTGAAACCGGCACGGGCACTTCGCTCGAGGGTAGACAGACCTGTAGGAAGTGACGGTTCTCAAATAGGGCTCCCGGTTAGAGAATTACGACCGAAACACGCTAATTTCCAACACTTAGGCTCGAAAACGGCCCGCCGGGGGGTCCGGAACGGGAAACGGCCGCGGGAAAATTCCGAAACCGGCTTGAGCACTTCGCTCGAGGGCAGAGTGACTTGTAGGAACCGACGGTTCTCAAATAGGGCTCCCGGTTAGAGAATTACGGCCGAAACACGCTAATTTCCAACACTTAAGGCTCGAAAACGGCCCGCCGGGGGTCCGGAACGGGAAACGGGCGCGGGAGAATTCCGAAACTAGCACGGGCACTTCGCTCGAGGGTAGAGTAACTTTGTAGGAACTGGCGGTTCTCAAATAGGGCTCCCGGTTAGAGAATTACGACCGAAACATGCTAATTTCCAACGCTTAGGCTCGAAAACGGCCCGCCGGGGGTCCGGAACGGAAAACGGGCGCTGGAGAATTTTGAAACCGGCACGAGCACTTCGCTCGAGGGCAGAGTGACTTGTAGGAACTGACGGTTCGCAAATAGGGCTCCCGGTTAGAGAATTAAGACCGAAACATAGTAATTTCCAACACTTAGGCTCGAAAACGGCCCGCCGTGGGTCCGGAACGGGAAACGGCTGCGGGAAAATTCCGAAATCGGCACGAGCACTTCGCTCGTGGGCAGAGTGACATGTAGGAGCGGACGGTTCGCAAATAGGGTTCCCGGTTAGAGAATTACGGCCGAAACACGCTAATTTCCAACACTTAAGGCTCGAAAACGGCCCGCCGGGGGTCCGGAACGGGAAACGGGCGCGGGAGAATTCCGAAACCAGCACGGGCACTTCGTTCGATGGTAGAGTAACTCGTAGGAACTTACGGTTCTCAAATAGGGCTCCCGGTTAGACAATTACGACTGAAACACCTTAATTTCCAACGCTTAGGCTCGAAAACGGCCTGCCGGGGGTCCGGAACGGGAAACGGGCGCGGGAGAATTCCGAAACTGGCACGGGCACTTCGCTCGAGGGTAAGCAGACCTGTAGGAGCTGACGGTTCTCAAATAGAGCTCCCGGTTAGAGAATTACGACCGAAACACGCTAATTTCCAACACTTAGGCTCGAAAACGGCCCGCCGGGGGTACGGAACGGGAAACGGGCGCGGGAAAATTCCGAAACCGGCACGAACACTTCGCTCGAGGGTAAGCAGACCTGTAGGAGCTGACGGTTCTCAAATAGAGCTCCCGGTTAGAGAATTACGACCGAAACACGCTAATTTCCAACACTTAGGCTCGAAAACGGCCCGCCGGGGGTCCGGAAAGGGAAACGGGCACGGGAAAATTCCGAAACCGGCACGAGCACTTCGCTCGAGGGTAGAGTAACTTGTAGGAACTGACGGTTCTCAAATAGGGCTCCCGGTTAGAAAATTACGACCGAAACACGCTAATTTCCAACGCTTAGGCTCGAAAACGGCCCGCCGGGGGTCCGGAATGGGAAACGGGCGTGGGAGGATTTCGAAACCGGCACAGGCACTTCGCTCGAGGGTAGACAGACCTGTAGGAAGTGACGGTTCTCAAATAGGGCTCCCGGTTAGAGAATTACGACCGAAACACGCTAATTTCCAACACTTAGGCTCGAAAACGGCCCGCCGGGGGTCCGGAACGGGAAACGGCCGCGGGAAAAATCCGAAACCGGCACGAGCACTTCGCTCGTGGGCAGAGTGACTTGTAGGAACGGACGGTTCGCAGATAGGGCTCCCGGTTAAAGAATTAAGGCCGAAACATTGTAATTTCCAACATTTAAGGCTCGAAAACAGCCCGCCGGGGGTCCGAAACGGGAAACGGCCACGGGAAATTTCCGAAACCCGCATGAGAACTTCGCTCGAGGGAAGAGTATCTTGTAGGAACCGACGGTTCTCAAATAGGGCTGTCGGTTAGAGAATTAAGACCGAAACATAGTAATTTCCAACACTTAGGCTCGAAAACGGCCCGCCGGGGGTCCGGAACGGGAAACGGCCGCGGGAAAATTCCGAAATCGGCACGAGCACTTCGCTCGTGGGCAGAGAGACTTGTAGGAACTGACGGTTCGCAAATAGGGCTCCCGGTTAGAGAATTAAGACCAAAACATTGTAATTTCCAACACTTAGGCTCGAAAACGGCCCGCCGGGGGTCCGGAACGGGAAACGGCCACGGGAAAATTCCGAAACCGGCACGAGCACTTCGCTCGTGGGCAGAGTGACTTGTAGGAGCGGACGGTTCGCAAATAGGGCTCCCGGTTAGAGAATTAAGGCCGAAACATTGTAATTTCCAACACTTAAGGCTCGAAAACGGCCCACCGGGGGTCCGGAATGGGAAACGGCCACGGGAAAATTCCGAAACCAGCACGAGAACGTCGCTCGAGGGAAGAGTAACTTGTAGGAACCGACGGTTCTCAAATAGGGCTCCCGGTTAGAGAATTAAGACCGAAACATAGTAATTTCCAACACTTAGGCTCGAAAACGGCCCGCCGGGGGTCCGGAACGGGAAACGGCCGCAGGAAAATTCCGAAACCGACACGAGCACTTCGCTCGAGGGCAGAGTGACTTGTAGGAATGGACGGTTCGCAAATAGGGCTCCCGGTTAGAGAATTAAGACGAAACATTGTAATTTCCAACACTTAGGCTCGAAAACGGCCCGCCGGGGGTCCGGAACGGGAAACGGCCGCGGGAAAATTCCGAAACCGGCACGAGCACTTCGCTCGAGGGCAGAGTGACTTGTAGGAACTGACGGTTCGCAAATAGGGCTCCCGGTTAGAGAATTAAGACCGAAAAATGTAAGAAAATTTATATATATACATGTTTATGTTTCATTTATAACTTAATTCATTGCAAAGAGTTTAATGTTGTTTTTGTCATTGCAGATTGATGGACGCTTTGGGGTCGGTTGCAGACTTCTGGGGGTGTTGGACTTTTTTTCGGTTTATTTGTATATTGGACTTTTATATTAGACTGTATCATTAATGATTGTAATATTTGTTTAATGAGACGATTGATTTAGTGAAAAATGGAGATGGTTGTTTGTTTATTTAGTAACTTTTGTTTCATTGTATTTTATTATGTTGAATATAGGTGTATGAATAGGTTTATTTTTTTATACAGGTGTATAAACAGGTTTACAGGTTTTACTGGAAAATATTAATGTAAAAATAAATATATTATTAAAAAAAAAAAGGACCTTTGCCGACGTTTTTAAAACGTCGGCAAAAGTAATATTTAAAATTAAAAAATTTTAAAATGCTTTTGCCGACGAAATAAGAACGTCGGGAAAAATAAAAAAGAAAAAATTTAAAAAAATAAAATGATTTTTGCGACGAAAGAAAAACGTCGGCAAAAAGTAAAAAGAAAAAATTAGACTACTTTTTGCGACGAAAAAAAACGTCGGGAATAATTAAAAATAAATCTTTAAAAAAATGAAAAAATATTTGGCGACGAAATTAAAACGTCGGCAAAAAATAAAAAAATTTAAAAAAACTTTTGGCGACGAAATGAGAACGTCGGCAAAAATTAAAAAGAAAAATAAAAAAAATTAAATTATTTTGGCGACGAAATAAAAACGTCGGCAAAAGAAAAATAAAAATTAAAAAAAAATGAAATTATTTTTGCCGACGAAATAAAAACGTCGGCAATATAAAAAATAAAAAATAAAAAAATTGAAATTATTTTGGCCGACGAAACAAAAACGTCGGCAAAAGTTAAAATTAAAAATAAAAAAAAATTAAATTATTTTGCCAACGAAAAAAAACGTCGGTAAAAGTAAGATAATCGTCGGTAAAAATTTAATTTTTGCCGACAAAAAATAAGTTCGTCGATAAAATGTTTTGCTGACGGAGTTTTACCGACTTCTACGCGACGAAAAAGATTTCGTCAGTAAAGACTTTTACCGACGAAATGTTAACTTTTGGCGACGTAAATTTTCGTCACAAAAAGTGCATCTCCTTGTAGTGCTCACCTTCCTCCAAAATATTAAGGTGATGAGATTCAGATGCATCCTTACATATGATGTATAGCCCTTTGCATGAAAATTTTCTATATAAAGTTGGTTGCGGAAAACATGACAGGGTGGAGATATTTCTGGAAATGTTGTTGAAACAATGGTTGAATATGTAGATATGAAGATGAAATGTCTTACTAATAAAAAGTACATCCATTTGTATGGTTTTCTTGTACTATACTTCCGTGAGTAATTATTAGAAATGATTGTTACATGTTCATTTTGACTCTGATGGAAATGCTACAATGTATTTTCAACTAAATGCCGAATTGAATTCAGTTAGCTAGTTTGCAGTTCAACTAATTGGTATTCATATTCATATTTTGCAATTCAGTACCTACATTGTTATCAATTAATAAAAGCATAGTATTGGAAACATTTCCCTATGAATCGTCTGCATGTAATTTTACGTGTAACACCATCTCAGATAAATTCTCTTTTTGACAGTTCTTGTTCCCATTTAAATGGACTACTTTTTGCTTTTGAGATTTAGCTGGAGTATTATTTTGTTGTCAAGAGCTGGGATCCTTAGAAATTAAGTAGCTGGAAGTTTGAGTTTTCAAGTCAGAATTAAGAGTACAGCATACCCATATTAAAAATAATTTTATTTTTTCTTCTTCTTTGTGGAAATCCTTATTGCTGGATTACGGGGAGTTCTATAGATAATTCACTTGTAAAGTGAATTGAAGTGAATGTTCATTTTAAGAGACAAGAAAATAAGAGGGGTCATATTGAAAACGATGAAAATTCCAAAATTCACGATCATGACTTTATGTCATTTTGTGGCAATAGAAGAAATTTTGACTTTTTTTTTTGTTTATAAAAAGAAGAAGCCTTTTTTTGGCTTTTAGTGGAATGAGAGGAAAACTTTTTTGACTAAAAAAAACGAAGTGATTTTTGAAATTTTATATTTTTTTATATGACCCCTCTTCTTTTCTCGTCTCCTAAAGTGACTGTGCACTTCAATTCACTTTACAAGTGAATTACCCAATCAAGGGGCCTTCAAATTCCTAATTCATTATATAAAGAGTGAACGGTGGATGATCATTTCATACAAGGGGGAATTTGACAGTTCCTTATTATGTACCTCTGATTCTTGACCCTTAATTCTTAGACCTCTTTTTTTTGTTTTCATTTTTAAAATGCATATATCACTCCTGCTGATAATACTGAGTGGGTCTTAATGGAAGGAACGGAACAAACAGTCTTTAGATGTTACACCCCATCCCGAATTAATGAGGATTAAGGCTAATTAATTGAGATTTATGCTAATTAAGCATAATTAATTGAGTCAATGTTGGTTAATGACCAAAAAGAGATAAACAAGTCTCTAATGATTGAATTGAGCATAATGAAATGAATTTGGATAATATTAAGATCATTAAATTGAAAATTTGTTTGAATGAGTAAGGACAAGGACTTCTTCGTAAATACGGATTTTCACGTATTTCGTCGAATATGGTAATTCTTGATACTATCGCGTGTATCTCGATTAATGCGTTAAATTTCATAATGTACTCGATTGATTTTGACTTAAGGTTAGCCAAGGGACCCTCACTTGACTTAAAGTGTAAATGAGTAAATGGAAAGGGGCTTAAATGCAAAAGTGGGGCTTATATAAGCTAAGAGATGGAGCTCACCCAACTCATTAGAAACCCTAGGCAACTTTTCTCCATCCCTTTCTCTCCTTCTCCCATCCTTCTTGATCAAGAGTGATCTTGGGAGAGCTTAAGTGACTTTAGAGAGATGATTCATCATCTTCATCTTCTTCCTCACCTCATTCTCCATTATTGGACATTTGGAGCTTTGGAAAGATGGCTCAATCTTTCTATTTGAGCTATAAGTAAGTGCTTGGATCCTTTTTAAGACCCTTGATGTTCTATTAGGATGTTGTAGTGACTTCTAGCACAAAGAACTCATGGTAGTTCATCTTGTGAATTTGTTTTGGAAATAGGTTAAAAAGAGTGTTTGATTTGGGGATTTTGCTCTCAAAGCATGCTAATAAAGGGGGCTTTTGTCAAATTAATCTTCAAGGAGGCAAGTATAAACATATTCTTGTGATTATATGCTATTTGTGATTAGTTCTTTGATTTTGTTATGATTATGATCTCAACTCTAACTATAGAGATTGGTTATATGTATGGAATTGAATTATTAAAATGAATTGAAAGGGGTGTATGTGAATGAATTGATCTTTGACATGGGAACAAGAGATTTCACTTGATTTTCATGTTATAAGTGAAGGGATTTGATGTAGAGGGGAAGAAAAGAAAAATCAGTTCAGAACCTGAAGCTAAAATTTTGCATCAGGTCCGATCGATCGGGCGTACAGACCGATCGATCGAACATACCTAAACTGGATGTGTTTTCAGTCTGATCGATCGGGCGTACAGGCCGATCGATCGGAGGTCCCGAAAATTTATGTTTTTGGGGGTGAACTTAATTAATTTCGAGCAAAATGGATTATGTGAGCATAATTAATTTGTGAAATTAGTCTAATGACTAATTATCATATTAATGAGAATTAATACGTGAGTTACACTTCCCGTAAGTATAGTTCATGGAATCTCAGTTCAAGATGGATTGAGTGTCTCAAAAGAGAATTTAGAATCTGAAAAGGGAACCGAACTGGAGGAAAGTTACAGATTGAGGTCTGTTTCTTCTGAATGGAAGTCTAATTTATACAGACTGGTTTTATTAATGTCTAAACCTTCATAAGTGTTAGCTAAGGTTATCCTAATACACAAATTATATATAAAGTGATATTCATCGAGAATAACACGTGTATTGGATAACGAGTGCTTCACTCAACTGATTGGTTAGGAGTCTAAATAGGATTCGAATTGATTTCCAAGTCTAACTTGGTATTGAAGTCCTTAGCTCATTAGTGAGCTATACACTGACATAATGTACTGAATTAATTGACTTGACTCCCCAGTCTAATTAATTATATTATAGTTGTTAAACTCATGATTGAACTGCACTGAACTAAACCTCCATGAGTGATAATTACGGGGACTCTAATGTACACATTATATAAATGTGATGTCCATCAAGAATAGCACGTACATTGGATAACCAAAGGTTACACTCGAATGGTTGGTGGGAACTAAGTAAACGAAATGAGTGGAATTACTAATTATCCTAATTCCCTCATTGACTTGTAATTGCATATATATTGTAAATAGTATTGTTGAACTTTAGTGCAATGTTTGGTCCTTTCAATTGTTTGAATGGACTTAGTAAATTGAATTGAATCCAGAAGTGGATTAAATGTTTTGACCCTTGAGTCTAGCACTACATAGCTATTTCATTAAAATGAATTGTAAATGAATGAACAGCTAGTTATTGAGTTGTACTGAACTAATACATTGGATAAATGAATTGAATGAAAAGTTATTAAATGTAACAACGTAATGAACAGTTACTAAAGGTAACAATGAAATGACTATTCCTACTGCAGTAGATGGAACGGGGGCGTTCCGGAGCTCCGTGGTGATATCAGTGATCTCTGATCAAGACACTGGTAAGTCCTACCCATTTGATAATTCCTTGAGGCATGGGTCATTGAATGGTGCTCCCTTCCGCCCTTAGCCAATAGAGGAAGTAATTGATAAGCCATGTAATAAAGAGTACTCAATGAGTAACCACAGAATGACTACTGAAAGAGATGATAATGAATGAATGTTATATGATTGTCATTGAAAGATTTTGACCAAATGATACCTTCCATTAGGAAGATGAATCCTTCCTTTGAGGGAAGATGGATAAATGAAAAGTAATGAACGAATGCTATTGTAGTTGCCAAATGTTGTGCCTATAAAGTGACTCTAATGATGTCAATGAAATGAATTGTTAGAAGTGAAATGAAGTGAATGTCATAATAGATATCAATCTAATGATTGATCACTTGACTGCACTTGTAAAACACTGTACTTGAATTGAAACGAATATTGCTACAGATGTCATAAGTAATTATCATTACTTGACTTCACTAATTAGATACGTTTACTATTGAACTGTATTGAATGGTGTAGAACTGTTAACTTGATAAATTAACAGGTTCATATAAATTGTTAGCATGTACTATCATAGGATTGTATATACATTGTTGAACCGTTGTGTTCACAGTGCTATTGATGGCATTACAGGCCAATTGCCCGTGCTGGTCTTGCAGAGGTCACACCGCCAGTGGAGGAGGCCCATGCGATACCTCCAAGAGGTTTGATCGAATGGACGTGAGATCGGAATGCAAATTGAATAGATACCCTTGTAAAGGTTTTGAAAGGATTTTGTTTAGTAGATTTGGAGCGTAATAGGAGTCCCCCCTGTATTGTAATTGAACATACAGTGGTGGACTTATATGAAAATAGAATGTGTATATGAACTTTACTATTAATGTAAAGTACTAATGTATAGTCAATGTATATATATTCTGCAATTTTTATGCATTTTACAGGTATTAATGATTTGTCATCCCTTGTGGATTTCGTATTAACTTCGGTTAATTTGGAGTTTACGGGAGTAGGTATGAGGATCGCGACTCGGGGTTTGTCCGAAGTAATCAAATCTCGGGCCCGGGTCGTGACATTAGATCTATTCCAGAGTTAAATGAAACACTTTTTACACCTCTTAATGAAAGGCCCATTTCCTATAAATGCCTAGGAAATCTCCAAGAATTTGTACACCTTGCCATTAGTTTTTTTTTTCAAAACTCAAATGTTCATGTTGAAGGGATTTCAAACCCCTCTAAATGCCAAACATCCTACTACCATTCTGAATTTTAAGATTGTGATAAATCTACAGGTAAGAAAGATCCTGATCTAACTGCATATTAGAACTTAAAAATTAGAGATATTGTTAAATTATACTAGAGTTTCCAAACAGGATCTAACGAAACCTTAATCCAAACCTTATTAAGAATCCAACATCTACTAAAACTCTAAAATCATTGGGATTAGCTGAGTGCACGAAATGACAACTATGTGGTCAAGTAGGATAAAGGAGTCCATTTTCTACATCCTATTTGTTCTTTTCACGTTCCCACAGCAAAATTTCAGTGAAGAAAATCATAGAAGTTGCCTATTTTTCCTCACCAACAAGGAAAGACATTTCCAAGGTGGGATGGGGTGGGTTTGAGGTTTTCTTTACCGTTTTTGATTTTTGTCTGGGCTCGGTTGGAAAATTTTTGAAGATTTATGAGATTCCAGAAAAAGTATGTTTTCATTATTCAACCCATTCTTTAGTAAGACTCACATATAAGATAGGGTTGAAGTTTTACACAGCCCGTCCTATTGGGCCATTTTAAACTTTTCACTTCCTTCGGGTGGCTCTTCCAAGTGGGCCCCATAAATTCCACCACACATTCTCTTGACATGATCAAGACTCTATCATAGGGTTGGTAAAATCTAATCCGACCTGGTAAGAACCCAACCCATTGTCTACCCTGCATTTGACCTACATAACCTGTAAACGGGTCAGGTTACCTTGAGCTACTCAATCCATTTCACCTAATTAAAACCTAAACTCTAACATTAAGAAGTTGATTTATTGTTAGCTCAATAATGAGGCAGCTCCCTCTCCACAAAAATGACTAAAGTTCAATCATCAGCCGTAGTACTGATGGTAGGGACTTGAGGAGAGCATGTGAGTTCTCTATGAACAAAATATAGAAGAAAATAAGTAAAAATAAAAAAAAAGAAAACAAAAATTATAGAAGAGAAAAGAAGAAAAAGAAAAAACCGAGGATGAAGGAAAGGTCGATGTGAGCATGAATGTTGGATTCTCTTTTCTAGAGCCAGCATCTCCTCCCTCGCTCCCAAATCTCCACATCTCAAAGTTTATATTAGGCACCAAGTAATTTCCACTTCAATTGTTTTTTTTTTTCTTCCTTCTTGTTGCTAGTTGCTGGCCGGGCCAAATTTAGCTTAAGTGTGAATTGAGATTCTCTTGGTATGGTGCCTTGGGAACATTAGTCCTAGGAGTGGGCTCACTAGGTGATGGTTCAACATGGATTGGATTCTCTTGTTCTAATATGGGTTTAGCATTGACTCTTGGTTCCTCAGTTTCCACTATCTCACTTAATTTTCCTCAGTTTCCTTGGGTAGTTTCACCTTGTTATCAACCTGTGTACCCAACCTAAGAGAGTGATAATGGACTTAACTTGTTCTCGCTGTTTCCTTTTATATCATGAACGAGTTGGCCCTTGGGATTGGGTTCATGTTGACTAGGGAAGGTTCCCTTGTCTCTAGCACTCAATGAATTGGCCAGTTGGCCCATTTGGTATTCCAATTTTGCAAGGGTTTGAGTGTGGCCATTCAAAAGTTGAGTAGTGGTCTGCTGGAATTGAGCAGTACTCTGAGACAATTGGGCCATGGTTTGAGACATGAGTTTAATGGCCTCTTCTAAAGAATCTACCCTCTGGGTCAATGGACTGGGGTTGAAGTTGGGTTTTTGGAAATCAGGTGGGGCATTGACCTGAGATTGATTTGGCTGAAATTGAGTGGACTGAGATGGGCCACCTTGAGTTGGGCCTTTGGTCTAAGAAAACTTAAGGTTGTCCCTCCAACTTGGATTGTATGTGTTAAAGTACGGGTCATACCTCTGACGATTATCAAAATGAGTGTTTTGATATAGTGCATTAACCTCCTCAATAGACTCGGTCTGACCCAAAGTTGTTGGGTCAATCCCTCTATTCATGGCCTAATTATATTTCAATGACTCCAAAGTCAGCTCTAAGGCCTTTATTCTCCTCACCAGTGTGGTCATTTTGTCCTCTGTCTTAATTTTGGGTTCAACCTTGAACAGCCCCCTTTTTCAGGAATGGTGGGTTTGGTGGGCTCCCTCTTGACAGGGGCCCACTGCAGTGTGTTTTCAGCGGTATCTTCCAAAAATATTCAACCTTCTTCTGCTATTTTCTATGTAAATTTCCCACTACAGAAAGATTCCACTATTTATTTGATTGAATAATCCAAGCCTTCATACGCAATTTGGACTAATCAGATTTTTTCAAATCCATAGTGGGGACACTGGATTAAGAGGTCTTTGAACCGTTCCAAATAACTGTAAAGTGTCTCCCCTTCCATTTGATGGAATCCATTGATGGCCTACCTAATCGAAGCGGTTTTCTGCTTGAAGTATAATCTTTTGTAAAATTCTTCGACTAGCTTGGCCCATGTAGTGATGGACCCGGCCTGTAAGGCATAAAGCCAAGCTTTAGCCTTCTCTTTTGAGGAGAAATGAAATAATCTAAGTTTAAGAGCCTCCTCAGTCATGTGATTGATTCTCATGGTCATGTCCTCAAATTCCCTAACATGTTGATATAGGTTTTCCTGGTCTAGGCCATGAAATACAGGGAGCATTTGGGTCATGCCAGGTTTCAACTCAAATGTGGCATTAGTTTGAGGCAGGGTGATGCAGGACGGTTGAGTTGTCCTAGTGGGGTACATGTAATCCTTCAAAATCATGGGTGTGTCCACTTGATTAGCCATCCTAACAATTTCTTCAAAGAATAAAGACTTTCCTACAATGGTTAAGGCTAGCATTCCCACAGTTTCTTTCTCTCTCTCAGGTCTAGAGCTCATGCATCGGGTTCAATCTTAAAGAAATGCAAACCTAATCTATATGCAGGGCCCTAATGGTCTTACTAGATGATGCACAAGCAGTCAAGCACAAAGATTGAGCACAAGAAATTATCCTAAGGTTAGCCTAACTCACTAGACAACTCCTAACTGGTTTGAAGAGTGCACTAAGGCCTCCAATCCGGTCTTATGAAGCCAAATTGACCAGGTAAGTCCACAGGATGAGTGGTGGGGTCACAATGCACTTGGCAATGGTCCTGCTTAAGAACCAAACTCCTAGAACAGAGACTGCCACCCTTTGGAGGGACAGAATTTATCTAGACATCGAATTGACCAAAGAGCACAATTGGTGCAACCTTTTGTGGTCTTCGTCCTAATGATTTCGAGTTCTATGGTCTCGTTTTTCTTGATTTTAATTAATGGTTAGGTTACTATGTGAGAGGTGGTTGAACCTGATTGGGCAAGGATCTGGTGACGAAATCCAGTCCTTATCTTATTAGGGTCAATTGCCCTTAATTAAGTATGTGGGTCCAGTTTACTTGGTGTGCCAATCACACAATCATACTTGCTAAAATTTAAATCACCCAAGCCCCACTTGCAAGTAAAAGATTCGTGGGTAAAGTTTAGAAACTCTTACAGCGGGCCCACGCTAATCCTTAAACTGTGTAAACTTAACCTCTTTTGGCAAATTTTATAATTCTGAGAGCAATTTATTTTTAGCAATTCTGAGAGCAACTTGTTTGCTTAGAGCAAATATACACAGTTTCCTATTTTTGTGCAACTCTCCTCTTAGCAAGGTAACCTATCCAAAAGGAACTCTTGTTAGAAAATCCTAAGTGAACTAACCAACTCAAAATTCTATCTTATCCTAATTTTAAAAAAAAAATTCAAATGACACCAAGTTAACCAAAACTCTATCCAAAGTGGACTCTAAGTTATTGAAACAAATAAAAAATTCTATCTACAAAATAAATAAATAAAATAAGAAATTTTAAATTATCCAAACAAGTGTCCAGATATGGTTAGAGTTTTTGAAACGTTTTCAATTATAAGAAATCCAATCTTATCCAATTCAAATTTCAGATTTTAAAACTCTAACTAATCTAAACAACTTAAGAGATAGAATTTTAAAATTTCTAACTACCTAATTTCAAAATTCAAAGGTTAGTATAGTAATCAAAACAACTAGTCCTAAAGATTTTAAACTCTATCTCAACAATCCTAATCTAATCCAATTAAAACATTAGTTAAACCAATCTAAAATAGCTTTTTTTTTGTTTTTATTTACTGAAATTCGGAATTAAAAGAAATCCTTTAATTTTTTTTGGTTTTCTTATAAATTATTAATTCCGGAAATTCAATTAATTATAAAAAATATAAAAAAGTTCAAAAAATCAGAAAATTCAAAAAAATTAACAAAGTGAAATGCTAACTAATACTAATTGCAAAGAACACTACTAATGCAAATTAGATGACTAAAAAACTAATCCAACCTAAATATGAGCATGCATAAGAATTAAAAAAAATCAAAATTTTAACAAAAACTCAGATTTGGCTCCGTGGCAACGGCGCCAAAAACTTGATGTGAATTAAATCAATCCATTAAAATTACTGCAAGTGCACAGTTATCTTGTTGAGACAGTGGCAATTACAGGTCGATCCCATATGGAGCACTACTAAGTTAAAATTTAAAATCTGATTTTTTTAAATCCAATATTAATAAATAATTGAGATCCAAAAAAAAACTAGAAGAAATCAGAAACACAAACTAATCAAATATATAAAATAGATCAAAACATTCAGAATCCACTAAGCAAGATAATTAATCCATCCATGCAATTATTCTACTATTTATCTCAAAATAACTCAGACAAAAAACAAATCAATGTTTCGGATCCGGAGGATTTGTCTTTAGCAAAAATCAATTTCTAATAAAAATAATAAGGTAACAACCCAAGACCCACTACCACAACTAGCACTTTTGGCGACGAAAATTTTCATAGCCAAAAGTCAAGAAAACTGTCGGTAAAGGTCTTTACCGCGAAAATATTTTCGTCGGCCATACGTCGGTAAAAAGTCGTGGACAAAACCTATTAACGACGAAATTTTATTTCTTCGGAAAAATTTATTTTTTACCAATGATTATTTCACTTTTGCCGACGTCTATTCTCATCGGCAAAATAAAAAAAAATAAAATACTTTTTACCGACAAAAATAAACGTCGGCAAAAATCTTTTATTTTTTTTATTATTCATTTCACTTTTGCCGACGAAAATAAACGTCGGCAAAAGTCTTTTATTTTCTTTAATTTTTTAATTTCCTTTTGTCATAAAAAATAAACATCGGCAATAGTCTTTTAATTATTTTTTTTCAATTTACTTTTGCCGACGAAAATAAATGTCGGCAAAAGCCTTTTATATTTTTTAAAATTTCTCAATTTACTTTTGCCGACGAAAATAAATGTTTGCAAAAGAGTTTTATATTCTTTTCATTTTTTAATTTTACTTTTGCCGACGAAAATAAATGTCGGAAAAAGTCTTTTATTTTTTTAATTTTTTCAATTTACTTTTGCCGACGATAATAAACGTCGACAAAAAACTTTTATATTTTTTTATTCTTCAATTAACTCTTACCGATGAAAATAAACGTCGGCAAAAGTCTTTTATTTTATTTTTATTTTTTCAATTTACTTTTGCCGACGAAAATAAATGTCGGCAAAAGACTTTTATATTTTGTAAAAAATCTTCAATTTACTTTTTCCGACGAAAATAAACGTCGGTAAATGTTTCTTTTTTAAATATTATATTTATTTTTTCATTATAATTTTCCTATAAACCTATTTATATACCTATATAAAAAATAAACCTGTTCGTATACCTATATTCAACATAAAAAATGCATGCAAACAAAAGTTACTAAATAAACAAATAGCCATCTTCAATTTTCATCAAGTCATTCATCTCATTAAACAAATATTACAATCAATAATGATACAGTCCCATATAAATGTCCAATATACATATATATACAAATAAATTGAACAGAAGTCCAACACCCCCACAAGTCTGCAACCGACCCCAAAGCATCCATCAATCTGCAATAACAAAAACAACATTAGAATCTTTTCAATGAATTAAATTATAAATGAAAGATAAACATGTATATATATAAATACTTTCCTAAGTTTATCGGCGGCCTTTTTTCCAGCCTAAGTGTTAAGAATCATGTGGTTTTTGGGTTTAATTTGTTAACCGGAAGTCCGATTCACTAACCATCAATTTTTACAAGTTACTTGGCCTTGAACAAGGTACCCGTGCTGATTTCTGGGTTGTTCGATGGCCGTTTCCCGTTTTCGACCTATGACGGCCTATTTTCGAGACTAAGCGTTAAGAATCAAACGTTTTTAGGTCTAATTCGTTAACCGGGAGTCCGATTTACGAGCCGTTAGTTCCTGCAAGTTAATTTCACCTCGAGCGAGGTGGTCGTGCCAGTTTCCAATTTTTTTGAAGTCTTTTCCCATTTCGGACCCCCGGCGGGCCGTTTTTTAGCCTATGTTGGAAAATCGTTGATAAAAGCTTATAATTCTCTAACCAAAAGTCTCATTTGGAAACCGTCAGTTCCTCCAAGTTACTCTACCCTCGAGCAAATTGCTCGTGCCGGTTTTCGATTTTTCCAGGGGTCGTTTCCCGTTTCGGACCCCCGGCGGGCCATTTTCGAGCCTAAGTGTTGGAAAATCCTATGTTTCGCTCGTAATTCTCTAACCAGGAGTCCTATTTGTGAACCATTAATTCCTACAAGATACTCTACCCTCGAGCGAAGTGCCCGTGCTGTTTTCTGATTTTTTCGGGGGCCGTTTTCGAGCGTAAGTGTTGGAAAATCCTATGCTTCACTCGTAATTCTCTAACCGGGAGTCCTATTTGCGAACCGTCAGTTCCTATAAGATACTCTACCCTCGAGCAAAGTGCCCGTGCTAGTTTTATATTTTTCTGGGGGCCTTTTCCCGTTTCAAAGCCCCGACGGGCCGTTTTCGAGCCTAAGTGTTGGAAAATCTTATGTTCTCGCTTGTAATTGTCTAACCGGGAGTCCCATTTGCGAACTGTAAGTTTCTACAAGTTACTCTACCATCAAGCGAAGTCTCCGTGCTGGTTTCTAATCTTCAGGGGCCTTTTCCCATTCCGGAGCCCCGGTGGGCCGTTTTCGAGCCCAAATGTTGGAAAATCCGATGTTTTCGCTTCTAATTCTCTAACCGGGAGTCTCATTTATGAACCGTCAATTCCTACAGGATACTCTACCCTCGAGTGAAGTACTTGTGCCAATTTCTAATTTTTTCATGGGCCATTTCCCATTCCGGACCCTCGGTGGGCTGTTTTCGAGCCTAATTGTTGGAAATTCCTATGGTTTTGCTCATAATTCTCTAAACTGGAGTCCCATTTGCGAACTATAAGTTCATACAAGTTACTCTACCCTCAAGCGAAGTGCCCGTGCTGGTTTCTAACTTTTTGGTGGCCTTTTTCCGTTTTGGAGCCCCGGCGGGCCGTTTTCGAGTCCAAGTTTTCATTTTTAATTCTCTAACCGGGAGTCCCGTTTGCGAAATGTCAGTTTCTACAAGATACTCTACCCTCGAGCAAAGTGCTCGTGTTGATTTCTAATTTTTTCAAGGGCCGTTTCCCATTCCGGACCTCCGGCGGGCCGTTTTCGAGCCTAAGTGTTAGAAAATTCTATGTTTTCGCTCGTAATTATCTAATAGGGAGTCCTATTTGCGAACCGTCAGTTCCTACAAGTTACTCTACCCTCGACCGAAGTGCTCGTGTCGGTTTTCGATTTTTTCGTGGGCCGTTTCTCATTCTGGACTCCCGGCGGGCCATTTTCGAGCCTAAGTCTTGGAAAATCCTATGTTTCACTTTTAATTCTCTAACCGGGAGTCCTATTCGCTAACCGTCAGTTCCTACATATTACACTACCCTCAACCGAAGTGCTTGAGTCGATTTCTGATTTTTTCGGGGCCATTTCTCGTTCTAGACCCCCGGCGGGCCGTTTTCAAGCCTAAGTGCTGGAAAATCCTATGTTTTTGCTCGTAATTCTTTAACCGGAACTCCTATTAATGTGGGTTTATTATGTCAGTGAACTTGGTCCGAATGCATACCTAATTTTTCTCGATTGATTTTTTTTCTGAATTCTGCTAGATCATTTGATCATTTAAATTTTGAAGGACCCATTTTCATCTTTCTACAATTGGGGAAGGAAGATTTTCACCTACAAGAAAACTGCATGTGCACATTATGCGGTTTGGGCCGTCTGTCTCATATCCAGCCAGCCGACTGGACACACCTCATATCCAATTGGATTATAGCTGTTCGACTCTGGAACTAGACCCAGTACGCTACAATGGTGGATTTGAAACCCAGAATACCATTTTGAGCCAAAATCAGGATGTCTAGTTGATTTCTAGTTGTTTATTAATCAATCTATTTGGACAGTTGAGACTGACAATTTACAACAAAAAAAAAACCGATAGTAAGAAAAACTGTAACTCTTCAAACCATTTTTTTCCAAAATGATAAATGATGCTTTTGCAATAAAAGGGGGAGCCAGATCATTAGTCAAAAGCAAAATAAAGAGGCCAAGAGGCCAAGAGCCCAAGACCTAATTGTTGCTCATCATGCAAAGACACACCAAACCGAGAGAAACCCTTAGAGTTTTGGGTAAATCTTGGTGTGAATCAATGATGATGATGGTTCATAGTAGAAGAATTCACATGCATCAACAATAGTATAAAGAGCAAGACAGGAAAAAAAAACCTCACCCAATTCGTCATGCCCCTTGATGATAAGATAGATTTATGACAAACTGATTAAGAAGAAAAGAAATGAGAGATGTGGCTTACTGATGGAGAGACAGGGTTTGGGTAAAATGAAGAAGAAAGGAAAACAGAGATGGGGTCCGGTACCTCTAGTAGAAGAGAGGGGAGAGGTAGGAGAGCAGGCAGAGAGATGGGGAACGAGGGAGAGAGAGAACAAAGAAGAAAGAGGGAGGAGAGGGGGAATGGTGCGCAGTGTGTGCAGCGTGCAAGAAAAGGGAGGGGTGTACCTGGTGCAGGGGAGGCGTCCGGCAGTGCGAGGAGGAAGATGAAGACCCTACGGGCGTCCGGGGGCTGCTTCGCGTGATTGGTAGTGCTGCTATGATCGTCGTGCGCCTGGGAGAGGTCTGGAGAGAGAGATAGAGTGAGAGAGAGAAAGCATAGAGAGAGAGAAATAGCAGATCGAGAGAGAGAGATTGAGCGAGAGAGACAGCGAGAGAGAGTAGAGAGATCGTGCGCAGAGAGATCGAGCGAGAGACAGAGAGAAATAGCAGAGAGAGCAAGACAGAGAGCAGAGAGAGTGAGAGACTAGAGCAGGAGAAAGAGAGAAAAAGAGGACTTTTGGCGGGAGAGGGAAAAAAAGGTGGGAGAATTTTAAGACCTTTGTTTTCTTCACAAAAATTAGAATTTTCATCGGTAAGAATTATTTTATTTTTATTATTTAAAAAAAAAGTAAAAAATTCTACCAACCTTTAAACGTCGATAATAAATTTTTCGATGCTAATTTTCGTCAATAAAAAAAAATTGTCGGCAAAGGACAATTATTTTTAATTTTCCTAAAAAATAGAGTTAAACATTACCGATGTTTCACAAAAAAAGTTGCTAAACGTTCATTTTACCGACGTCATATAATTCGTCGATAATAGTCTATGATAGTTTTACCGATGTAAAATAAAAATAAAAAAGGATTTTCCAACACTTATGCTTGAAAATGGCCCACCGGAGGTCCGGAATGAGTAACGGCCCCCGAAAAAAATGGAAAATGACGCGGGCACTTCGCTCAGGGTAAAGTAACTTGACGGAACTGACGGTTCGCAAATAGGACCCCGGTTAGAAAATTAGAAGTGGAACATAGGATTTTCCAACTCTTAGGCTTGAAAATGGCCCGCCGGGAGTCCGAAACGGGTAACGGCCCCCGAAAAAAATTAGAAATTGGCACGAGCACTTCGCTCGATGGTAGAGTAACTTGTAGGAACTGACGGTTAGCAAATAGGACTCCTGGTTAGAGAATTAGAAGCGAAACATAGGATTTTTCAACACTTAGGCTTGAAAACGGCCCGTCGGGGGGCCGGAATGAGTAACGGCCCCCGGAATAATTGAAAACCGGCATGAGCACTCGCTCGAGGGTAGACTAACTAGTAGGAACTGACGGCTAGCAAATAGGACTCCTGGTTAGAGAATTAGAAGCGAAAACATAGAATTTTCCAACACCTAGGCTCGAAAACGGCCCGCCGGGGATCCGGAACGAGTAACGGCCACTGAAAACATTATAAACAGGCACGACTACTTCGCTGAGGGTAGAGTAACTTGTAGAAACTGTCGGTTCGCAAAAAAGACTCCCGATTAGAAAATTAGAAGCGAAACATAAGATTTTTCAATACTTGGGCTCAAAAACGACCCGCCGGGCGTCCAGAATGGGTAACAGCCCCCAGAAAAATCAGAAACTAGCACGAGCATTTACTCGAGGATAGAGTAACTTGTAGGAATGGACGGTTCGTAAATAGGACTCCCGCTTAGAAAATTAGAAGCGAAAACATAGGATTTTCAAACAATTATGCTCGAAAACGGCTCGGCGGGGGTCTGGAACGGGTAACGGCCCCCGAAAAAATAAAAAACAATACGAGCACTTCGCTCGAGGGTGGAGTAACTTGTAGGAACTAAGAGTTCGTAAATAGGACTCCCGATTAGAGAATTAGAAGCGAAACATAGAATTTTCCAACACTTAGGCTCGAAAACGGCCCGCCGGGGGTCCGGAACGGGAAACGGGCCCCGGAAAAATCGGAAACCGGCATAAGTACTTCGCTCAAGGGTAGAGTAACTTGTTGGAACTGATGATTCGCAAATAAGATTTCCGGTTAGAGTGACTCCCCCCCACCTTTTTATCCTACACTAAAAAAATGCGGTAGCTTCATATAGAGTGTAACTAAATGATCAATGGGTAGACAAAAAGGGGTGTACAACCACATTAAACGATCAAATGATAATATAACATAAAGAGTTGGAATGAAAGGGGAAAAAACGATAGGCTCTTTATGCCTATTCTTATTCAAATTCTCTTTGAATATAAGGAGGTTGATTCGTCCATAGAAAGAACAAAATTAATCTAACACCGAAAGGGACTTATAAATAGGCTACAAATAAATATTTATCTAATATTCTAAATTAATATCAGTTTTCGAAAAAGCCGAACACCCTTATAGCAAATTTTATTTTTCTGTGTCATGCCATTCCAAGAAGTTTTCCCAAGCATAAAATGTTATAAAGGCTTCTGTTCCAACAAGCAAAACCCCTAATACTTTAATCATGAAAAGAAACTCGGTTTTTCAATACTAAAATTTATTTACCTTTGATTGAGCTAATATGATGGGTTTCTTTCCGGTTTTTTTTATCCCAAAAAGACATTTTGAAAATGTTCAAGAAAAATGAAGACTTACTATCGTAAACTATCTATAAGTTGCAAACCAGTATAGCGAAGGTCTTATAGTTGTTTCTCGTCGGTAAAATAAAAACACTTTTGCCGACCTTTTTTTTTGTCCAACAACATTCTCAACCGAGATTGTCACGTTTTGTTTCCCGTCCCATTCTCTACTATGTGTGGACTGTTGTTTTTTTAACTTTTTACCTTTTTATTTATTTTTCTTAGCTATTTATAGTTGACAACTGACGTACCCAATTGGCCATAATTATTTTTTCTATGTTAGGCCATATATGGTCCATGAGTGAAACTTTAACCTCACTCATGGATTGAATCCTCCACATGTGAGTGAAACTATAGTGTTACCATCACTCAACCATAAATTTGTTGTCGGTTGTAATAGAATTAGGGTGTGTGCTCTTTTAGAATTGGACTAGGGTTCAGAACAGGTTCAGTTAAATGGATGACTTGCCCCAATCCAATTGGGGCAAGTTGGTATTTGGTTTGTCAAATCATAGTAATAAATATGAATTTGTAAATTCTGTCTCGAGTTGAATTTCAAATGGATTTCAGTTTTTGATCAACCATCCAACGTCCATGCTAAAAAGAATTTTACAGCGGACGGGATATGACCATTAGCGGGGCCATTTTTCTGCCGCTAAATTGGTTTTTTTTCCACCCTAAATGTCTGTATTTTTATTCAAGGTATCAAATATTGCTTCCATACAAGGAGTATTTACCATCGGCTAGAGCCACCTTGTTTCGTGCTTTTCTTCAATCCTGCTCCTCTTTGAAAAGATTCAGCGAAGGATAAGGCGGAATGAGAGAAAGATCATGTAGTTTGTTTACTGACGTTTTTTTTCGTCGGTAAAATAAAAAAGAAAAATAAATAAAATAAAAATAGTTTTACCGACATTTTTTTCGTCGGTAAAATAAAAATCAAAATACAAACACTTTTGCCGACGTTTTTCTTCGTCGGTAAAATAAGAAAAGAAAATAAATAAAAATAAAAACACTTTTGCCGACGTTTTTTTCGTCGGTAAAATAAAAAAGAAAAAAACAAAAAATAAAAAACTTTAACCAACGTTTTCTTTGTTGGTAAAATAAAAAATAAAAATAAAAAAAAACTTTTGCCGATGTTGTTTTCTTCGGTAAAAAAATAAAAATAAAAATAAATTAAAAATATTTTTACCGACGTTTATTTTCTTTGCCAAAATAAACAATAAAAATAAAAAAACTTTTACCGACGTTTTTTTCATTCAGTAAAATAAAAAAGAAAAAAAAATAGAACATAAAAATAGTTTTACCGGGTTTATTTTCGGCAGTAAAATAAAAAAAACCATGTTGTAGACTTTTTTTTCGGAAAGAAATAGAAAATAAAAATATTTTTATAGACGTTTATTTTTGTCTGTAAAATAAAAAAATAAAAATAAAATAACTTTTTCCGACGTTGTTTTTCATCTATAAAATAAAAATAAAATGAAATAGAAAATAAAAATAGTTTTAACCCGGCGTTGTTTTTCGTCGGTAAAATAAAAAAGAAAAGGAAATAGAAAATAAAAATTGTTTTACCCGACGTTTTTTTCATTGGTAAATAAAAAAATAAAAATAAAAAACACTTTTTTAGACGTTTTTTTTTTCGTCGGTAAAATAAAAAGAAAAATAAATAAAAATTAGAAATAGTTTTACAAACTTTTTTTCATCTGTAAAATTAAAAAATAAAAATGAAAAAAGCTTTTTCCGACAATTTTTTCATCGGTAATAATCTCTGATTTTTAATAACGAAGTTAATGTTTAATAACGTTTTAATCAAAAAACGTCGGTAAAAATTGAATTTTTAGCCGACGTGATTATATGCGTCGGTAAATAATAATCTTTACCGACGAATTTATAATAAGGTCGCTAAAAGTACAACTTGTTGTAGTGACCTCCTTCACTTCATAAAAAAATGAAAAATCATATGCATGACTCATCTAATTAAGTATAAACTATTAAGGATCTCAGCCCTAAGTATAATCTATCAAAATAAGTATAAATCATCAAACTATTTTCATTAGAAATCAAAACAGAGGCTGCCTAAGGCATAAAGACAAATCTATTATTCTAATAGAGCACGAATTTAAAAGAGACAAGAAAGTAATAGAAAAATCACATAGATTAAATTAAAGATCTACTAAGCTTTATCTGTGTGCTCCAATCCAGAAATCTAGCCAGCCATTGAAAAGAACTCCATAAGTAATTTCATTGATAGCATCTCCTTGTACAATGGTCTCTCAAAAATCTCTCTTCTAAAATCCTAATTTCTGGAACAGGGCTCCGGAATACCCAAAATAACTCTTAAATTCTATTAATTAGGGAAAAAAGAGAAAGAGGAGAGAGAGTAATAGTGGACGTCAAGGGAGGGAGTGTGTCACGTATGCTTCTTTTAGGTTCCTTATATAAGTCCGGTTATCTTACAGATATTGAATGTGGACACCTTCTCTGCAGATTTAATTTTCTTCATTGATAAGGTATATCTCTTATCCTGTTTGAATTTGAATGAGGTGGAAGCTTATGGAAACTTTTGGATGGCTTGTTTAATCTTCAAATGGGGTCCCACAAGGAATGTGCAGCAATTGATTTTTTTAACGGTGTGGATTTAATTGCAATCTCGTCTAAAAAAGAACTTAAGAATCTCCAAGCCCATAACTTTGTCAATATAGCTCTAATTTGCACATTCTTGGACTCTATGAATATATACTCTGAATAAACTTTCCAATGGTAGGTAAATCTCATCGATCCGACGGTTGGATTGAAAGTTATGGCCATTTGAATATGAGTTATCCTGAAAAAAAAACGGGATTAACTTTTGAAATTTGATTTGCAATGGATTCTATCACTGCACAACTTTCATTTTCGAAAGGAGATCAGATGTGGATGATTCAAACTCTTCTTCGTTTGTTCCAATTAGAATTGTACTCTTTGAATTATCCATTAATAATTTCAAATCTGCAACTACGGCGGACCCTGCCATGTGGAACATTTCATCTGCTTAAACAGTGGGCCCTATGAGAAGTCTTCTCTTATAGTTAGGACTCTTCAATTGACATGATGAGTTAACCCCTCCTTTGATTGATTTGCAACGGCTTGTGTGTGGGGTCCACGTGGTGAATTCTTCAATTTACTTTTTTTCAAGCTTCAATTTAGCAATGCAGGGCCTAGGATGACCATGTGTGCTTGAATGTGGGTTCCGTGACAGAGGCCTGCAATTCTCATTTTCTACACATTCTAATTTAACACATCAAATACTAAAAAGCCCATATTGAAGCGAGACACATCTGGACAGAGTTCTACTCCAATTGGGGTTCTTCGAAGAAAATTTGCAAAATATTCTAAGTTAATGCAGAAAATGTATGAAAAGTATGAAAATTAAGGTTCCTAAGTGAAAATGCATGAAATGATGGAATTAGATGAATAATGATGCAATTCAAACTAATTAAACCCCTAATTCATTCTAAAATGATGCGTAAATGTGCAAATTCATGAACTCAACAGCTAACTCATTTAAAAAAAATAAAAAGAAAGAGAGAGCACGAGTCAGGTTGCTAACCTTTGGACACCTCTTATCAATCAACCTTAGACCCAACGCCGTACATATTTACGTACTAGCAAAACAACACATGCTTAGCCTGTGCATATTCACTAATAATTGCAATCCTATATTCTATCCTTCATTAAAAAAAAAAAACATTTAGATTCCATAAAATCACCATCAACTACTTACTAACAATGATTTGGTGTAGTAAGAGCATAAATTAAAAAAAGAAAAGAAAAGAAAGTTTATAATGGTATCTCGTTTCTTAATTCAAGAAATGAGTCAGGAGAAAAGAGGCAGAAAGAATACACATCCAAGATTTGGAACAGAAGTGAAGTTGGAGAAGAGTGAATAGTAAGAGGAAGACTTGAGTGGTTATATATTGAAAAAAAAAAAAAATAGTGGTTACATAATGAAAGTGGGAAAAGATGGATAAGTTGAGGTCAAAATTATCTTCAAAACCTGGCTTTAATATAGTATAAGCTGTCATCTAATTGGTTGCATATTGGTCCTTGTCTTCCTAGTGCAACCTAGCTCCATCCAGTCTTCTACAATCTGCAAACAATCTTTTATACCAAATACATTTTAATAATGTTTCTTTTCTTCCTTTAGGCACAGCTATTTTGGATATAAGCTTGAATTCACATCTTATCAAATAGATAATCACTAGTACAAGCTAAGAACTGATTCTTTTAAAATAAATCATTGAACTGTTTTATTCTCACAAATGTTACATCTAATGAAGAACAACCCAATCATAATAGAAATAGCACAAATTCAACTCTTACAAGTGGTACTAAATTACTAATTGAAAATAATATGAAATCTACTAATTCACCACTGCACATTCTTCCTAATCTCTCCGGTTTTTCCAGTCTTCACTTCAATTCTTCCCATCTTCTCCATGGACAAAGCAAACTCTTCATAGAATTTCAACAATGGCGCATTCAGAAGGTCATTTATAATTGATTTTGCAGTGCTAACTGTAGTAAGAGCAGCATCAGATTGGAACAGGCCTCGCCTCTTCAGTAAAAGCCTGTAGTAGCTGAGGTCGAATGTCCTGAAACTCCCCGGATCCATTTCAAAAATCGTGGTGTTATCGGTTGGAACCTTGCACTTTTTCTTTAGTACTCGGGCGTATTCACTGTCTAGAGATGGATCCATATCGCCTTTTCCAGTGAAATTGTACAGACGGTTTGTGAACGATGGATTGCAGTGAGCAATTCCTATTGTGTGGCCTCCTGTGATGGTTAAAGAAAGTTATTGATCTGTTGGGAGAAAATGTAAGATGGTACAACCGTAGTACCAGCTGAAGTGAGCAATCCCACTCCCATTTGGGCAATCAAATCTTTCTTAGCTTTCACCATGATGCCTCAAATGTCTCCTTAAATCAATTGATCCACAGGATTAGACTTTGCAAAGAAGATTGAAATGTTATCTATAATTTCCAATTGAGAAGCTTTTAGAGCAGGGATCATTTGGTATGGAAGACATTGAGAAATGGCTAATCCTACGATGATTGGGACACATTACCAGCCTATATTACCTCAAGGTGAGGTGCTCCTTTACCATCAATGGTTTGAAAAAGGCAAAAAAGGAAAGAGAGTGAGTATCACCTCAAGGTGAGGTGCTCCTTTACCATCAATGGTTTGAAAAAGGCAAAAAAAAAGGGAGAGAGAGAGAGAGAGGAGAGAGAGAGAGAGAGAGAGAGAGAGAGAGAGAGAGAGAGAGAGAGAGCAATATTTAAGGTTTGGTCTAATTAGATGTCATATAGTTTACCAGATAGCAGAACCAGATCTGTCACATTGAGTCCTTTGCTTGCAAATCTTGTCTGCAGAGTACTGAAATTGAAAAAAGGAGCTGGGATGTTTTGCAAGGCCTCTGTGGAATTCGACACAGTGCCATCTCTGCGCCCTGTTGGAACCCTCCAAAATGGTCCCCCCTATTGTTGTAGTGAATCAGAAGAATTGGGTTACTATAAGAGTGTAAGAAGTAATTTTGTGAAGTGATTAAAGTGCTCTGTTTGAGTTCTTACTATTGTCACAACTGAATCTCTTGCAACCAGTGAAACAACATCCGCACATGAGACGATTCCAGGGCACTCCTTTTCTAGCAAACTCTTAACTCCATCGATGAAGCCGAAGCCACGGAGGGTTAGATTCGGTGGAGAATCCTTTTCAGCTGTGTTGGTTGAAGTTGAATTTAACAGAAGCGATGCATCACAGCCCTGGCAAAGAAACAATGAGGACAAAATCAGCACGTGACCAGTGGCAAACCATATCATGCACTGTGTTGTATTCTAAGCTTATAATCATAACCCAATAAAACTCAGTACAAATTGAAATGATAGAGAATACTGACCCTCACAAAGCAGTCATGGAAGTGCATTCTAAGAAGAGCTGCGGCCAAAGATGGTGCATTTGGGATGTGTTTCTTCACATAGTCTAGGACAATCTTCTCAGCCTTGGGGCAGGATTTATCATAAAATCCCAACTCCAGCTGACCCTGAACAGAGCCCAAGAAGGCCAAAACACCAAGAAAGATGCTAGCCACAAGACCCATTGTCCCCATTGTCAATGAAACTGAAGGAAACCTCTCTCACTGTCTGTTATCTTGGAGTTTCTTCAATTAAAAAGCAGTCCTCATCAAAGCATATTTATAGCCGTTGCATCGTCTATTATTTTGAACTGGTCTACTTGTCCATATGGAAATATTATGTTTAATGTTACAAGCAAACTCCATGTGCTCTTTCTATGCCTTGCTGGTACATGTTAACAGGCTAATGTAGCTGGGATTAGTTTGTGGTGCTAGATACAAGAAAAGGAAAAAAATGATTTGAATAATTGAATTTTGTTGAAGGACAATGTTCTGGACTGGATTGCAATGGTCCCCATTTATCCGGATGGTCCAGCATTTATCTTGATAGGCCCCTAATCCGACTGGTTATATCTCTACCAATGTCATTAGGGGTGCAACCCCCGGGGGAGGTTGGGGTTGGGACTGGGGCGGGGTAGGGTAACTTGACCTGAATTGTGAATTCATTACTCAAGTACAAATCGTGTTCAGTTGAGTTTACGTGGGCTGGGTCAAGTGCCCAAATTTCAAGATATGATCTGTATGAGGTGTAGTGTACTATTGTCAATAATATGGTCTTTCTATACATGTTTACATACGAGTTGTGTACCTTGGCCAAACTGCAAGGGTTAACTAATCTACCCACTTTCATAGATAAGGGGCCCAAAGTTTTGGATCTGGATCATAAATCTGATGAGACACTTCTTAACCCGGCCATTAGATAATCGAATCCGATTAAAAGAAAATTTCCTGTCATTTGTTCCATCCAGTTTGAGGCCCATCAATTAAATGGTATGGATTGTCGAACTTTGGAGTCCACATGTCTGAAATCAGGAGCCTATGCAAAATGTACACTTGCCAGTTGCCATGGCTCAGGACCCTACAATTTCCTTTTTGTCAGGGTGGTTGACGTGATCCATCGATAAAGGCTGTATGCATTTTGTAATTGAATTTGTTTTATGAGGGTGGTCAGTGTAAGGGGTTTGGTGCTGCTTATTTGAAATTGTTATAGCGCTTTAACAACTCTTTATTTTGTTGGATGTAACAGACTCAGCAGCATGCATTGATGCTGGAATTTTGGGTTTATTTTTTTTGCCCCCTTTCTACCATAGTATGTACAGGATCAATAATTTTTAACCTTAAAACTTGTCTATCCTGCTGACATGCATAGTGAGATTTTCTCTCTCTTTCTCTCTCTCTCTCTCAAATAAAAAAAAAATTAATTGGTTCAGATCCAAATCTAGATACTTTTAGTATGTTGACCCAATGATTAAAATTTATAACTACAAATAGTTGCGTTTTAGAATAGATAGATCTCAAGAGTCTATATAGTTTGAATCATATTATTGCTTGAGAGTCTTATAGAGCTTGGTTCTTATTTCTGATTTAAGAGCTCCACATATATGCTCCACAACTCTATTCTATAGTGAGACCGATTGATCCATAGTACTCTTATTAGGTTTCTTCTTGTTTCAAAGCCAAATTATTCCATATCTAACTTCTCTTGGTTTTAGCTGATATTCGATTCCGATCAAGATCAAGATCAATCCTACAAAAAAGAACCTCAATCTTCATCCGACTTGCAGTTGATCGAGATCAATCCGACAAAAAAAGAACCTCAATCTTCATCCGACTTGCATAACCCAACAAGCATCTTATACGGGCCGGTTATGATCAGAAAAAAGAATTGGACTTCAGCCAAACTTCTACAAGTTTGGTTAGGTTGGTCAGATTAAATGGGTTAACCCAGGTTGGATGCAAGTCGGGTCAGGTTGACCCTCATCGGGTTTGGGTTGTGGCAACGTAACCCGTTTTTAAAAGACGAATACATTTTGAAACTTAACCTGTAAACAACCTAGGTCAATTCGACCTGTTTTCCACCCTTGATCTAACTCAACTATTAGTGTCAGGTGACAAAGAACTTTCAAAATTATAACAAGAGTATTATTGATAGAGAATGCAAATAAGGAAGTTTGTGCTTATTAGTTATCTCTAGGATCATCTAGATTCACCACTTTTACACAAAAATTAAATTAGTCACAGTAGTATTGATGGTTGTCCAAATTTTAAAATATGATTAAAACTTAAAGGTCAAAAAATAAAGAAATTTTTTATGACAATTTAAAAATTAATAAAATTTGAAGGTGGAAGTTGATGAAAAGGAAAAGTATTCTTCTTACATTTAAGAATAAAGGATATCTTCCCGAGGGAGCAGACTTCTTCCATTATCCGGGATCTCATGAGTGCTAACACCCTTCGGTGGGTAGGAAAAGAAAAAAGAAAAATAAAAACTATCATTTTGGACACGGTTTTAAAACATATTCCAGACTGTATCACCAAAGCCGAGGCCTGCTTTTTGTTAGAAGAAATTATCAAAAAAATTTCAGAGAGTAAAAGGGAATTTAAGTCTTTCTTTTTTCAATTTAAGGTGTTTTAGAAGTAAATAAATAAAAAAAATATAATTTAAAGACACTGCAAGCAAACTGTATGTTTTAAATCTTGGACTACACTATAAAACACAAAATACTTGGATATTCCAAACCATTCAAAATTGTCTAAGTCGTGCTAAAACCTTTAACCATCGAAGTATCTGACTCGGTCTTGGTCCCGTCTTAAAACCATGATTATATCTCTCAACCCCCACATGCGCCATCTTTAAAGTAGAGCAACTCTCCTCTCTCATATGCATCATGCTTTAATGTAATATTGCAAAGGTTGACACAAGTTAGTTAGGATTAGGTAATTTTGCCTCACAGGACACATGTAGAGAGGGGACCCCGCAGTGGGTGGTTATGGGGCTTTTAAATCGGTTGGACAATCTGGCACGTCCGATTCACTATCACATGGATGGTCACGTAAACAAATCATAGTAATGCAAACCAGATCAGCAAAGTTGAATGGGCCGGGGAATGGGGTACTTTGTCTTCTACTAAACATGAAATGGATATGAAGCAATAGGGGGAGAATGAGAATGATTTTGGAAAACTTACAACAATTAATGTCTAGCTAGGCATGCCCAATATATAAATGATATCGTGGCTTGGTGGCACTCCGCCCCAGACTTGCTTAAGAATTATGTAAGTGTTGATGTAGAGCTGGCTTCTCAATAACAACATAGTGATCTGAAAAAAGAAGCTTGATGTTCTAAAAACCTACTAATTTTTTCTATTGCTTACATTTATTTTCAATTGAACACCCTCATAAGATCCAAATAATCTTAGTTCTTAGCTTCAATGATACACTTGATTTCTGATTTGTACCTAGCTAAAAGTTACTTTTAGAATGGGCGACATGTAATCCCTAAATTTTAGCATAAATGATACAGAGATCTTGATTTGTAGAGGAAATCATTCAAACTGGCTGATTAAAATTGGAGAAGAAAATATTAACAGACTAAATCTGATAATCAGAGTCAACAATTACTTCAACAACATAGCCTTATCCTATCAATCTGGTAATGCAGAAAGACTTACAATAAAACTCAGCCATTGTGATTTTTTAAAGCTAATAAACAAACTCAGCCTTGGCTTTTTAATTCTGGGACATGGTGGCGTGATGAGCCTCCTTGTATCTTGTTTGATCCGATTTCTGCGGACCTTGCATGTATTTCTTCTAGGTCTCTTGCTGATGGCAATACCGAAGGTGAGATTCCTATAAGCTTTTTTCTTGAATAAATAGTTTGGTCTTTCTAAAAAAAAAAAAGAAAAAAAAAATTGGAGAAGAAAATATTAACAGACTAAATCTGATAATCAGAGTCAACAATTACTTCAACAACATAGCCTTATCCTATCAATCTGATAATGCAGAAAGACTTACAATAAAACTCAGCCATTGTGATTTTTTAAAGCTAATAAACAAACTCAGCCTTGGCATGCTACATAAACGTTTCCGCCATAAATGCTTATGCTACAACAATTTTATTGATTCAGTCGGAAAACAAAATGTGAAGAAATCGTACTCTCCCTCGTATTGGCTTTCGGCCAAATTATACTCCAATTTGAGTAGCCCGCCTTCAAACTGGTCATGTTTGAATTCATAATTAATGTGTAATTTATATATTTTAGACGACGTGATCAATTTGATGATACACTACTCTTATCAGAGTGAGGTTTTTCGGTTCAATGGATAATCAAGGCACCGAATTATTGGGTCCAATCAGCCATATCTGTTAGGAATTTTATTGTATTGGCTAATTCATGAGTTGGACAAAACTCTGGGTTCATTTGAGTTATGATTTTGTATTTGTTTTAAAATAGATTGTGGCTGAGTCATCGAAAGATCCGAAGCGAAGACTAGAGTATTTGGAGCCAAAGAGCCAAATTCCAGAGCACAAGTTCACTATAGCAAAGATTCATTTCGATAGAGCAGACTTCGGGAAAGAGAAGGCGCTTGCTATAGCTAGTGTGGACGGTAAGCCCAGTTTGTGCCGAACTTCTAATTAGAGTTTGTTTTTAATTGTTATATATTCTTAGTGGATCAAGATTAGAAAACTCTTGTACGAGTTTTGGGCTATATATTGGGTGCTTTTCCCGCAATCCTAAGTAAGAAAAGAAGTTGCTCTCTCTTGTTTTAAGGTTAGAATACCCTAAGAGACATTCATTGTTCTCTAGAGTATCATTGAGAGATTGGGCTTAAGATTTGTTCTATTAGGTTTAGGCTTAAGATTTGCTCTAGAAGGTTTGATGCTTCTACTTCTTTGTAGAGGATTTGTGCATCTTGGCACTCAATGTGTTGTTAGAGGATCAAGCACGGGGAGCGATGCGCGGGGAGTAGTCGTGGCAGTGAGGAGTTAAGCAAGAACAACTATAGTCCTTAGGTCGACATACTGACTGAAAAAGGGAGCTGTGAGTATATATTATAACCGTTCAATAGTGATTGATTTTTCTTATCGTAATTTTTCTTTCTAAATAGGCCAGGTTTCCATTTTAAAGATTATATTCGCCTTCTTGTGATATGTGATTAATGGATTTGATTACTAATTTATTTTAATTCTATTCCGTTGCATTGACTTTTGGATCTAACATCCATTTTAGTAGAACTCACACATGCCATGTGCACTCATTTTGTGTTCACCCAATTGCTTGGGTTCTTCGAATTTATTTATCTCTTACTCAACTTAAATGTGAATGTATTATGTATCCGCCTAAAGACAACCCACTCTATTTGATTAGAGGTAGGGATTGTTTCCTGACAATGAATGAAAAAGCTTGCTAGTATACGGCAATTGGCACACTTCAAATGAAAAATATATATATATTAATAATAAGACAGAAAAAATCAACTTGACAAATTTTGAGGCCATTGGCATTTTCCCAAGAGTCATTTCATTGCCGGCCCCCGCGCCCCGGAAGAGAATTTGACGCGTGCTCATTACATTATTAAATACAAATAGACCCTCCATCACGATAGTAAACATTCAATGAATCGCCATTACTATAATTTCAATTGCTACTATAATGGATGATGATCTCCTGCGAGCAGACGGGACGTGGGAAAAACAGATTGGGACACTCGTCAAGTGGTTAATCCTGAATTATTTAATGGAAGATGATCTCCAGCAAGCAAACGGGACGTGGGAAAAACAGAGTGGGACCCTCGTCAAGGGGTTAATCCTGAATTATTTATTTATTTATAACCCAATCAGGGGAGGTGGGACTCAAGATAGAGCCTTCGCCCCGCACATATATTTTTTATAAGGAAAAATTAGCGAAAGGTTCCTACAATGGATTGTATCCAGCCTCCACTCCAAGTAAAAACTTATTAAGGCCTCTGGTCCACTTAGCTAAATTTTTTTCCAGCCTTAGATTCCTACTTGCACACGTTCTCATTTTTATGGACTAAATTACCCCTTCAACCATTTTAAGCATAAAATCTTGAAATTTCAAATATCAAATCTTCAATTATCTTCATTCTTGGAACCCAGCTAAAAAGGAATCGCTGCCTGGGGCTCCGTTGCACCATCTGTAGTGATTGCATAACTCAAAGAATACCGTAAGCAGTTATAACGATTGATAGAACTGGAGTGCGATGCGCCTGCCACGTTCAGCCCTTCCCTGAAACATCCACTCCCGTCCGATCTCTCCTCCATCTTCCATGACCGTATCTTCCTGTCCTTATGCCCGCTCCAAACCAGACCGACCGCCAAATCCCCAACCGAACACAGCGCCGGCGACGTCTGCTCGACTCATGAAACGGTGCCGTCTCCTCATCTCCATTCAGATCCGAGCTCTCACTCGGCCGGAACAAATCGCCGAAGCTCCAGCACCTCAGATCGGACTCCGTTGCCGCCCACAGCAGCCGATCGAAGGCTGCAATGGTTCTCAGATACAATCCGACCTGTGTCTCCCGCAGCGGATCGCTAAATCTTCCAGCGATCGCATGTCGATTGGACGGTGGGCCACACAGATTTGTGATGATGATGAGGAGGATGACGAGGCAGACGAGCATGTAGACGATGGTGCGGTCGACGCTGGCGTCTAGGGAGAGATAGGTGAAGTAATCGACGACTGTGATGAAGGCGTCCCATGGGAAGAGGAAGCCGACGCCCAAGATAAAGAAGATGGGCCTTGTCTCCGAACAGAGGTGAGGAAGAAGAAGAAACGCCTGGATTAAGGCCAGGCCAGTTTTCGTTTCAAGTAGGTTCAAGGTCAGGTTTGACCCGCTCTGCCCAGAAGCACAGTAACATTTACTAACATGATGACCAGAATCCACCATCGTCGTCGGAGAAGAAAGGCAGCGGGGCCTGGGTTTATCCGTGTTTTTGAGAAATTTATCTGTGTTTTTGTAAAATTTATCTGAGTTTTTTTAAATTTATCTGTGTTTTGGTGAAATTTATTTGTGTTTTTGTAAAATTTATCTGAGTTTTTTTTTTTTTTAAATTTATCTGTGTTTTGGTGAAATTTATCTGAATTTTTGTTAAAGTTATCTTTGTTGTTGTTAAATTTATCTGTGTTTTTGTCAAAGTTAACTATGTTTTTGGAAAATTTATTTGAGTTTTTTTTTAAAATTTATCTGAGTTTTTTGGCAAATCTATTTGCGTTTTTTACTTGAAGAAAACTTACATTTGAATTTCTTCAAAGCATCTCGAGCTTCCTCAGTAGTGCTTCTCAAAATAATAGCCAACGAAACAGAAGGTGAATTGAACAGATGGGTCTCCACAAATACCTCTTTTTTCGCCAACGCCTTACACACTTTTTTTTTTTCTCTTTGGAAAAAGGACAGGGCACGTGTCGTTATTTTAGGAGCTGACAGGAAATGAGGGGGCTAATGTGGCAGAGGATTCAGAATCTGGTGAGGGTGGGGCCCATCGAGGTGATTTTGAATTATAATTACAGCCAGCGACTTCGAGATCGAGTTGACAGGTCTCTCAGACTTTACACGTGTCGCAGATTAAGATGGGACGTGTCGGATCATAACGTCATGCGCGCACCGGCACGAGAGAATCCGAGGGACTCGCGAGATATCGTGAAACGAGACGGGAAGAGAATAACTTATCACTGGACGGTTTGGGTTACTTAAAAAAATGGTAAATTAGACATTTTAGGTATGAAAAGTGTGAGAGGGACCTTTGACTGCATTATTATTTTTTTTTTATAAACGATTTACAATGAAGTTATACTTTGATGGACCTCCTACCAAAACCCCATTTTTATAATTACCGTCATTATATTCAACTCATCTCCGTGATTTTAGGTATTTGTTTCTTGTTACAATATCTCGATCTCCTCATATTTATTATGTTCTTAAGTTCTGTATACTTTTGCCGTTTATTTCATCTCTCTCACACACATTCCCAACACGTCACCATATTTTATTGAATGAAAACTCTAATCACCTCTCTACCTAGTACTTAGGGTTAACAAATTGTTTCGAGTCTTCCTTTCATTTCTGCGGGTGGGCTTGGGTACAGTGACGCTGTAGCGTAATATGCTGCAACATCATGCATATCCAATAGATGTTTACCACGTCTTTGTTGCAGTGCCCAAGGGCATTCACATCGTTTTAAAACTTCTTTGATGATATAGAAATAGAATCACTCTCTCGTGCTTACAGAAGCTCCCCTAGTTTCTGATCACCTCCACTAGCAACTTTTCAAACACCATATATTGAAGTGGGCCCCACCTTTAATTTAATCATTTATAAATCTTGTTAAAATAAAAAAAAATTGAATCTTATCAAATGAGATGGTTCTAAAGGCTGATATAACTCTTTAATTGAAATATTATTTGGCCAACTCCCAAATACACATCAAGGCTTAAACAAAAAACCACTTTGGCATTGAGGTGCAATGTAATTTAAAAAAAATAAAAAAAATACACACCCAGCCTTAAGTAGTGCATGGCATTGAGTTGCAATGGAATTAATATAGGGGATTGGCCAAATACGGGCAGGGCTACAGTGCGGGCAGCGCCGCTGCATTGTAGTATGGCATATCCCACTTCTTCCATATATAGGATTAATCATACATGAGGGACTCCCTCCATTTTTTTCTTAAACCATAAAATCTATAACAAGTTCATCACGTGTTTTTATACAGAAAAAATCCAACGGTAGCCATTATACATACTCGAAAAATAATTTACAGGTTGATCGCCACATAGAATGACAGGGCTAATGAGCGCCACAAATTTCAAAAAGGTGGGCCCCAAAATGCATTGACGAAGGGGGTGCACCCTACTACAATGCATTGTAGACCCGACCTGCCAAATACTATTTCGATTAAAGAGCTGTACCAGTCATAAGAGCCATAACATTTAATGTGATTCAATTTCTTAGTTGTTTTGTACTTTAAAAAGTTTTAATTACATATATAAATAATCAATTTAAAGTCGGGTCCAACTTCAATTCAAGGTGCTAGGATTATATAAGAAAAGCGTTAATTTGAAAGTTGCTAGTAGAGGTAAGAGACTAGGGGGCATTTATAAAGCATGAGAGAGGTGAGCCTCACTTTTATATTTATATGTAGGAAAAATGTTGAGGTGGCACCCATTTTAGAGAGACCAATGTTACAAACATATTTTTTCCCTTATTATAATATATTATGCTGGAAGGTTTTTAAATTTGATTTTAACTTTACTTTTAATTTTGACCAGAAGTTATTTTCAGTTTATACAATTGCTAACATATTTTTTCTCCACCTTTTACTAATATGCTGTTCCTATTTATTTATGGACTCCAATCTTTTCCCTTTTAACATATATAAAATTTTACGTTTTAGATTAGCACGGATTTTGTGATAGTTTTTTAATAAAATAAGACAGTGCTATGTTTCTTTTGTTCAAAAGGGCAAAATTGATAAGAAAGTGCATTTATTATCATCAAAGAAGTTTCACATGCCGTTGGGAACTCCAACAAAGACGTGGTAGACATCTATTGGATTGTTAGCGTATTACCCAAGTCCACGATGTTCAAGGAACTGCAGACATACTTTACTCTTAAACTTTCATGTAGTCATGGTCATCTACTTCTTCCTTTCTCAACGGTCATTGACTTTTTGATTAATGCATTTTACGTTGGCATCCCTCCATCTGAGGATGATTTTTTTATTGAGGTAGAAGATTCAACGAGAGCTATCTGCATTCTGTACTCTGTTAACTTTTTTGTTGCCCACTTGAGAATAATAAATCCAACATTCTCTTACTCACCTCTAATCTTTTGGTATTTGGAATGTGTGTAAGTTTGTTTGATGTTTATTTTATTCGACCCTCCAATCTTAACTAAGGCAGTGAAATGGATTTACTCTCTCCATGCCTGAAACCATTAACAACTGAAGAGTCAAGCTCGGAATCCGGGTTCACGTGGAACCTAGTGCTCAAATGCAAGTCCTTTAGTTTTGAAAATGGGCAGCAGGTATATAAGTATATTAGGACCCGGATATGGAATTTAAGACTCTAAGTTCATATAATAGAACAAAATAATTACAAGTTACTTTGTTTTCACATGACAGGTATAATGTATGTGCTATTACAAATATCATTCTCCCAAAATTATGATGTTGAAAACTTAATGATCCATTTATTTGAATGGAAGTGAATTCTTACGAATTAATGTTAAAATGAGTTTCCAACTAAAGAGTTACGGGTCAAAGGATATAATTTCGAGAATTATGCGGGCTGACTTTCCTAGGATTTTATTTACTAAGGAAATAAAGGGTTGTTCATCTTCCATTAAAGTAGAGATTATCTAATACCCATTTAGTCACCTTTTATTTATACAATTTTAGCCACTTTACAAATACATTTATTAGAATCCCAAAGGATTCATGTGAATAAAATATGGGCATACAATGATATTTTCAAGTTTAGGGTTTTGGTTAGGATACTATTAGGACAATGTCTGCCAAAGAAATAAATTATTTTAGATAATTCAAAATAAAAAAATAAATAAATTATTTTAGATAATTCAAAATAAAAAAATAAACACGAATAAAAAAGATATTGTTAAAAATCAAACCAACTAGCCGTTAGTCAAAATGTAGAATTGTCTTACATGAAATTAGCCAAACGTGTTGCCCATATAATAATCAGACCTCCTTGCTTTAAGCTCAAGGAATCTACACGACCGCCTAGTAAGGGTCGCAGCTCGTGTGTTTGCCAGTTATTTTAGAAGAAAGCAATGTTGAAGAATGGACCTAATTAACAAAGATTTAGATTCCATCTAGTACTCATATTTCAAGTAAATGATTCTGCCAAGCACATGAATACTATCACTCAAGGGTGGAAAACTTATAACTCGGGCTCAATTCATCCAATGTGAAAAGATTGACTCAGTTCGAGTCAACGCGGAGACTGAGGAGTCATATTTTTATAAAATTTAAAAATATATTTATTTACATGCATTCATGATAATCAGTTCAATAAATAAATTCATATGTACAAAAAATACAACAACAAAGGAAATAAATAAATATTACATATTACATAATTTGCTAAAATATCGAATGTAAAAGATCAAATATAAGTTTCAAATTGCATTCCAGTCATCATTTTAAAATTACTAACTCCAAACCTAATGAATAACTACTTATAAATAAATTTTCATTATCTAAAATTAAATCTTCCTATTAAATAATGCATGGTTTCGAATGCAAACAATTTATTAAAATGAGATGACTCGGCCGAGTCTCCCTGATTTCTGACTCGGTCCTTTGTCTAAATGAGATGACTCGGGAGAGTAGAGAGCCCACTTGAAGAGGCAATGCTATCACTTAGATTCTACACGTGCTATTTCTTGCTAAACTTCCTTGGGGTCCTTTCAAGTAAGAGAAAAGGCGGCTACTTCTTATTTTCTCAACCATTTCTATCCAAACAACCCCTCAAAGATAAAATCAAGAAATAGAAAATCTCAGACGTCTCACAAAACTGCCCCATCTTGTGGTTCACAGGGACAAGAAGAAAAAAAAAAGAATATGAGATACTCATGATTTAGTGGGACCCAATATGGATGACTACTTCTTGATACTTTCTGCGGGTCGATTGATCCCATGGGAGCAAATACAGCCTGAGATTAGGCAACTATGAACAATTCAAAATGTAAATCCATTGATCCATGAGATCCAACAATTAAGAGGCACCATGAACAGCTAGAGGCCCAAAATAGTAACATTTTAATTAACCATTCCATCTATAGTCGGCTGAATCCGGTCACTTCTCTATTTCCCTCGCCGAAAATGAGTGGTTAGGATCATATGATTGAAGTTACTCTTTTTTTTTTTGGTAAAAATTGAAGTTACTCTTTGAACACACCATAATGCACAAAGATCATCATAATCCTCATCATCTTCATCAAATTGATGATTGCCACTTTTTGACCATATAAAAAATTAATGCCAAACGCTCCCATTTAATATCGCATTAATTGAATAGTTAAGATTATGACAATTTCTAAATTCTTTTTTCTAGTTGATTTAGTTAAATATAACTGGATGAAATGGACAGACCTGATTGATGATAACAATTGCCCAACAGCTAAAGTGAAACTGTCTCTACTTTTCATCTTTAAGATGTATAAAATTCAATCATCGACACTATAAAGTATAGTTATTTAATTGATTTAGCTCAAACCACCCTTTCAACGATTCCCAACTCCTGAAAATTAAAATGAAGGATCTCAAATTAAAAATACAAAGAGAATATACAACTAGGATTAGGTTGGAGAGTTTAGTCTAAAGATGTTTGAGACAGCTCATTGGGCCATAGATCTGATAACAGATTATACAAATCCCATGTATTCCTTATGTAGTGAGATTAGGGATGATTTTATTCCATACGTGTGCGCCGGAAATGATGGATGGGCTACTTTGAATAGTGGTATAGAGTTTGGATCTTAAAAAATTAATGGCATGATCATGGAAAGAGATTAGGGTATAAGTAGTTAAATATAATAATCAATGATGGGGTTCTACATTGTGGATCAACTGGCAAGGAAATCTTAGTTTTTTTTTGGGTAAACGGCCACGAAATCAGAGTTGGACTCGACTGATCAAAGTTGTATCGCCCAAGAAAAGGCTTGAGAGATGATTGATACTCATTTTGTTTATGTCTAGTGGGGAACTTACAATTTACTAAAACTTCATTCTCGCCATCTTGAAATTTTATTATTTGGTTCCTTTACTTAATTTGACGAGGCCGTAAAAACCATAGAAAATGAAGATCTGCAACTTTTCAAATTTTTTAAAAATAATTTTTTAGAGATTTTGTTTTATTGAGAAATGACCAACATTTTGATATATTAATTTAGATAAGGCAGCAAAGGTGGAGTTTATATATATATCTATATATATATATATATATATATATATATAAGCTATTAAACTTGTGGACCATATATGGATGAAGAGGTTAAAGGTATTAGATTGACTTCAAATTTGATATGTCAGTTGGCCCGACTTGGATCTTTCAGTCCCCTTGTCCCATGACCAATAGGGTCTCACGATGGGCCTCAATAGGGAGTCCGCACTTTAAAACCGTAAGGACGGTCCGTATAGGACCCGATTCCCGTATATATATATAGGACGGTTATATATATATATATATATATGGGAATCGGGTCCTATACGTACCGTCCTTACGGTCCGCACACTTTGGAATGCTCACTGGGCCCCACCTTAAGACCATCCAAATTGACCACACATTCACAACCTCCTTATAGGCACGTAATCCCATAAATTTGCATGGATTCAGATGAATTAGACCGTTGGAATGAGGGCCAATTTGTCTTTTTTGATATAAAACTGTTAAACTTGTGGATCACGGATGAGGGTGTTAGAGGTATTAGATTAACTTCAAATTTGATTTGTAGGTTGGCCCCACTTGGATCTTTCGGTCACCCTCTGTCCCATGACTAGTGGGGTCTCACAATGGGCCCCACTAGGCGGTTAGCACTGTAAGTTGTAAGAACGGTCCTTATATATATATATATTCTAGAAAACGTTTACTTTAAAGTTATCCATTATTCCGCCCCATCTTTTTTTTTTTTGGTCATGGGGCTCATGTTGAGTCAGTCCGGTATTTTCACACACACTACCCCCATGAATAGAGTCGTAACTTCAAGTTTGACATTCATCCAACTTTTCCTCACCAATATTGGATTGAAATTATAATAAAATGTGCATCTAAACCATTAAGTTCTATGGCCATGGATGAAAAGGATAGGATGATCTTATATACTCAATATTTTGCATATAGGTAGGCCTAATATCAATATTTCCATCCAATGGACTTTCTTGATCATCATGCAACCCAATGGGCTCAATTAGGAGGGACATTTTCTCCTAAAAATGCTCAGGCACTGTGTAGTGCTCCCATATATATATATGGATATTCCTGTGCATCCTTCCCACACCATATGATGAGCGACAAACTTAATGGTGGACACCTAGGGACCCACTGATCATGGTACTTGTGGGGGGGGGGGGGGGGGGGGGGGGGAAGAGATATCTTGGATGAGACCATATATCAAATTTGGGGCCAATCTCATGCCTCTAACCCCTTCATCAGTGGCCCACAAATTTAATGATTTTATATTAAATAAAATTTTTTGACCCTCGATCCAGCGGTCCAATCTATTTGGATAGGTAAAAACTCAATGGGTCTAGTGTACTTAAGGGGGTTCCATGTGTGTGGATGGTTCGGATGTATTACAAAGTCAACCCTACTATGTTGTCCCTCACCATAACATGGTGAGGGATAGATGCACGTGAATATTTTCATATATATATATATCACAGTACTATGAGAGTAAGGGTGGGGTCCCTCACATCCATATCCAATGCCAACAGCCTAAATGCGAGAGCCCCCACCCATCACTCTCATAGTACCATGAGAGTTACTCTCACAATGCAAACAATCGAAATGTAAGTGTCACGTCCCCCGAACCCAATTAAAGAATAAACCGGATCAGGAGAGTTAAATTTATGACTAATTAAAATTTTTGTCCTTTGGGCCCACGGATCGTAAGTCCGCTGTGAGGATAATACATTTCAAGCCTCATGTAATATAGTAATCATTGAGTTCATAGAACTCTAGCATATGGAACATCAACAGTGAATATAAATCTCATTAAATTTAAAGTTTACAAGAATAGTGAGCAAGAACTAAGAGTTAAGTTAATTTATTACATTGGCCATCCCAATAAACAAGGCCAATAAAAGAAACGAGTCAATGTAGTAAAGGTCCAATGAGAGAAATAATAAAAGAATAAATCTAAATAAAGACCCATGTGAATCTCTCTCGTGTCGGAAGTGATGACGCTACTCTACGTCATCGACACGCCACTCTCGTGCCTCCTCTGCTGGTTGGAGATCCTCTAGGATTTCCTCATTAGCCTGCTCCTCGTAGTAGTACTCACCTGAGGTGTCTACACACCAAGGAACAGAATCAACGTCATGTTGAGCAATAGATAAGCAAAGCATAATAAACATGGCATGCATCAAGTGTAGAGTAATGACAAGTACATGATCATATGAATACAAGGTAAGTGAAACTAGGCATAAAGCGAGAATATTAATCAATAAAGACAATAACAGGAATCCTAGCTAGCAATCATCTAACAATAACTACTATCCATGCAATGCAAGACAAAAACAAGAGGGAGACTCCGAGGATGTCCAAAGCCACCTCCCGGGGTACCAGTAACAATCCAATCCGGACTACTAATACCAAAGTCCGGCTCCAGAAGGATCCTAGCTCCCGGTCCTGGGAATAGCAGCACAGTCCTAGCCCGCTCCCAGCTATTAACGCCATGGACGCCGTCTTATGCCAACTGCCCACCTTGACAACCGAGTAACCAATTCGTCATTAAAACCCCAAACTGCAGATGGCCATGATATGCAAACAATAATAAAGTGGTTCTGACACAAGGACAAACAAGATAAGCAAGTCTGGCTAGTTTCATGTACAAGACAAGATCATAGGGATTATTTCTTCCAAAACAGTACAAGACAAGCAGGCCACGTGATAATCCATTTCATTGCTAGCCAGTCATGTTTATCAATACAAGACACAGGTTCCTAAGTATACTCTAAGTCAAGTCCAAGTCTTAAGTTCTATAAGAATTTATTTTTCATAATCTGTTAAGTGTTTTATGGTAAGAGAGTGTACAAGGAATGTTATCAACGGATACAAGTCACAAGTCAAGGAAGAATTACAATCCAATCCTAGGCAAGTGGTGTCATCTCTGTACCCCATATGTCATAACAGAGTACATGTGGAAATTGGATCAACGATACTTTTAGGGAAATCCCTAGGTGTAAAATCATGTTAAGTATCTGTTGGTTCAGTTCCATATGCATTCGATTATACCATATGTAATACACGAATTACCTAGACAACTCATCGAATCACACCAAGCCACGTGTTTCGATTTCAATCCCATTTATGGTCATGTGATAGTAGGTTCATGGGCTCCAACATCTAGGGCCCAATCCTAGGTTAACAGTCTTAGTCCGGAAGAAAACAAGGCAATATAGCAATTTCGGCTGACCCTCATGATGGTGTCGGTTGACCGACGTGATGGTTGTCGTTTGACCGACACGAACCGAGGGCTAACCGACGGTACAGAAGCCAATTTCCGCTCTCTGATTTTGGAACCGATGTCAGTGTCGGCTGACCGACATTCAGCAGGCCAAAATATGACTCTCTGGTTTTCTGACCGACATGGGGCTTTCGGCTGACCGACACCCTAATGTCGGTTGACCGACACCTAGCCGAGAGTTGACCGACAGTACGGAACTCGTACGGGTTCAGGCCATTTCTGAACTCTTCCTTCCCCAATCATTCCTTCCCATTTTCAAGCCTTTCCAGAGGCTGTAACCTGTATAAAATAGAGCCTCCTGCTCTCTCCAACAATCCATTCCATTCTATTCGATTCCATTAATCAATTATAAACAACCTATTATCATGATTTATCCATTTTCCAAAACATCGAACCTAACATATAATTTCCAATTAAAATCACAACAGGCTTGGAATTAAAGGGAAATCTATCATGAATATATATCATCAATCAATGAAACAATACAGACATAAATATTATGAAATGCATATCTACTTGCCTCAACCAAAAAAAAGATTAGAATTGGGCAAAACTTGAGGAGAAGCCTTTCTACCCCAAAATCAACAATCTAACCCGATAAAACGAAATCTAGGAAGCCAAGAAGAAGAAAGGAAGGAAAAGAATTAAGATCAGACCTAATCTAACCAAAGAAAAGATAAAGTGAAAATATGAGCTTGCGAGAATTCTTACCAAATTAGTACAGGAAGAGAGAGAAGATCGAGAGGAAGAAGTCTAGCGGATCGGATCTTCAAGTATGATCTTTTAGGGTAGAGTTCTGGCTTGAGAAAGGAAGAGGAAGAAGAAAAAGGGGGCTGCGGTTGTCCTTCGTTGTAGAGAATAACGAAGAGATTAGGGTTAATCTTCATTTAAGAAGAAGATAGGGAGGAAAAGACTTAATTGCCCATTTAGTTGGTCCAGTGAAGGATGAACCACTTGAAGGGTTTCTGATCGTCGGATCGCGATGAGTCAAGAGACAAAAATGATCTGCGCGACGAAACCTTTCCAACTAACCCAAAAATCACAGCGTTTGGAATATTTCGTAAAACACTCAATTTTTTCTAAATTGCTATGATCAAACGAACTCGGAATCGCACGAAACTTCGCACACACTATTCTAATGCTAAAAAAAACTCGCTCAAGATCTAAATCCACTTAAATTTCTAAAATACATTTAATTAAAATAATAACAAATTAAACGGGTCAGGACTTGATTTTGGGCCCAACTGACCCAGTAAGGTCACAGACCTTACAACTCTCACAAATAAAAAAGAATATTTGGTCCCCCAAATGCCTAAACATATCTCATCTGGAAAAAGATAAGGGTACGCTTTCAGAATCTGATCCTTCAGCTCCCACGTGGCTTCCTTTGGACTGTGGTTCTCTCATTGTACCTTGACCCACTAGATGGTCTTGGTACGCAACACTATCTCCTTAGTGCTGATGATCTGCGCTGGCCGCTCTACATATGTGACATCTGCTTGTAGTTGAAGTGGCTCGTGCCGCAACACGTGGGTAGGATCCGGGATGTACTTCCGAAGCATTAAGACATGAAATACGTCGTGCACACCCACTAACTTTGGCGGTAGCACCAAACGAGAAGCCACGTCTCCAATCCTGCTCTTGATCTCAAATGGTCCTACAAACCTCTTGGCAAGCTTCCCTTTCTGCCCGAATCTGACAACACCTCTCATCGGAGACACTTTCAGGAAAACCATATCCCCAACTTGGAATTCTAAAGGTCTCCGTCTCTTATATGCATAGCTCTTCTGACGATCACGTGACTCCTTCATTCTCATCTGAACAACCCTAACCTACTCACTGGAATCGGCAATCTCCGAGGGGCCATGAAAACTCTGAACTCCAACTTCCTCTCAACATGCCGGGGTCCTGCATCTCCTTCCATACAATGCCTCAAATGGTGTCATACCAATACTTGAATGATAGCGCTGTTATTGTAGGCAAACTCACATAGAGGCAAACTCTCATCCCAACCCTCCTTGAAATCCAAAACACATGCTCTGAGGAGATTTTCCAGTGTCTGAATGGTACGCTTTGACTGTCCATCTGTTTGAGGGTGGTAAGCTGTACTGAACTTCAGCTGAGTTCCCATAGATGACTGAAAAGTAGACCAAAACCGAGAGACAAACTTAGTATCTCGATCGGACACTATGGACTTAGGCACTCCATGCAACTTGACTATATTGTCCCTGTACATCTTAGTCATCTTATCCATAAACTGACCAGTCTTGAAGGGTAAGAAATGTGCTGACTTAGTCAATCTATCCACAATCACCCAAATAACATCATTGCCTTTCTTGGTGTTCGGCGACCCTGACACGAAATCCATGGTGATAGTCTCCCATTTCCACTGTGGAATCTCCAATGGGTGAAGTAAACCAGGAGGCTTCTTATGCTCTGCTTTAATCTGCTGACAAGTCATGCATCTAGAAACGAATTCTGCAATCTCTTTCTTCATTTTCACCCACTAATAGTGATTCTTCAAATTCTGATACATTTTGGTGCTCCCCGGGTGAATAGAATAACTGGTGTGGTGCGCATCCGTCATCAATTCTGACTTGATGTCTTGAACATCTGGCACACACAACCTATCCTTGCAGTATAGAACTCCATCAATCAATCTGAACTCTGGCTTGTCATCCATATGATCAATGATCCTCTGCAACTCTGGATCATCCTTCTGAACTTCCTTGATTCTGTTCACTATCTCAGGCTCCCAAACTCCCATAGTAGCAATTAGGACTTTCTCATTGACTAGCCAGACTTCCACATCCATGTCTCTGAACTGCTCCATCCATCTCCATTCAAGCATTATACAACCACTAAATGCTGTCTTCCTACTGAGAGCATCTGCTACAACATTCACTCTTCCAGGATGGTACTTGATCGAAAAATCATAATCCTTTATATACTCCATCCATCTCCTCTGCCTGTTATTCAGATCACCTTGTGTAAACAGGTATTGCAGGCTCTTGTGATCTGTGTGCACCTCAAATCTCTCTCCATACAAATAATGCCTCCATAATTTCAATGCAAACACTACTGCTGCTAGCTCCAAATTATGTGTGGCATACTTCTTCTCATGATCCTTCAATTGCCTCGACCCATAAGCTATCACTTTCTCATGCTGCATGAGAACACAACCTAAACCAATCCCTGATGCATATGGGAAAGTCACAAATCCTCTACTTCCAATGGGTAAGGCAAGTATGGGTGCTGTAGTCAACCGGGTCTTCAGCTCTTGGAAACTCTTTTCGCATCCTTCCGTCGATACAAACGGAATATCCTTCCTCGTCAGCTTAGTTAACGGAGATGCTATGGTAGAGAATCCTTTCACAAACCTCCTCTAGTAACCTGCAAGTCCAAGGAAACTACGAATCTCCGCTACATTCCGCGGACTACTCCAATTTACAACTGCTGCAATCTTCTTAGGATCCACTGTTAGTCTTTCCTTGGAGATAATGTGACCCAAAAATGCCACTTGCTCCAACCAAAACTCACATTTGCTTAACTTAGCATATAGTTGGTTCTGTTAGTTTTATGGACTCAATCCAGTAGATGATATAATAAATTGATTAAATTCTTTATTTATTCATATATTCATGCTTTCCTTTCATGAGATGAATGGTGATTTATTATATACTTGCACATAACCAATACGAATGACATGATGGTTCATGAGATGAACCGGGGTCCACAAGTATATTAGATGTAACACATGTGTATGGATGAGATCCACATACGGGAGACATGTGTGGCAAATCTTATACTTAAATATTATTCACAACCAGTGATGAGACTGGACATCTCATACTGATAAGGTTGCAGTACTTTGATCACTATGAGATAGTGTGATTTGTCTCGATTATCAGAATGGAAGATTCTGGATCATAGTGTTGGTACATTGGATGTATTGAAGGACCATGAGAAGCACCTTATAAACACTGTCTTTACTTTAAGGTCTGCTCTCATAATTCCCTAGCAATAGGCTCTCAATCCTGAGACATTAATGAACTCAAGTTTCTATCTATTCATTTGCTTTGAGTCACCAATGAGTGAGGCCAACTGTAGGTCAACACCTCGGTGATTTGGGTACGTGGTAGTAGAGCTGTGGGAACATTCAATGGTCAAGATGGAATCTATCTCTAATATCCCCTTGTGCCAATTAATGGATTTATCATTGGTAAGTGCGCACCCATTCCGATTAAGAGTTAATTGGAAAGGTACCTATGATCATTATAATTAATTGGGGCTCAAGGATAATAAGATATGGATCTAGTTTGGAAGACAGGTCCAATTAATCCATGGATATTGATAGAGGAGTCTACTTGTGGTAATGTGGAAGTTTAGGGTCTTCTATGTAATATTCCTAAGACTGGAGTTCAATTGCATTTATATAGTGGAGTTATTTGCAATTAACTGTGGGCCCGGATTACACATGAGATGTGGGGTCGCGTGTCCCAGTTGGAGCCAGCTTTCTAAGGAATCCCTAGTGGTCCCCACGCTAGCCCAATTATTAGAAAGTATCTAATTCTAGTTGAACTCTAAAAGGAAAGTTACTATTTCTATTTGAAGTGAGACTTCTAATAGTGGTAATAGTAGACTTACTAATTTTAGTAGAAGTGAGACTTCTATTTTAATTAGAAAGGAATTGGAAAGTTACTAATCATATTTAAAGTGAGACTTCTAATTATGATATGGTAAGTTACTAATTAATGGAAGTAAGACTTCTATTGTAATTAGTAAAGAGGAGGTAACTTGCAAAAGCTATAAATAAGAGGAGAAGAGGCCTTGGACGTCCAATGCATAAATCCACGTAGGGATTCACGCCCAAGCCCCCTTTAGTGCAAGTGTTGCACGAGCTCTTCTCCTCTTCCCTCTTCTAGTTCTCTTTCTAGTTCCTCCCTAGAGTTCCTAGTAGTTTTCTCTTGGAGATCCCACCATCTTCTTCAGAAAAGGAGAATCTGATACGGGTCATAGCGTGGAAGATCAAGAGGTCTTGGAGATCCCTATTTGATTAGTGAAAGCGTTTCATCATCAAAGAAAGACGCAACTCCTCCATTAGAGCACAACCGAGCTCCAAAGGTATAATCTACTTCCATGCATGTTGTAGATTTATTTGTTGCTTATATGTTGCTGTTTTTATCTTCTAGATAAATTGTTTTACTGATCATGATGACTGAGATTGAGGACATAGATCTTGGATTGGGTTTTATAGCCTTATGGATAGTTGATCCCTGCGTCAAGTGGGTCAAAAGTTTTTGAAACCTATCCTAGAGGCCCACCCTATTTCCAACAATTGGTATCAGAGCCTTACCTCATCTCTTATCATGTTAGATCAGTAAGCTTGATCTAATCTTTCCATAAGATGCGAAGAGGATAGATCAAGGGCTATGTACGGGTCAGTTTGATGGTTTTGCTTGGACAATTAGTATCTCCATGTTTGGATAGTCACATAAGGGTTTAACAATGATGGAATGATGGTAGGAAGCCATTGGAAATCTTCAGAAGAGTTTTGGAGATGGTTGGACACGAAATTGAAAAACCCAACTTGCAGATTTCCGTCAGCCAGGTCGACCGAGCCCTCTGGCAGGTCGACCGAAGACACTGAGGCCGGTCGACCGAGCCCTCTGGCAGGTCGACCGAAGACACTGAGGCCGGTCGACCGAGCCCTCTGGCAGGTCGACCGAACAGACTGACATATGAGATCTCAATTTTTGTTTTTGTTTCGGGGGCGCTGCCCCCGAGCCCCCTGGGCCCCCGCGAGCTGACCGGGCAGCTCGAACCCCGCCGGGGGACACCCCCGGACCCCCTCTGCGTAGGGGGCATGAATCATAGTAGTGGCAATATTTGGCATCCTGTCTTTCCATTATTGTTTGGTAACGCGACTTTGTGAGTTGCTTTACTAGTATGAGATACTAACATGCAGGTTATCATGTCCTCTCCATATGGCCCACAAGTCTTTTACTTTCTTTTATGGTTGAATGTTTATTTTTGGCAAGTTGTAAAGGGCATCATGGTTTCCTTGTTTTCCCGGTTCAGGGCAAGGCATGGTGAAATTCCCTATGAGCCTTTTATTTCCATTAATAGATTATCATGTAAGTCTCATCGTAGAGACATAGGAATTTATGTAATTTTCTAAATTTGTAAATTCTGGCAATGTCCGAGACAAAGAAGGAAAGTGAAGTTGGATCCTAATCAAAGAGTTTGAAGATTACCAAAGGTGTTTTGGAGTTTCCCAAAGAGTTTGAGGAATTCCAAATTTTGGAAAGTCTAGAAGTCCAAGAAGTCTATTCCGCATGGGCCATGTGGAGGAGAGGACTAGTTTCTAATTTTAACATTTTCTATTTATAGTTGAATGCTTTATTTAGAATGTTTCCAAATCTGATCCAAACATAGCAAGTTACTAATATTGGTCAAATCAAATTAATTTTTGGAAAGAGTTCTAATTAGTGTTGATGTCCCATGAGATGGACACATTGGTAACACTAATTTAAGAAACTGGACTTTCCTTAAAATAACTTGACTTAAAACCAATCTTGGATCATATCATGAGATGATTTGATGATTCATATATTTATATATGTGGGCCCTAATACCTTAAAAGGAAATCCTCAATTTTAAAATATTAAGTGGGAGCGGGGCATTTAAATTAATAAATCCCCATGGTTTTCCACCATAGGTTCATTGTAAGGAAAGTATTAGCCTCGCGCCACCAAGAGAGTGGCCGTTCCCCACGGAGGGCTTTTATTTATCTGGTTACTAGATATGGATCTCCTATGGATAGTATTGATGAGACGTGGTGGGGGTTCACTCCCCAAGGAGGAGCTGCCCATCGCGGTTGTCATGCAATATTAGTTGGTGGGTCACACTTAACTAAAATAATGATGTAGTATCCCCAAGGATTTGCCTCATGAATTTTAGAAACCAAAGATAATCGGGAGTCATACATTATTTGGTATTAGATACCTAGATGATAGTGAATGATTGGGGATCAAGGATAGTTAGTCTTAATCTCAATTTTGACGACTTTGATCCACACCAATCTATGGGGCATTTGCACTCCCCTAGGAGGCATGCCCTAAGGGATTGGGATTCCGATGTATTCTAAATTCAGTGCTTATGAGGATTCCCATATGAATTTGGTAGAATACTAAACCCTAATGTCATTTATATTCTTTCATTGAATGTATGGTTATGTGCTTTAATTTATACAGCATGAATTCGAATACTTTCAATCCACTTGCGACCATCCTCAACCAGAACAAGTTGATGGGATCCAACTATGTAGACTGGAAAAGGAACCTGGATATTATCTTGACATCTTCAAGTTGCAAATATGTCCTTCTAATACCCCCTTCCTGAGCCTGAGCCTGATGCACCACAGATTGTGAAAAACTTTTACACCAAGTGGACCAAAAACAATGAGATGGCCAGATGTTTTATTCAGGCATCCATGTCTACTGTTTTGCAAGAAGAACATCAATCCTATAAGTCAGCATACGATATTATATCGAACTTAACGGAGATGTTTGCAGAACAGGTTAGGCCTGCTAGGCAGGCTGTTATAAAAGTGCTGATGGAGACAAAGATGGCTGAGGGAACCCCAGTACAAAAACATTTGTTACAAATGAAGTTGGCATTGAATGAGTTAGATGTACTGGGGACTACGTTTGATACAGAAACACAGATCGACATTATCATTCAATCACTACCAGACTCATTCAAACATTTCGAGATCAATTATAATAAATTAGAAATGACCATAGCTGAGCTGTCTCGCCAGCTGGTAGTGTTTGAGGAAATTATGAAGAAAAGACCAACGGCCCTCATGACAGAAAAGTCATTTGCTAAGTCTAAGCTGAAAGGCAAAGACCGGGATAGCAAGAAGAAATCAGTCATCAAAGGTCCTAAGGTGGAGTATGGTTCCACTAGTGGTGTGGCCAAGGTCAAGGGTAAGGGAGCAAAGGGAAAGTGTTTCCACTGTGGTATGACAGGACATTGGAAGAGGAATTGTCCACGATTTCTGTCAAAGGAAAAGACCCCAGGTATGATTGAGTCATTTGTTTCTGAAGATAGTTTTTAACTAGTGCTTCAGAATCTTGGTTTGTAGACTTTGGTGCAACTAATTACATCAGTAATATGTTGCAGGAGTTACAGGTAACCAGGAGGATTAATGACGGGGAAATCAGTATTAAACTGGGATCGGAAGCCAAGGCAGACGCAGTGTCAGTAGGAGTAGTAACTTAGTTATTTTCAGATATTAAGTTGATTTTGTCAGATACATTATATGTACCGTTTTAAGACGGAATTTTAATTTCTAGTATGATGAATAAGAGTTATTCAGTTACTTTTGGTAATTAAATCGTCTTAAAGAGGAGCGGTACTCTTATATATTCTGACAAGGTAATCAATGGCTTTTATTTGTTAACTCCCACAATGTATGAGATACATGATGCTGATGCTAATAATAGACCATCATTAAAGAGGTAGTCATCTTCATCTAATCCAACAAACTTTGGCACCTAAGAGGCTAGGTCATATAAACCTAAACAGGATTGAGAGGCTAGTGAAAGATGGTATCTTGCCTTCATTGGTGGTAGAATCAATGCCTATCTGCAAATCCTGTTTGGAAGGCAAAATGACCAAAAGACCCTTATTCATCTAAGGGCAGTCGGGCCGAAGATTTATTGGAGTTAGTGTTTACTGATGTGTATGGACTCATAATATTAGAGTGAGAGATTGATACGAGTATTTTATCACTTTCACCGATGATTACTCGAGATATGGATACATATACCTTATGCACCGCAAGTCCGAGATTTTTTGAATAGTTCAAAGGTTTTCGCAGCGGAAGCGGAAAAGCAATTAGGTAAAAGTATAAATACTCTTCGATGAGATCGATGAGGCGAATATCTCTCCGCTAAGTTTATGGGATACTTATCAGTAAATGGGACTTGATCCCAGTAGTTTGCTCCTGGTTTGCCTCAACAGAATGGAGTAGAAGAAAGAAGGAACAAGACTCTTTTAGATATGATCAAGTCTATGATTGAGTTTCTAGGATTACCTATATTTGGGATATGGAAACTGAAATATATATACTAAACCTCATTCCATCTAAGTCTATACTTGAGACTCCCAGGGAGTTATGGACAGGGCGAAAGCCTAGTCTACAACGTTTTCAGGGTTGTCTGGCACACGTGCTGAAGGATAAGACGGATTTGTTGGAATCGAAGTCGGAAGTATATATGTTTATATTTTATCCCAAAAAGGAACTAAAGGTTGGTTGCTCTATAATCCCAGAGAGCATAAAGTGCTTCGCAGCACCAATGCGGTTTTCTGGAGGGAGATTATAAGATTAACTGGAAATCTTTAGAAATGGTTATCTTGGAAGAAATTCAAGAAATAACAACTCCAAATCCAAGAATAACCAAACTTTAAGAAAATCCGCCCATATTTGACCCAGTAGTTACACCAGTGCCTTGTCGTAGTGGGAGTATTGTCAGGACCCTTGACAAGTTCTCGGTCTAGGGAAAGTCTTACAAGGCAATCCCGGTGTAACCGGAACAAGATCCCTATAACTATGATAAAGCAGTTAATGACATAGTTTTGGGACGTTGGTTAGATGCTATGAAAGCCGAGGTGGAGTCTTTGTACTCTAATCAGGTCTGGATACTTGTGGGCTTGCCTGCCAATAGCAAACCTATTGGGTGCAAGTGAGTCTGTAAAAGAAAATGAGAGCCAGATGGAAGAGTTCCATCCGAGTACTCTTATCCATTGCGGTTCATCTCGGTGACGAGATTTGGCAAATGGATGTCAAGACAGCGTCTCACGACGACAATCTTGAGGAAAACATCTATATGATGTAACCAGATGGTTCTATAGCTAATAACTAAGTGCGAAGAGTTTGCAGGCTGCATAAGTCCATTTATGGATTCATGCAGATATCCCGAAACAGGAACATCCATTTTGACAAGGAAATCAAGTCACTTGATTTTTGTCAGAATCCGGATAAGTCATGTGTAAATGAAAAGTCAACAACACAAGGTAGTTTTTCTAATATTATATGTCGACGACATCCTTCTCCTATGGAGTGATATAGGGATATCGTCAATAGTAAAAGCTTTGGTTGGCTAAGATTTTTGATAATAAAGGACTTTGGAAAGCCAGGTACATCCTAGGAATCAATTTCCGTTGATACCGGAAAAATAGGATGATAGGCTTATCCCAATGATGAGTATATAGATAAGGTTCTGGTATGGTAAGCTATGCTTTGTACTAGACCGGATATCTGTCACGCAATACGCCTAGTCAGCAAATATCAATCTAGCACAGGTCTTTATCATTGACTGTTGTAAGATGTTTTCTCGAATACTTGAGAAGGACTAGAGATCACATGTTGAGTTATAGCAGTGATGAGTTGATTCCAGTCGGTTACATAGATACTGACTTCTAGTCAGATCAGGATTCCAGGAAATCAACTTCTGGGTATGTGTTTATGCTGTAATTACTTGAGAAGCAATTACGGAAGCAGATTGACTCAAAAGATTCCTTATGGAATTTGAGTGGTATTTTTGGCAGGACAGCCGATCACAGTTTACTGTGATAGCAGCAGGGCAGTCGCTAAGTCCAAATAACCCAAGAGCCAAAAAGCATGTACAGAGGAAGTTATACATGGTCAGATAGATTGTGCAGAGAGGTGATGTACGATCACCAAGATAGCCTCTGCAGACAATCTAGTAGATCCATTTACTAAGCCTTTGACTACCAAAGTCTTTGAGCTATATGTAAAAGGGATGTGCATGAGATGCAACTCTAACTGGCATTGAGCCCAAGTGGGAGATTGTTAGTTTTATGGACTCAATCCAGTAGCTGATATAATAAATTGATTAAATTCTTTATTTATTCATATATTCATGCTTTCCTTTCATGAGATGAATGGTGATTTATTATATACTTGCACATAACCAATACGAATGACATGATGGTTCATGAGATGAACCGGGGTCCACAAGTATATTAGATGTAACACATGTGTATGGATGAGATCCACATACGGGAGACATGTGTGGCAAATCTTATACTTAAATATTATTCACAACTAGTGATGAGACTGGACATCTCATACTGATAAGGTTGCAGTACTTGATCACTATGAGATAGTGTGATTTGTCTCGATCATCAGAATGGAAGATTCTGGATCATAGTGTTGGTACATTGGATGTATTGAAGGACCATGAGAAGCACCTTATAAACACTGTCTTTACTTTAAGGTCTGCTCTCATAATTCCCTAGCAATAGGCTCTCAATCCTGAGACATTAATGAACTCAAGTTTCTATCTATTCATTTGCTTTGAGTCACCAATGAGTGAGGCCAACTGTAGGTCAACACCTCGGTGATTTGGGTACGTGGTAGTAGAGCTGTGGGAACATTCAATGGTCAAGATGGAATCTATCTCTAATATCCCCTTGTACCAATTAATGGATTTATCATTGGTAAGTGCGCACCCATTCCGATTAAGAGTTAATTGGAAAGGTACCTATGATCATTATAATTAATTGGGGCTCAAGGATAATAAGATATGGATCTAGTTTGGAAGACAGGTCCAATTAATCCATGGATATTGATAGAGGAGTCTACTTGTGGTAATGTGGAAGTTTAGGGTCTTCTATGTAATATTCCTAAGACTGGAGTTCAATTGCATTTATATAGTGGAGTTATTTGCAATTAACTGTGGGCCCGGATTACACATGAGATGTGGGGTCGCGTGTCCCAGTTGGAGCCAGCTTTCTAAGGAATCCCTAGTGGTCCCCACGCTAGCCCAATTATTAGAAAGTATCTAATTCTAGTTGAACTCTAAAAGGAAAGTTACTATTTCTATTTGAAGTGAGACTTCTAATAGTGGTAATAGTAGACTTACTAATTTTAGTAGAAGTGAGACTTCTATTTTAATTAGAAAGGAATTGGAAAGTTACTAATCATATTTAAAGTGAGACTTCTAATTATGATATGGTAAGTTACTAATTAATGGAAGTAAGACTTCTATTGTAATTAGTAAAGAGGAGGTAACTTGCAAAAGCTATAAATAAGAGGAGAAGAGGCCTTGGACGTCCAATGCATAAATCCAAGTAGGGATTCACGCCCAAGCCCCCTTTAGTGCAAGTGTTGCACGAGCTCTTCTCCTCTTCCCTCTTCTAGTTCTCTTTCTAGTTCCTCCCTAGAGTTCCTAGTAGTTTTCTCTTGGAGATCCCACCATCTTCTTCAGAAAAGGAGAATCTGATACGGGTCATAGCGTGGAAGATCAAGAGGTCTTGGAGATCCCTATTTGATTAGTGAAAGCGTTTCATCATCAAAGAAAGACGCAACTCCTCCATTAGAGCACAACCGAGCTCCAAAGGTATAATCTACTTCCATGCATGTTGTAGATTTATTTGTTGCTTATATGTTGCTGTTTTTATCTTCTAGATAAATTGTTTTACTGATCATGATGACTGAGATTGAGGACATAGATCTTGGATTGGGTTTTATAGCCTTATGGATAGTTGATCCCTGCGTCAAGTGGGTCAAAAGTTTTTGAAACCTATCCTAGAGGCCCACCCTATTTCCAACAGGTTCTCCCTCAAAAGCTGCAAAGATGTTCTCAACTGATGCTCATGCTCCTCCTTAGTCTTCGAGTACACCAATACATCATCTATGAAGACAACTACAAACTGATCCAAAAAAGGAGCAAATGCCTTATTCATCAATGCCATAAAAACTGCTGGGGCGTTCGTCAATCCAAAAGGCATCACTAGAAACTTAAAATGACCATATCTCGTCCGGAATGTAGTCTTAGGAACACCCTCCTTTCTGACTCGCAACTGATGATAACCAGAACGTAAATCTATCTTCGAAAAGAATTGGGCTCCCTGCAACAAATCGAATAGCTCATCAATCCTCGGTAACGAGTACTTGTTCTTAACAGTCACCTGATTCAACTGTCTGCAATCTATACACATCCTCATAGTCCCGTCCTTCTTCTTCACAAATATCACCGGAGTTCCCCACGGTGAAACACTGGGCCTGATGAAATCCTTATTCAACAGATCTCCAATCTGAGTCTTCAACTATTTCAATTCTGCTGGTGCCATTCTGTAAGGGGCCTTCGAAGTATGTGCTGTACCTGGCTACAATTCTATCGTGAAATCCAACTCACGAACATGTGGCAAACCAGGAATCTCATCCAAAAATTCTCGCACCACTGGAATCTCATCAACAGTCTTAGACTCCTTGTCTTCCACAATAAATGCAATAAACCCTTCACATCCGCTCCTCATCAACCGCTCTGCCTTCAATGCAGAAATCATCCGAGTGGAGATGGGCTTTTCAGCTCCAATAAACTCAACACTACGGTCTGCACTCTGCAACTTTACGGTCTTGTTAAAACAATCTAACACCGCTCGGTTCGCTGCTAACCAATCCATACCAAGTATCACATCAAACTCCGCCATTGGTAAGACGATCAAACTGACGGTCAGCTGAACTTTCCCAATCAGAATACTACACCTAGGGTAGATAACATTACAAGCTACATGTCTACCTACACGGGTGGCTACTATCAAATCATATGGTAGTATCTCCTTATCCTCCCCCAAATGCAGTGCAAATGCTGGTGCAACAAACGAGTGTGTGGATCCAGGATCAAACAAAACTTTAGCATCAAATCCACAAACTAAAAGTGTACCTTCTATGACATTCCATGCAGCCTCTGCTTCCTCATGCGTCAGAGCATAAGCTATCCCTGCTTGCTGGGACGCTGCTGATGATAGTACGGCGGTGGTCTCTGACCACGACCCTGGAATCTGGGTGCTGGGGGTCTATGCTGATATCGCTGCTGAGGTACTGGAGGACGCTGATATGGAGGCTGAGGTGGTTAGACAATCATCTGCTACTGCTGCTGTGGCCTAGCTTGTGCAGGAGGCATCTGTCTCAACGGCTGCGCAGGATGTGGTGGCCTGGGTGCTGGAGCTAGAAATGCTGGTGGTACCACTCCTGTCTTCCCGGGGCAGAAACGGACCTTATGCCCTGGGTCTCCATAATGGAAATACGCTCCGGACTGCTTCCTGCATTCACGGCAAAAATGATTCCCTCCACAATGTATGAAAGAGACTCGATGTGGCTGCTGTCGGGGAACTCGAATCGTAGCCTCTTAGGTGCCGGCTGCTGATACAACAGGGATGAAGAACCCTGTGACATGGGCTGAGGGATCAATGCCAAGATCCTCTGCTGCTCCAATACAATCACCTCTTTCAGGGACTCCTCTGCCCAATATGCTTCCTTGACCACATCATCATAGTCGGTCAGTCTGCTACGCTGAACCTGCATCTTGATGTCTGCTCGCAGTCCCTTGATAAACCTTCGAACTCTCTCTGATTCGGGCTGAATCAAACTCTCAGCAAATCTGGGTAGATGGGTGAAGGCGATCTCATAATCTTGCACTGGTAAATCACCCTGTACCAGCCGTTCAAACTCCTCCATTTTCTGATTCCTATAGTGCTCTGGGATGAATATCTTCTGAAATTGCTCCGTGAATGTCTTCTAAGCTACATCTTCAGCAATCGTCTCATATGGGTGTTTGACGGTTTTCCACCATTTCTCCGCTGCTCCACGGAACATGTGAGCTGCAAGCTGCACTTGCTGGATACCCGTGCACCGAAACACCTCACAAATCTTCTCCATTTGAACTACCCACTCATCTGCAACAGTGGGGTCCTCAATGCCATGGAACTCAGGTGGAAATGTCTTTCTGAATTTCTCAACCAGCTCGTTGAGATCATACTCTTTGGCTTGTGGCTGGCCCACCTTCTCCACTACCTCAAGCATCTGTACTTGGAACACAGCCTGGTCCTCATTCTGCTTTTGGCTCTGCTCAGCCAAATCTTTCTGGGATTGAATAAAAGCCGCCATGAAATGGTGGAACTAATTCTCAGCACCATTCTGAGAAGAACCACCCTCACCTCGGGTATTGTGACTACCAGCCATACTCCTGTAAAATATTCAAGGTTAGTTCCAATATGCCCGCTAAGATCACAATACTAGAAACAAAACTAAAGATCAACCTTCTGACTAACGAAATCCTCACACGCGTCCCATGGTTTCTACCATTTTTACCCTGAGAACCATCCACTGTTCTGATACCATTCTTTTCACGTCCCCCGAACCCGATTAAAGAATAAACCGGATCCAGAGAGTGAAATTTAGGACTAATTAAAATTTTTGTCCTTTGGGCCCACGGATCGTAAGTCTGCTGTGAGGATAATACATTTCAAGCCTCATGTAATACAATAATCATTGAGTTAATAGAACTCTAGCATATGGAACGTCAACAGTGAATATAAATCTCATTAAATTTAAAGTTTACAAGAATAGTAAGCAAGAACTAAGAGTTAAGTTAATTTATTACATTGGCCATCCCAATAAACAAGGCCAATAAAAGAAACGAGTCAATGTAGTAAAGGTCCAATGAGAGAAATAAAAAAAGAATAAATCTAAATAAAGACCCATGTGAATCTCTCTCGTGCCGGAAGTGATGATGCTACTCTACGTCATCGGCACGCCACTCTCGTGCCTCCTCTGCTTGTTGGAGATCCTTTGGGATCTCCTCACCAGCCTGCTCCTCATAGTAGTACTCACCTGAGGTGTCTGCACACCAAGGAACAGAGTCAACGACATGTTGAGCAATAGATAAGCAAAGAATAATAAACATGACATGCATCAATTGTAGAGTAATGACAAGTACATGATCATATGAATACAAGGTAAGTGAAACTAGGCATAAAGCGAGAATATTAATCAATAAAAACAATAACAGGAATCCTAGCAATCATTTAGCAATAACCACTATCTGTGCAATGCAAGACAAAAACAAGAGGGAGAGTCCGAGGATGTCCAAAGCCACCTCCCGGGGTACCAGTAACAATCCAATCCGGACTACAGATACCAAGTCCGGCCCCAGAAGGATCATAGCTCCCGGTCCTGAGAATAGCAGCACGGTCCTAGCCCACTCCTAGCTATTCAACGCCATGGACGCCGTCTTATGCCGACTGCCCACCCCGACAACCGAGTAACCAGTTCGTCATTAAAAACCCAGACTGCAGATGACCATGATATGCAAACAATAATAAAGTGGTTCTGACACAAGGACAAACAAGACAAGCAAGTCTGGCTAATTTCATGTACAAGACAAGATCATAGGGATTATCTTTTTCAAAATAGTACAAGACAAGCAAGCCACGTGATAATCCCTTTCATTGCTGGCCAGTCATGTTTATCAATACAAGACACAGGTTCCTAAGTATACTCTAAGTCAGGTCCAAGTCCTAAGTTCTATAAGAATTTATTTTTCATAATTTATTAAGTGTTTTATGCTAAGAGATTGTACAAGGAATGTTATCAATGGATACAAGTCACAAGTCAAGGAAGAATTACAATCCGATCCTAGGCAAGTGGTGTCATCCCTGTACCCCATATGTCTTAATATAGTACATATGAAAATTAGATCAACGATACTTTTAGGGAAATCCCTTGGTGTACAATCATGTTAAGTATCCGTTGGTTCAGTTCCATATGCATTCGGTTATACCATATGTAATACACAAATTACCTAAACAACTCATCGAATCACACCAAGCCACGTGTTTCGATTTCAATCCCATTTATGGTCATGTGATAGTAGGTTCATAGGCTCCAACATCTAGGGCCCAATCCTAGGTTAACAGTCTTAGTCCGGAAGAAAACATGGCAATATGGAAATTTCGCCTGACCCTCATAATGGTGTCGGTTGACCGACGTGATGGTTGTCGGTTGACCGACACGAACTGAGGGCTAATCGACGGAACATAAGCCAATTTCCGCTCTCTGGTTTTGGAATCGAGGTCAGTGTCGGCTGACCGACGCTAAGGTGTCGACTGACCGACATGGCGATTTCGGCTGACCGACATTCAGCAGGCCAAAATATGGCTCTCTGGTTTTATGACTGACATGGGGCTTTCGGCTGACTGACACCCTGATGTCGGTTGACCGACACCGAGCTAAGAGTTGACCGACAGTACGGAACTCGTACGGGTTCAGGCTATTTCTGAATTCTTCCTTCTCCAATCATTCGTTCCCATTTTCAAGCTTTTCTAGAGGCTATAACCTGCATAAAATAGAGCCTCCTGCTCTCTCCAACAATCCATTCCATTCCATTCCATTCCATTCCATTCGATTCCATTAATCAATTCTAAACAACCTATTATCATGATTTATCCATTTTCCAAAACATCTAACCTAACATATAATTTTCCAATTAAAATCACAACTGGCTTGGAATTAAAGGGAAATATATTATGAATATATATCATCAATCCATGAAACAATACAGACATAAATATTATGAAATGCATATCTACTTGCCTCAACCAAGAAGAAGATTGGAATTGGGCAAAACTTGAGGAGAAGCCTTTCTACCCCAAAATCAACAATCTAACCCGATAAAACGAAATCTAGGAAGCCAAGAAGGAGAAAGGAAGGAAAAAAATTAAGATCAAACCTAATCTAACCAAAGGAAAGATAAAGTGAAAATATGAGCTTGCGAGAATTCGTACCAAATTAGTACCGGAAGAAAGAGAAGATCGAGAGGAAGAAGTCTAGCGGATCGGATCTTCAAGTAGGATCTTACAGGGTAGAGTTCTGGCTTGAGAAAGGAAGAGGAACAAGAAAAAGGGGTCTGCGGTTGTCCTTCGTTGCAGAGAATAACGAAGAGATTAGGGTTAATCGTTGTTTAAGAAGAAGATAGGGAGGAAAAGACTTAATTGCCCATTTAGTGGGTATGGTGAAGGATGGACCACTTGAAGGGTCTCTGATCATCAGATCGCGACGAGTCAAGAGACAAAAATGATCAGCATGACGAACCTTTCCAATGAACCCAAAAATCACAGTGTTTGGAATTTTTTGGAAAACACTCAATTTTTCCTAAATTGCAAACTACCCCCTACTATGATCAAACGAACTCGTAATCGCACGAAATTCCGCACACACTATTCTAATGCTAAAAAAAACTTGCTCAAGATCTAAACCCACTTAAATATCTAAAATACATTTAATTAAAATAATAGCAAATTAAATGGGTCAGGGCCTGATATTGGGCCCAACCGACCCAGTAAGGTTACATACCTTACAACTGCCGTGGTCGGGTGCAAGTGGGCGGGTTTCCATGTGGGCGGGCCAAGAGGGCTAGCAGGCTACAGGGGCTGGCAGACTACTGCACATGGATGTGCAGCCCTAAGAGGGGTGGAATGTGACGCCCCGGAGCCCCACATCGACTATAGAGAGCAAAGTGATTGGGATTATTTGTAGAGCTTACACCCTTACCTTGCATAAGGCCTTTTGATGGGTTGAGGCTCATCAGAAATAAAACAGTGAGGCCCGTGGGCCAAAGTGGACAATATCATGCATCTGTGTAGGGTGTGGCGTTACAGTAAGGGTCTCCACTGTTGGGACTGGTGTATGCCCTAAAGCCCACTAGCTGCACTCTCATCTTTTGTTACTGGATATTTACTGGTTATTTAATTGAAAGACTCTTTTATGCTTAAACATGTATATATGTATGGTTGCGTAAGGTCCATTGTTTCTAGTAAATGAATTAGGTGTGTAGTGTCTACGCACAGATAGGTCTGATTCATGGACAACTTGAAACATCATATTTGTTCATAACTGAGAGATGGAGCTGGGCACTTCATCTTGGTATAAGTTATAATGAGAGACTCTCCTGTATTCAGGGTGACTTACCTAAGTCATGGGAGGGCTTTCCCGGATTCATCTCATTAGTGCATATGCAATGCATTGAACAGGACCATGGTAGGTGTGATCTCTAAAATAGTATTATCACAGAAAAGAGATCAAGTCACCTCATGCTACTGAGTAAACCGGTGCTCTTAATCTTGAGCATTTGTGGATGAACTGACGAAGTCAAGTTCTTGTGCTTTAATTCACTATGGGTGGGATTCTTTTCATGGGTCAACAGCTCTGTGTTTTGGGTACTCGGTCTTGATCAGTTGGGATGTGCAGATGCATTATAGAATCTATGCCATCTGATGATGGAATAATCGTCCCCTTAGAATTATCCGATTAATCATCAAAATCTAAGATCTTAGTATATGGATGTTCCATATGGATATTGAACTTGTGGGTCGCTCCCTGGATCAAGAGAATGATATTCGAATGATGATTATGTTAAGGATATGAAGTTCTAAGGTTTAGATGTAATCGGGAAGGTTGATAGTACATGTGATAACCTGACTCGATTATGGATGTTACATAGAGGGGCATTCAGGTCATTACACTTAGTAGGTCGAAGACAACTGTCATTTTATGACAAGCTTATTATAATATATATTTGTCCTTGGAGTTCAACCATAACTCTCTAGTGGAATGAGTTAAGGTTAAAATGGTCTTAATGTTGCTATGGGTTTAGCATGGACATTTTGGTCATTTTGGGAGCCAATGGCAAATATATCTTTTGGTCCCTTCTCTAGTCACTTACCAAGATTGGCATGGTTTCCTAAGATGTTTAGATAACATAAGGATGAATTATTTTAGTGGAAAAATAATTTTGAGTTTAAATTCAAATAGGCCTTTGATGGCATACATGAATTTAACTCTAGATAAATTGTATGTGGGCCATGGTGTGCTTTGATATGTGGGACGTCCATAATAGGATTGCCATGGGTAAGGTTTCCAACTTTGAGTAGGACTCTCTACTTGGAAAGTTGGACTCCTCTTTGGATTAGTATTCCTATGAGTTAGTTTCCTTTTTGGATTAGGAACTTAAAATTAGTAAGTGTTCTACAACTAGGATTACTAATTGTATGGAAAGTTTCTTTTAGTTTCCTTTTCTAATTGGAGTGTTTCTTAAAGGAAATAAGTCTTTCCTTTTTGGACATCAATTAGAATAAGGAGAGATAACTTTATGGGAAAGGATTCCACAAAAGTTTCTATAAAAGAAACCACTTTCCCTTTGGAAGTCCAACACTAGAAGAGAGCCACAAGGTGCCACACGTCCATCCTTGGAGTAGTTTCTTCTTCATTGAAGAAAGCTTGAGGTCTGAGATTTTCCCTTGGAGAAATACTTCTTAATTCCTAGATTAAGATCCCACCGTCTTAGCCAATCAGATTTGGAAGTGAGATAGAGGAGAAGATCAAAGGCAATACTAGTGCAGAAAATTCCAGCAACTTGTTTGCAAATTGCAAGTCTGAGTTCGGGCCTTTGGATCTATTTTTTCAGAGATTTGAAGTCTACAAATCTTCGAGGTAATAGTCTTCTATCATCTCTATTAATTAAACACATGTTGATCATGATTTAATGGAGTTTCTATGCGATTCTTTATGGCTGATTTCCGCTGCATAGTGCAGAAGTCAGATTTTGAAAAATCTGTCATGCTTTGCATCAGCCATAGTAGTCTCTTATTGAGAAGTTTCAGATCTGAATCGCGGTTTCCTTCAGTGGTATCAGAGCCACTCCATGCGAAATCATGATCCCATGATGTGATTAATTAATCCTAGAATAGATGGGGCATGGTGGCACCCTGCTGAAATTTATTTCAGATTTGTATTAGTGCTGTAATCTTGTATGATGGTTACGTTCGGATTGCTGGAATTAATTTTTCCAGATCTGAATCATGTTGTACATTATGCACTAACCTATTTGGTTGCAGCCATAATTAGCATCCTTGATGGTTTGCATGTATGTTGTGTGGATTTGGATGTTTTTTAATTAGTTGGAAAGTGTACGATTGCGCGGTTAGCAATCATAGGAAGTTGTAAAGTTTCCTTAACTTTATTCCAACTAGTCTTGATGTAAGCTTTCTTGAAAAGCATAGGAATCTCCAATGTAATTTTGGTTTTGTTTTTCATGGGTTTGCTTGTATAAATCTATTTATGGAAACGAGCAAGAAAAGGAAAGTTTCAAGACAAGAAGGTTGCAAGAAATTGGAGTCCTTGGAGATCAAGGAGTCAAGACTTCTAGATGCATGAGGAGTCCTAATTCGATTAGGATTTGAAATCCTAAGAGCAAGGAGCCATCAAGGATTGCATACTTTTATTTGCTTTTATATATGGAATGCATGGATGAATGCTTTATATAATTGCTATAATTGTCACCTAGAAACATGGCCACCATTAGGCTCTAAAATTGGCATCTTTATTGTATTAGATTGTTTTTAGTTTGGCAAATTATTTTAAACGGAACTTAGACCAGCACCTTCTATTTGTCTAAGGTTTAAAATTGGATAGGGTTTAGTTTATCTTGGTACCCTTGGTTTCCAAAGAAGGCTAAGCTAAAATCTAATTAGATGCTACCTATGGGTTTTCATAACCCAAGATAGGTTTTTGACTCTTTGAAGGGATTCGCTCAAATGTTTTAAAGCAAAGGTTATTTGATTTTAAGATGACTTAAGTCATAAATTTAATTAACCAAGTTTGCTAGATTTAAAAAGAGCTTTTGAGTAAAACAATGTAAAGGTCAAAAAGTATAAACCCTAGCGATAAATAATCAAGTGGGAGAGGGGTTTTAGGAAAGACCCCACGGCCTTCCATTTTCGGTTCATGTTATCTCATTAAAGTATTAGTAGGAACGGCCATCCCTTCGGTGGAGTTCTTTAACTAAAGACCGCTTTGATGGGTTAATGGGTGAACTAATGTGAATATTCGTAATGAGGTGTTAGTAGGAGCGGCCATCCATTCGGTGGAGTTCTTTACTAAAGATCGCTTCTATAGAATGTCAATGAAGTGTTTGGTGGGAGCGGCCATCCCTTCGGTGGAGCTCTTTACTAAAGTTCACTTCTAGGAAGGATAAAAGTCTCTTCCCTTCGGAAGACTTAATCATAGACATTCTGGGAATTTCATAAGAGATGGTTATACACTTGACATAAGACGGTGATGACCTCTCCTTAGGAGTTAAGGGTTATTTGTCATATGAGGCCAAACCAATCAGTGATTGGACTACCACTGGATGTGTATCCAGATAGTGATAATCCAAATAAGTCTGCCTTAATTCAACGTGACTGTAGGCTCGGCCATCCCTTCGATGGAGGGTCTATGAGGAGGTTGAAACACTGATACATTATGATTGGGGTTGAATAATGTAAAAAGTTTTTTGTGCTTTGTTTTTCCTTTTGTAACAAGCACCATATGCATATTACATATATACTGCATGTCTAATTATAAACCGTTTTATATCCAGAAAGAGATGGGTAAAGACTCTTTTAGTCCGTTGATGTGCATTCTTCGTGAGAATAAACTGACTGGCCCTAACTACGTAGATTGGAAGAGAAATCTTAACATAGTACTCACTGCTGAGGAGTACAAGTATGTCTTGCTGGAAAACTATCCCAATATTGATGCTAATTCTACTGATGACCAGCGGGAGGCTGAAAGGAAATGGAAGAAAGCGAATAGCATGGCTAAATGCTACATGCTCGCTTCCATGTCCAACGTGTTGCAAACACAGCATGAGCAAATGGACACAGCCTATGAAATCATGATGTCCTTGTCTGAGATGTTCGCAGACAAGAGCAGGCCAGCTAGGCAAGCTGCTATAAGGACCATATGAATGCTAGGATGGCTGAGGGAACACCTGTCAGAGTGCATATGCTCAAGCTGATAGATTGTTTCAATGAAGCTGAGATTCTAGGGGCTGAGATTGATGCAGGGAGTCAGACTGACATGATTCTCGAAACTCTGCCGGAATCTTTCAATCAGTTCAAGCTCAATTTCAATATGAGCAAGATGGACATGACTCTACCTGAGTTAATGAAAGAACTCCAGGCGGCAGAGGCTATCATGAAGCCCAAATCCCAAGCTCATTTTTTCCAGTCTTCCTCTAAACTGAACCCGAAAGGGAAGAAGTCCAAGAAGAAGCAGAATAAGGGAAAAGGGTAGAAAAAGAACAATGCTGGTAATAAGAAGGACAGGGGTACAGATGGAAAGCCCAAAGGGAAATGCTTCAAGTGTGGCCTCAAAGGTCATTGGAAGAAAGATTGTCCCAAATTCCTGGCCTCAGTTAAGAAAGGTACATCTTTTTCATACTACATTTAAACTTCTCTAGTGGTTGATTCTACTGACTCATGGATAGTAGACTCAGGAGCCACTAATCATATCTGCAATTCATTGCAGGGGTTTCAGATAATGCAGAGAATTGAGAAAGGAGAGTTTGCCTTTAGAGTCGGAACTGGAGCTAAAGCTTGGGCAGTTGCAGTAGGAGTAGTTACCTTACATTTTCCATGTAATAGGATATTAGTTTTAAATAATGTTTTCTATGTTCCGGACATGAGGAAGAATTTAATTTCAGTTTCCAGATTAATTGAATTTAATTATTCAGTTTCTTTCCATTCTGGTATTGATATCAGTAGAGATGGAAATATTATATGTTCCGGTAGAATACATGACAACTTATTTTATATATATCCTATTGCTCCCACACTGCATAATGTACAACAAGAAAGCTCAACTTCCCTTAAGAGAAAGGTATCTTCAATCAATGACACATATCTTTGGCACTTACGTTTGGGTCACATTAACCCAAAACGGATTCAGAGGTTGGTAGAAGATGGGCCCTTGAGCTCATTAGATTTCGAACCTTTTCCTCAGTGCGAATCTTGTCTCAAGGGAAAGATGACCAAACGGTCATTCTCTGGAAAGGGACTAAGGTCAAAGGAGTTGTTAGAATTGATTCACACTGATGTGTGTGGTCCTATGAACAAACCAGCTCGAGGAGGGTATGAGTATTACATCACCTTCACCGATGATTACTCTAGGTATGGATATGTCTACTTAATGCGACGCAAGTCTGAGGCGTTTGATAAGTTCAAGCAATTCAAGGCTGAGGCGGAGCTACAATTAGGGAAACATATTAAAGCCCTTCGATCTGATCGAGGTGGCGAGTACCTCCTGGGTGAGTTCAAGGAGTACCTCACACAACATGGGATTGTGTCTCAGTTATCTGCACCGGGTACACCCCAGCAAAATGGTGTAGCAGAGAGAAGAAACCGTACCCTTCTTGATATGGTAAGGTCCATGATGAGTCATGCAACCTTACCTATATCTTTTTGGGGATATGCCCTAGAAGCAGCAGCATACATTTTAAATCTGGTACCTTCTAAATCAGTACCTAGGACACCTCAAGAAATGTGGACAAGTCGAAAACCTAGTTTAAGACATATTCACATTTGGGGTTGTCCAGCCTATGTACTGAATGATAAAGCTACCAAGCTAGAACCCAGATCGGAAATGTGTTACTTCATTGGGTATCCTAAAGGAACGAGAGGTGGCATCTTTTATCATCCAAAGGAGCAAAAGGTGCTCATCAGCACTCATGCTAGGTACTTGGAGGATGATTGTATGATGCACCAAGAGCTTAGTTGTAAAGAAACCCTTGAGGAGATTCTTCCGGGATCTCCTATAACATCTGTACCAGATCCTGAGGCAGTAGATGAACAAGATATTCCTTTGAGCACTCCGGAGCCTCATCGTAGTGGGAGAATTTCTAGACAACCAGAAAAGATATCTAGGAGTGTCTTTTAAGACAGACTCTGAAGATCTGGTTGAGGATCCTACTAGTTATGATGAAGCAGTAACGGATATAGATGCTGACATGTGGCAGCAAGCGATGAAATCTGAAATGGATTCTTTGTATTCCAATCAAGTCTGGGAACTTGTAGATGCACCTGAAGGGATTAAACCCATAGGGTGCAAATGGATCTACAAGAGAAAGAGAGGAGTGGATGGGAAGGTGGAAACCTTCAAAGCAAGACTGGTGGCGAAAGGATATACTCAGAAAGAGGGTATCGATTATGAGGAAACCTTTTCACCAGTGGCTATGCTTAAATCCATAAGGATTCTCTTGGCCATCGCATGTCATTATGACTACGAGATATGGCAAATGGATGTCAAGACAGCTTTTCTTAGTGGAAGTCTTGACGAATGCATCTATATGATGCAACCAGAGGGTTTCATTGCTAGTGGCCAAGATAACATGGTTTGTAAACTTAAGAAGTCCATTTATGGACTTAAGCAAGCATCTAGAGCATGGAACATCAAGTTTAATCAGGCAGTCAAATCTTTTGGCTTGGATCAAAACATTGATGAACCGTGTGTGTATAATAAAGGAAATGGGAAAGCAGTTGCATTTTTGGTTCTGTATGTAGATGACATATTACTCATAGGAAATGATGTAGGTTTATTGTCATCCACAAAAGTTTGGTTATCCTCTCAATTTCAGATGAAGGATTTGGGTGAGGCCAGCTATATCTTAGGGATCAAGCTTTTGCGTGATCGCAAGAATAAGATGTTAGCCCTATCCCAATCTTCTTACATTGAGAAGATATTGGTCAAGTTTAATATGCATGACTCCAAGAAGGGCCTCTTACCTTCTAGACATGGAGTACCACTGTCTCGAGATCAATGTCCAAAGACATCTGAAGAGATAGAGAGCATGAGGAGAGTTCCATATGCATCCGCTGTTGGAAGCCTCATGTATGCTATGTTATGTACTAGACCAGATATTTGCTTTGCCGTTGGTATGGTTAGCAGATATCAGTCAAACCCTGGACCTATGCATTGGACAACTGTTAAGCATATATTCAAGTATCTTCGGAGAACGAAAGATTATATGCTAACCTTTCGAGCAGATGATCTAACGCCATTGGCGTATACAGACTCTGATTTCCAATCTGATAGTGATGCCAGAAAGTCTACCTCAGGGTACGTCTTTACTATGTCAGGAGGGGCTATATCATGGAGAAGTGTCAAGCAATCTTGTATAGCTGATTCTACCATGGAAGCAGAGTATGTGGCGGCATCGGAAGCTGCGAAGGAAGCGGTATGGCTCAGAAAATTCCTGATGGAATTGGGAGTTGTTCCTGCAGTACAAAAACCGATTGTCATGTACTGCGATAACACTGGTGCTGTAGCACAGTGCAAAGAGCCCAGGAATCACAAGAAAGGAAAGCACATTCAGAGAAAGTACCACTTGATCCGGGAATTCATTCAGGATGGAGAGATAGTGGTGGAGCATATTGCTTCAGCAAATAACTTAGCTGACCCATTCACTAAGACTCTTACAGAGAAAGTCTTCACTTCTCATGTTGAGTCTATGGGTGTTAGGTTAGGAAGTAGTGATCTTTAGTGCAAGTGGGAGTTTGTTGGGATTGGTGTATGCCCTAAAGCCCACTAGCTGCACTCTCATCTTTTGTTACTGGATATTTACTGGGTATTTAATTGAAAGACTCTTTTATACTTAAACATGTATATATGTATGGTTGCGTAAGGCCCATTGTTTATAGTAAATGAATTAGGTGTGTAGTGTCTACGCACAGATAGGTCTGATTCATGGACAACTGGAAACATCATATTTGTTCATAACTGAGAGATGCAGCTGGGCACTTCATCTTGGTATAAGTTATAATGAGAGACTCTCCTGTATTCAGGGTGACTTACCTAAGTCATGGGAGGGCTTTCCCGGATTCATCTCATTAGTGCATATGCAATGCATTGAACAGGACCATGGTAGGTGTGATCTCTAAAATAGTACTATCACAGAAAAGAGATCAAGTCACCTCATGCTACTGAGTAACCGGTGCTCTTAATCTTGAGCATTTGTGGATGAACTGACGAAGTCAAGTTCTTGTGCTTTAATTCACTATGGGTGGGATTCTTTCATGGGTCAACAGCTCTGTGTTTTGGGTACTCGGTCTTGATCAGTTGGGACGTGCAGATGTAATATAGAATCTATGCCATCTGATGATGGAATAATCGTCCCCTTAGAATTATCCGATTAATCATCAAAATCTAAGATCTTAGTATATGGATGTTCCATATGGATATTGAACTTGTGGGTCGCTCCCTGGATCAAGAGAATGATATTCGAATGATGATTATGTTAAGGATATGAAGTTCTAAGGTTTAGATGTAATCGGGAAGGTTGATAGTACAAGTGATAACCTGACTCGATTATGGATGTTACATAGAGGGGCATTCAGGTCATTACACTTAGTAGGTCGAAGACAACTGTCATTTTATGACAAGCTTATTATAATATATATTTGTCCTTGGAGTTCAATCATAACTCTCTAGTGGAATGAGTTAAGGTTAAGATGGTCTTAATGTTGCTATGGGTTTAGCATGGACATTTTGGTCATTTTGGGAGCCAATGGCAAATATGTCTTTTGGTCCCTTCTCTAGTCACTTACCAAGATTGGCATGGTTCCTAAGATGTTTAGATAACATAAGGATGAATTATTTTAGTGGAAAAATAATTTTGAGTTTAAATTCAAATAGGCCTTTGATGGCATACATGAATTTAACTCTAGATAAATTGTATGTGGGCCATGGTGTGCTTTGATATGTGGGACGTCCATAATAGGATTTCCATGGGTAAGGTTTCCAACTTTGAGTAGGACTCTCTACTTGGAAAGTTGGACTCCTCTTTGGATTAGTATTCCTATGAGTTAGTTTCCTTTTTAGATTAGGAACTTAAAATTAGTAAGTGTTCTACAACTAGGATTACTAATTGTATGGAAAGTTCCTTTTAGCTTCCTTTTTCTAATTGGAGTGTTTCTTAAAGGAAATAAGTCTTTCCTTTTTGGACATCAATTAGAATAAGGAGAGATAACTTTATGGGAAAGGTTTCCACAAAAGTTTCTATAAAAGAAACCACTTTCCCTTTGGACATCCAACACTAGAAGAGAGCCACAAGGTGCCACACGTCCAGCCTTGGAGTAGTTTCTTCTTCATTGAAGAAAGCTTGAGGTCTGAGATTTTCCCTTGGAGAAATACTTCTTAATTCCTAGATTAAGATCCCACCATCTTAGCCAATCAGATTTGGAAGTGAGATAGAGGAGAAGATCAAAGGCAATACTAGTGCAGAAAATTCCAGCAACTTGTTTGCAAATTGCAAGTCTGAGTTCGGGCCTTTGGATCTATTTTTTCAGAGATTTGAAGTCTACAAATCTTCGAGGTAATAGTCTTTTATCATCTCTATTAATTAAATACATGTTGATCATGATTTAATGGAGTTTCTATGTGATTCTTTATGGCTGATTTCCGCTGCATAGTGCAGAAATCAGATTTTGAAAAATCTGTCATGCTTTGCATCAGCCATAGTAGTCTCTTATTGAGAAGTTTAGATCTGAATCGCTGTTTCCTTCATCCACCCCTTACTCTCATAGGAGAGTAACTCTCATAAGAGCATTTCATATATATATATATATATTTGAGAAATTCTCAAAAAACTTACCCATCTCAAAAGGGGAGTTTCTTCCCATATCTAATAACCAATGATTTGTTAGTGTTTTAAGATAATCTATAAAAGATCCACCTTTATAGGAGAATGTTTAGGAGAGAGAATCAGATATCTGTATCATTGATGACTTGTGTCATGCTATGATTGGCTAAAAAATGGGCTCTTTTTGTGAAAAACACCCGAGGAGTTTTGTAGCATAATATATATAGCGCAAGGCTCTCCTAAGCTTAAAGCTTAAGATAAAATTCCGTAAGCTCATGCTAGTTGGGCCTACCTTTGGATCATCCAAATGGACTTACTAGACCGTTGGATCTACTATGTACTGATCCGAATGGACCGTTGATCATTAAACTTTTGGGGCTCAGATGGAGTTGATAAAAATCATGGTTGGGGCTGATTCTTTTTGCAAAGAAGAGGGTCTCATAGAGTCCTTGAAATCAACCCATCCCCATCCCCATGTGGGTCCCCAGGTGGGGCCCACCACCAACTTGAGCTTACCTTATTGTAAGCTTTAGCTTAGGAGAGCTGCCCCCATATATATATATATGGGAGATATTCATATGCATCCATCTCTCACTATATTATGGTGCGGGACAACAATACAAGCCAGTAGGTCCATCGAAGTAGACTATCCAAACCCACCCCTCTAATTGACATAATCCCACCGGGTTTTGATAGATTCGAATGGAGTGAACCATTCGATCGAGCGTCGATTTTATTATTTTATATGCAATATTAAACTTGAGGACCACAGATGAATGGGTTAGAGGTGGTTGAATGCAAAACTTATGGGCCATGGTATTTGATGGTCTTCAATTCTCACAGTAGTTTCAGCTCTTTCTTTATGCCAGCTGAAGTTGCAATCCATATATTTCGTCTTTGTATGACTTATTTTAAAGCCTTTGGAATCTAAAGTCACCCGCCATCTTTCAAATTTGCATTCACACATATCTTGATTTAGCTCGACTTCAAATTTGATATCTAGATTGATCCCACTTGGATATTGATGGACCGCGCTCCTGCTCGGTTCTACCGAGGTCGGCGGACGTGGGAGTCCGTTTGGTTCCGACCCTTTCGTAACCGGGGGGCAAGGGCGTGCATCAACATTTCTTTTTTTGTGGGTGTGCCAGATTTTCTATTTTTACTTGGAATTGCAAGTGGTGATCCGGAGATCAACCTTCGCAAGTAAAAAGGAAATCAACTTCTTTCAAGTTTTCCATTGCACATATATTTAAGAAAAGAGACATTTTTCTTGATTTGCCATGAAAGGCGATTTTTTTTTTGCATTTATAGCCGATTTTTGGCGTTTATAGCCGATTTTGGCATTTATAGCCGATTTACAATCCTTATCAACAATGAAAGACAAGAATTGTGATTTTGTCTCTTTTGAAAAAATACAAACTACAATGAAAAGCAAGAAAAGGAGGATATAACTTCTCAGGAGATTGTGGGGGACTCGTTTAGATTGACGGTCGCAAGCCATATGTGGGCTTCGCCATCATCCATGCAGATGAGAACAGAGGATGCTATTGATTCGCTTGGCTTGGCTATAACCTCGGGTTTTTAGAGGACAAAGACCAAAGGAAGGTCCTATGTCCAATAAAAAGCCGAGTAGATGGGCTAAAAAGCCATATCTAAACCATTGGAGGCAGGAGGAGAAGGCAAGGACCTTGGGGGGGGGGGGGGTACCCCCCAAGGGACTTTTGTCACCTTGTTGCGGTGGCCGGTGTAGAACTTCCGCAGAGTTTTCTCTCTTTTTTTCTTTTCTCTGGATTTCTGACTGCTGTCTGTTGATGTTCGTTGTGTGTGTGTTTTCTTCTTGGAGAGCCCTCCTATTTATAGGCTTTTAGGTAGCCTTTTAGGTGGGTTTATGGGCTTTTATTGTCATTAAGCCGCATAATGGGAGGAGTTACAAAATTGAATTGTTTATTTTGTAACTCCTTTTTCTTGGCTTCTGATTGGCCGGAGGAGATTGAGGGCATTTAATCGCCTTTAATCGCCATGATGGGAGGAGTTTCATGGTTTAAATGCCATGAATTTCTTGACTTGTAACTCACGAATGCTTGCTTCTGATTGGGCCGTCCAAAGAAATGGATTAATGACTGTAATAAAGCTAGTCAATTAATCGCATTAAGTGGTCGCCGAGCAGCTGAAGAGTCGCGGGCCGTGCCACGTCTTTTGAGATTCTTCTGTTGATGATCATCGATGGATCTTCATGTAGATCGACATCAGATGATCATGTAATTTCAGGTGTTTGTTGCCAACAGCGGGTCGGTGCCATCTGTCCTGTCGATTTCTCGATCGGTCGGGTGGAAAGCACACTTTTTTTGGTTGACCGGGTGGCGATCAATACTGTCTTCGATACTCTTGATGATTTACCCGTGTTTTGGACGGATGTCAGAGGACTTGGTGTCTCAAAAGCATGAATTTTGGAAAGTACCAGAGGCTGGGCCCTTCGAATCGCGAAAAAACGGCGAAAACCGGGGTTTCCGGGGCTTTCCCGGCGACCCCGGGGTCCAAGGTCGCCGGCGACCCTGGCCCAGGGTCGCAGGGGCCTGCGACCTTGGGCCAGGGTCGCAGGGGGCTGCGACCCTGGGGGGGTTTTCCCCCTTTCGTGTCCCGTTTTGCGTCCGTTTTTGCTGTTTTTCTATTCTTTTTTCTTCTGTACTTTTCCTTGACATTTTGACCATTTATTGGCCTGATTTCTTTGTAGGAAACCTGATGAGAATCCTTGCATTTTATTTTGCAAAGTTTCCAATTTCCTGAGAAAGCTGAAGACTTTGTCGCGCAGAGCTGCCGATTTTCCGTCAGAAGCTGAAACTGGGTCAAACGATGTCGGAATGACCTGAAATTTGGTGTGAAGCCTCCTGAGCAATAAATAAGACCAACCATAGGCTTTTGTTTGAGTTTCGAAGCCATTTGGGGTCCTATCACCTGCAGATTTGCTTTTTGTCGCGATGAAGATGTCGCGGTTTGGTGTGTGGTCAACCGATGTCCGATTGACTTGAAATTTGACAGGGAGCCTATTGGAGTCATTTTAAGATGATCCATAGGCTCTGTCTTGGAAATCATGGTCCCGGAGAGCTTTTGTCGCCGAGAGCTCCTTTTCGGCTGTCGGAGAAGCGAAGTTAGGCCAAATGATTTTGAAATGGCCCGAAACTTCTTGTGTACTCCTCTTTTGGCTGTCTGGAAGAATCTTACAGTTTTTGTTTGATTCTGACAAGATTTGATTTTTGGAAGCAGCATTGCCTATTTATGGCAGGTTGCGACTTCATGTAGCTCTTTGGATCTTGATGAGGCAAAGTGACATTTTTGGTGTCAACAAATGCCCCCTCGAGGTACAGCGGCGAGTTGCTTAACTTTTGTAGTCGATGTGCCTCGAAGAGATTTTTGAAGGAGAGCCTGTGACTTAACCAAGAGTCTTTGAGCAGTCTTTCTTTTTGGTATTTGTAGCCTTTTGAGCTTCCAGGGGAAATTTTATGGTAGTGAAAGGGATCACGTACCATCTCAAGGCAAAGTTTTGAAGATGACATCAGGGATGTGGATTTGGGTTTTGACCTTGTGACCTAACAGGCTATATATGGCAGGTTAGGGGGTCGGGTTTGGTTTTGATCGTGTGACCCAACAAGCTGTATGTGGAATGTTGGGGGATCAATTTTGGTTTTGATCTTGTGACCTAACAGGCTATATGTGGCAAGTTAGGGGATCAGGTTTTGGTTTTTGGTTTTGGTCTTGTGACCTAACAGGCTGTATGTGGCAAGTTAGGGGACCAGGATTTGGTTTGATGGAATATCAATTTCAAGAATTTGGCTCAATTTGGTAGATGAGGCTGGATGGTTTGATTTTTTGGAAGCTCATGGGGCTTGGAATTTTCTTTTGTATGGTCCAATCAACTCAAAAGAGGCATGGAACCATTTTTGTATGCTCTTGGTAAGAGGGATTTCTCTTTGACTAAAAGCCCAAAATTTATTTCTTTTTTTTTTTGTGCCTAGGTGGTCAAACCTGGCTCATATGGGCTAACCCATGTGACCTTAAGCTTTTGAAATAGCTTAGATCTCATATGGTGTCATTTTTGTAAAGAATATCCAAAAATATCTCATTTGGATAGAGAATATCTAAGAATATCTTTACTTGGAGAGAATCTCTCCTGATCCCTTTATTTTGGGATAGAATATCTCAAGATATCTTTCTTTTGGGAAAGAATCCGTCATAGATTATATCTTTTAGGAGAAAATCTCTCATTGATTTCTTTTTGGGAGAGAATCCCTCAAGATATCTTTCTTTTGGGAAAGAATCTTTCTAATTTCTTTCTTTTGGTAAGGTTACTAATTAGTAACACTTACCTCTTTCTTCTTTCCTTCTTTGGTTTGCTCTCCTCTATAAAAGCAAGGAGAAGGTTGGATCTCTTGCTCTTATTACTTTCTTTTGCAATAATCTCAAGAGGGCTTCAAGACCAAGAGATTTTCTTCTTCAAGATCTTCAAGAGTTTTCTTCTTCTTCTCCATCAATGGCTTCAAGTAAGTTCTTCTTTTTCAAGAAAACTCCACTGTAGGAAAAAAATAAAGTTCTTTCTTCTTTTGTTTTTTTTTTTTGTTTCTTTCTTTTCTTTTCTTCTTTTTTTTTTCTTTTTCACGTGTTTGCCTCCTTTTTTTTTTTACACGTTTTTTTTTTTTTTTTTTGCTTTCTTTTTTTTTTTTTTTTTCATGTTTGTTTTTTTTTTTGTGTGGGCCGTACGGACAGATCCGTACGGCCACGTGGCCTGTGGGCCAGCCCTCATTTTTTTTCTTCTTTTTTTTTTTTTTTTTCTTTCCCTCCCCTTTTTTTTTTGAGAGAGTTTCTTTTCTTTCTTCTCTTTTTTTTTTTGTTTTCTTTCCCCTCTTTTTTTTAGAGAAAGTTCTTTTTCTTTTTTTTTTTGCTCATCATGATAATGCATTTTTTTTTTTTTTTTTTGCAAACCAAGATGTTCATGCATGCATTCAATTTGTAAATTAAATTTGTAGCATGATGTTATAGCATACCTGAAAGTTTTCACAATTTTGGGAATTTGGAGCTCGCAGTGATGTTGAGCCCTTCCTGATTTTGCGGAGACTTTTAGGTTTCGAAAGTTTGGAGTTTCGGAGCTCGCAGCGATGTTGAGGCCCATCTTCAGCTTTCTATTTCTTTCGGGATAGTTCCTTTTCTTCGGAATTGCCCTGTCATCATGTCAAAATTTCGCCAGATTTTTTTTTTAGCGAGATTCTGTCATTTTGATGTTTGATCTTTTTCTTTTCCATCCTTTTCAGGTGGTTCCTCCAGAGCGAACAAGGGTAAAGAGCCTGCTACAAGCGTACCTCGTCGATCTTCTAGATCTTCTAATCCGGCCGTTCAGCAGGCTTTCGAGAAGGTCCAGTATGTTGAGAGAAATCTGGAAGAGTGCGACTCCCTCAACAGAGATGAGATGAGGCAGCGACTGATCACTCTCAAGGGAGAGGAATTCTATAAGATCATGGTAAGCAGTCGTCCATGGGTGATGGAAGATCAGAGCGTTTTGCCCAAGCCTACCTTCTTCTTTGGTTATGCAGTCCCTGATGACATGACATACCAGAGGAGATATTTTCAGTTTTCCTTCACAGCAGATGGTGAGAAGAAGACTGTTACTACCCGGTCGATGTTTGATCGCACCGTCTCGATTCTGAGCCTTGCCCCCACGTGCCCTAAAAGGGAAGATCCTCCAAGCTGGGTGAGAAGGACAAATGTAATCAAGACCGGGGTTTTTGTCGGCGGTTCTCCTGGATATATGGAGAGGTCGCCTGTTGACATGGACCTGTTGATGCCATCCAGCGGCTACCAGGGCTCTGATTATCCGTCGGTCGATTTGAGACCGGTGGGCCTTGGTATTTTCAGCGGTGACGGCAGCAATTGGATCAAGCCTTTTCGACTTCGAGGTCGTTTCAATGCTGACTCCGAGTGGAAGTCGTGGACTGATCGCGTCCTGCTGATTGGTGGCGCCGTTTTGAAGGAAGCCGGGATTTTTGATGCGGTCCGCGCCTTTAGGGAGACCGTGATCTTTTCCGACGAGGCCTTCATGGCTATGCTGGAGTCATTTCTCCCACAAACCAATACCTTCATTGTGACGAATGGTGAGATTGGTTTTTCTTTGAAGGAGCTGAGCGCTATTACCGGATTGCCCATCCTCGGCAAACTCTATGAGGAGTTTATGCCGATTGACAGCGTCCTCGAGGGGCAGTCTGAGGAGTTCAGGCTTTTATACTTTCAGCTTGTCGCCTTCTATGATTTTTTGAAGGAGAAGGGGGGTTCGAAAGTTAGATCCAGCAGTTGGAAGAGTTTTTGCTCTTCATTCCCCAACTTTTTTGATAGTAGGGAGTCTTCTGATAGCGTGACCCAGGAAGCCGGAGCTCAGGATCCAAAGAAGATCTTGGCCATGCAAGAAGAGTTGAGAGATTTCTGTGCAAGTACAAACGCCATATGTCCTGACATTGCACTGCGGAGAGATCTCGCTGTTTACCTCACTTATTGGCTTGGTGAGGCTGTATTTGCTGGAGGAGATGGAACGCACATCAGGCCGCATTGTATTTTCCCGGCTTGTCAGATGGCGTTTGGAGAGCAGCTTGCTTTGGTGCCAGCTCTTTACTCCTACCTGTGTACCGAACTGCAGGCTGCTGCTTTTCTGGTTCGGCTTGGGCTTCCCATGAATAGGGTATTTTCAGCCCATATCTTTTATTCGTGGTATGTATACCACTGTCCTGGCTTCCATCGGCTGGGTGCTGCACAGGATGATGATCCTCTGATGATTCGACTGGCTAAGGGCAAAGCCGTGTCCGAATCACTTTTGTTTGCCCGCATGAGGATCCGACGGTTCAGGGACGTCGAGATGGGGCAATCTTCAGTAAAGCTTTCTCCGGAGTTGCGGAAGAAGGCTTTTGATTTTGGTGCCTCCCGAGATTCTACCAGGGCGGGGTCGGGAAGGCATTATTCCTTGACAAATGCAGAGAGAGAGTGGCTTTTTAGCATACGTGTCGGCCCGATGTTGTACCGCAGACATCTTTTCGTCGACATCCAGCCGTATGTACCCTCTCGCTTTGCTTTGTAGCTTGGCTTTTCTCAAGGTGTTGTTGGAGCGCCTTCAAGCATGGTGAAGCGCTTTGGAGGCTTACAGGACGGGAGAAATGCATGGGCTTTCTATAGTGCTGAAGACACTACAGCCATGATTTCTTATCCTGTGTTGCTGACTTCCCGTACTGCCGGCTTTGCGAAGTGGTTCGCGGAGAGCTTTTCGGCATATCGGGGGCTTTCCAAGAAGGAGCTTGATGTGAAGCTGGCATCTGGAAAGGGCCTTGGAAAGTCGGATGGCATCCGGCGAGAGGAAGTTTGGGCCTTCCTTTCTGGAGAGAAGCACAAGATAGGCTTTCTTGGTGACCAGGGCGTCATCGGTTCTGAAGCTGTTCGAGAGATACCTGATGAGGCTTTGGAGCAGCTAGAACAGGAGGAAGCCGAACTTGGTGCTTGGATGCAGGCGGCACAGAGGCAAGCTTCCGTGGAGTCTACTGGCAAGAGCAGACCATCCAGCGAGGAGTCGAGTGGCAAACCTGACTCTGACAGCGGGGCAGGTTCCTCTAAGAAGCGAGCCCGCAGGAGTAAGAGGAGGAGGAGTCATCATAGTAGCAAGGGGCAGCATGAGGACTCTCCTAACTTGGAAGTTCCTCTTACTATCAATGAGGATGTGCCAGTGGATGCTGACGAGCCTCCGGAGAAGAGAAGCCGAGAAGAAGAGACCGTCGGTGAAGGTATGATTCTTCCTTTTTTTCTCATTCCATTTCTTTTCATGGGATTTTTCCATGTTATGATTTGCTTCTTGTTTCTGCTTTTCTTCTTTTTTTTTTTTTTAGCAGAGGAAGACTTGGTGATGCCTGAGGTCCCAACCGATGAGGTGGTGATGGATCCTGTTGAGGCACCTGAAGAAGAACCGAGGGACTCTGGAGTAGATCCAGAATCTCCAATTGGTACGACTTCTTTTGCTCTTTTTTTTCTGAGTTTGTGACTTGGCTTGCTAACACATTATTTTTTTTTTGTCAGCTGACTTGCCACAGGATTCCGATGACTTTGAACCATCGATGGACGCAAATGTTGATGATGCTTCCGATGAGTTCATGGAGGAGGAAAGTGTTCCACCAGTCGTCGAAGAAGGTATTTTGTAGTTATAACTCTGATAATGATTTTCAAACAGGGTCATATTCATACATTTTTGTGTTTCCTTTGCAGGTTTTGAAGTGGCAGAGGGAGGATCCGTCGCTTCCAGAGCAAGAGATGCCAGAGGTTGATCCAGAGGTAGAGATTCCTGGGACCAGCTCTGACAATATTGAGGAGATTCCTCGCGCTGAGATTCCTTCCCGAGCAGGAGCAGCTTCAGCTGGAAAGAGTTCTTTTGTTACTCTTTCAACAGATGATGATATGAGTAGCCGACCAACGGAGTTGGGCGAATCTTCAGCTGGGCCATCTCTTCTTTTTGCGAAGAAGGTGGTGGTGCGAGTTCTGAGCTCTTGGATTGAGACTCTCTTTTCTGGGCACTTGGAAGTCGGATTTGGCATGATCCAGCATGTGCAGGAGATTCTCAGTGATGCTGAAGAAACTGGTACGGATGTCACAGGTGCCAGGGCGATCGTTGATTGGATCATTGCACTGGGTGACAAGTGGTTTGAGACCGTGAATTTGACTGATGACCAGTTCTTCAAGGAGATGTTCCTGGACCCTGCTGATAAGGCTAAGTCTGACCTGGATGAGGCTACAGAAAGCAGGAAGCAGGCAGTCCAAAAGAGGAACTTAGAAGAGATAGCCATCATCAGGCTGACACATGACCTCAACATCCTTGACAGGGAGGTCGATGAGGCCAGGAAACGTCTTGAGCATTTGCAGGCACAAGTCGCTGCCAAGTGGACTGCCATAATAGAGGCTCGCGACAGGGAGAGTGCCCTGATTCACCAGGTTGCAGATGCCGAACGGGTTCTCAAAAGGAAGTCTGATGAGGATGAACAATGGCAAACTGCTCGAGGTAAGCTTCCTGGTGTGAGAGAAGGGGTACAGCCCACTCCAGCATCTCATGGCAGGTTCCTAAAGAAGCGTGCCTTGGAATCCTTGACGGCTGAGGCTAAAAGTTTGCTTGGGGAGCTGAACTCTTGGCTGGACACCATTTTTGATTGAGCTCCTGTATACAGAAACCATCCTTCTTTCTTTTTTTTTGGTACCACTTGTATTTTTTGGTACTTATTTTTTGTAGTGCTTGTGAACACTTTTTTTTGTACCACATGTTTTTTTTGGTACTCTTTTTTTTGTATTTTTTTTTGTAGTGCTTGTGAACACTTTCTTTTTTTTTGTTATCCCTACGCTCACTTGAATCTTTTGTGATAAAAGTAATTGCTAAATGGGAGCTCTCTCTGTTTTTTTTGTATCCCTACGCTCACTTGAAGCTTTTTGTGATAAAGTAATTGCTAAATGGGATGTGATCAAAAGGTTGTCATTTTGTGAAAATCTTTTGTCAAGTGATTGTTTGGCATGAAAACCAGGTTTTTGGTTTGTGGCATGGAAGCCAATTTTGGCATGAGAGCCAGCTTTTTTTTTTTTTGGGCATGATAGCCGAGTTGTTTTTTTTTTAATGGCAGCTATAGCCTTTTTGGTGGCATTGATAGCCGGTGTTGTTTGGTGGCATTGATACCGGTTTTTTTTTTTTTGAAATCCAAGTTTTTTTGTTTGTGGCATTGATACCGGTTTGTTTTGGTGGCTTGTAGCCGGTTTTGATGGCAATTTATAGCCGGTTTTTGTGGCATTTATAGCCGGTTTGTGGCAATTTATAGCCCGTTTGTGGCATTTATAGCCTGTTTTGATTTCAAAAATATGCAAGTAATGACTAAAAAGTCGCCCTCCTTGCTGAATGTTCTTGCAAGTATCGATGGAAATGTCGCATCCTTGCTCATTCGAAAATTGCGAGTATCGATGGAATGTCGCATCCTCGCGGATTTGGGTGCAAGTATCGATGGGAATGTCGCATCCTTGCTTTTTCAAAAATTTTGGTTTTGCGGGTACTGACTTGATGTCGTTTCCCCCACGATTTTTGAAATTTGTGGTTTTCTCGAACCTTTGGGTTATTGATATCAACTGAAATGTTGCGTCTCCACAGTTTGGATTTTGCAAGTATCGACGAAATGTCGCTTACCTGCGATTTTGGAAGTGTCGAACGTGGTTCGCTTGCTTCCGATTTGTGCGAGTATCGGACTAAGCGTCGCTTCCCTCGCGGGTTTTTTTTTTTTTTTGAAAAACCAATTTTTTTTTTGTTTAAAAGACACGAGGGTCATAAATTTTGACCTAATAACCATTTTGGCGGTTAAAAGGCAGAGTGGACTAGGGTGGAAATCCCTGAATCCGGATTTTGTTTCAAACCATGAATTTTGGGTTCAAAGGTTGAAAATTTTGGTCAAGTTAGGGAAGGTTCCTAAACTTGGATATATATATATTTTTTTGAACAATGAAACGATGAAAGTAAGCATTGTTTAGATTTCTAGAAATTTCAACATTTGATATGAAAATTCTAAAAAAAGGGTGGGTTTAGCGAGCGTGTACCTGGAAACCGATTTTGGCCATACAGGCATTGCTCTTACCCAGTTGGGTAAGTCTTCAAGGGTAGTACCGCTTTAAGAACTTGCCGTTGATGGGCAGCATACATCTGTCACCTTCCATGTTTAGGAGTGCGTATGCGCCATTGGAGAAAACTTTGTCGATGACGTAGGGTCCCTCCCATTTCGGCTCAAATTTTCCTTTGGACTTGTGAGCGAAGACCATTGGTCTTTTTACCGCAAGAACCAAGTCATTCTTTTGTAGGCGCGTGCCTGACCTTTTTATCGAAAGATCCTGCCATACGTGCTTGGTAAAGTTCAATGCTTTGTTGAGCTTCGAGCCGTCTCTCATCGAGATTGTCCAGCTCATGGAGTCGCAATTTGACATTGCTTTCTTGAGTCATGTCATTTGCAAGGATACCCTCAAGGAAGGAATTTGTACTTCCAAGGGCACGACAGCTTCGCATCCATAGACCAAGGAGAATGGTGTGCTATGGGTTGGTCCTCGAACGGTGGTTCGATAGGCCCACAAAGCTTCAGACATTTTGTCGCTCCAGTCTCTTTTGTGATTAGAGACCATTTTTTTGAGGATTTTGCAGAGTGTCTTGTTGAAAGCTTCTGCTAACCCGTTTGCTGCCGGATTGTATGGAGTCGAAGGACAGCTTTGAATTTTGTATTTGTCGCAGAACCTGTAGAATCGATGATCCCGGAACTGTGGTCCGTTATCATGGACGAATCTTTTGGGTATGCCGAAACGACAAATGATGTTGGTGTGCAGGAACTGAAGGACTGATGAGGTCTTCATTTCGTTAAACGCAAATGCTTCTGACCACTTGGAGAAATAATCCGTAGCGGCGAAGATGAAGCGATGACCTTTGTTTGAAGGGGGAGAAATAGGACCTATGATGTCCATACCCCAGGCTTCGAAAGGCCATGAGATCGCTGTAGGATGCAGCCGTTCTGGAGGCATGTGAATGTAATCTCCATGAACTTGGCATTGTTGGCAGCGCTTGGCAAATTGCATTGCGTCAGCTACCATGGTAGGCCAGTAATATCCTAACCTTTTTATCTGATCATAGAGCTTAGGTCCAGCCTGATGAGCTCCACAAAGACCAGCATGAACTTCTTTGAGTGTTTCTTCAGCCTCTTGTTGTGACAAGCAGCGTAGAAGTACTCCGTTGAAGGATTTCCTGTAAAGGATTTTTGAAGGAATATCCAAATGGAAGCTTGGGGGTTCGCCTTTGGATGCTTACCCGTTCTTTTGGATCTTCAGGTAGGATTCCGAACATAATGTAATCAATGAACGGATCCCTCCAGTCGCCAATTGAAGGATTGAAATCCGACTTCCGACCACTTGGTGGCATTCAGCAACTGCTTGGTGTGTGTTAAGAGGAGGAAGGATTCTTCTTTCGCACACTGTGACTTGCATGTTTTCCCCTTCCTGGATTGCCATGGATGCGGCAAGTCCGGCTAGGGCATCTGCACGTATGTTTTCACCTCTACGAATGTGGGTGATGTGACAGATGTCAAACTTTTGCAGAAGTGATTGTGCCTTGTTGTAGTAGGGCAGCAATCTGGCTTCCTGACTTCAAATTCTCTGATTCATCTGGTTGACGATCAGTTGAGAGTCTCCAAAGACTTCCAGCATAGTGATACCGGATTCGATGGCGAGTTCCAATCCTAAGATCAGAGCTTGATATTCAGCTGCATTGTTTGTGCATGGTTCCAGTAGCGAGAAAGCGTGTGGAATCATGTATTTGTCGGGGCTAATGAAGAGGATGCCAACTCCCGAGATCAGCTGTCTTTTTTCATTTGTCTTGGTTGCACCATCAAAGTACATGTCCCAGGAGACACTTTGTGAGAAAGTCTCCACATTGTAGACTGGTTCGTCTGGGAGATCATCTCTGAGTGGAGAATCTTTAGGCTATGGATGCTCGCGAGGAAGTCTGCTAGAGCTTGCCCCTTTGATTGCTTTTTGTGGTACATACCTAATATCAAATTGTGACAGAATGATGGACCATTTTGCCAGTCGAGCATTGAGAGAAACTGCCTTTGTGACAAGGACCTTCAAGAGGTTGACCCTTGAGACCAGGTAGACTGTGTTGGAAAGCAAGTAGTGACGCAACTTTTGTACGGCGAACATCACTGCAAGACATTCTTTTTCAACTGGAGAGTAGCGATGCTCTGCACCTACTAGCATGCGGCTGAGGTAATATAGAGCAGCTTCTTTTCTTGATCATTTTCTTGCGCAAGCAGAGGCTCCCAGAGAGTGATCAAGGGCTCTTGTGTACAAGATGAATGGTTTTCCAGTGGTAGGAGCAGCTAACACTGGAGGTTTTGTCAGGTATGACTTGATGTCTTGGAAAGCAGCTTCACAGTCAGCATCCCAGACAAAGTTTACACCTTTTTTCATCAACCGGGAGAATGGACGGCATTTCCCCGAAAGATTGGAGATGAACCGTCTGATGTAGGCCAATCTCCCTTGAAGCTCTTTGAGTTCTCTCAAGGTTCTTGGAGAGGGCATTTCTAGAATGGCTTTGACTTTTATGGGGTCAAGCTCTATTCCAGCTTTCCGAACTAAGAATCCGAGGAACTTACCCGACGAGACGCCGAAGAAGCATTTCAATGGATTCATTCGCAGTTTGTGTTTGCGAAGCCGGAGGAAGACTTCTCGAAGGTTTCGAGATGATCTTCTTTTCTTTTGCTTTGACGGCGAGGTCATCAACGTAACATTCAACCGTCTTGTGCTGCATATCTTGGAATATTTTCATCATAGCCCTCTGATATGTGGCACCAGCATTCTTCAGACCAAATGGCATGACAGTGTAACAATACACGCCAAATGGGGGGTTCGAAAGGATGTATATTTTCATCCTCAGGATGCCATCTTTATCTGATTGTAGCCAGAGAAACCATCCATGAATGTCATTCGCTCGAATCCACAGGTATTATCAATCATTACCCTCTGGTATGGGGAGTGGAAATTCATCTTTTGGGCATGCGCCATTCAGGTCTCTATAGTCAATACAGACCCCTGATCTGCCCATTTTTCTTTGTCACGGGGACAATGTTTGGCCAACCATTCAGGATGTTGTTCCTCACGGATGAAGCCGACGCTTTTGATTTTTTGAACTTCTTGTTCAATTTTATCCATCACATCTGGACGGAAATCTTCTTTGGCCTTGCTTGACAGGCTTGATGTCTTCTTGAAGATTGAGTTCGTGAACTGCTATTTTGGGGTCTAAGCCTGGCATTTCAGCGTAAGACCATGCAAAGCAATCAACGAACTCACGAAGAAAAAGCGATATACTCGGGTAACTCATCATCCTTTATAATTCTTGCTTATGAATACAGGACGTGGGTTATCTGGTGTTCCCAAGTCTATCTTTTGAACAGGATCTTCTGTTGGAAGGTTCGAACGTGGTTCCTCCACAATATTTTCGGAGGCTTCCAGCTCAACGAAACCTTCTGGGGTTTCAAGGGCATTTCCAGACCAAGGTTTTGTTCCTTTCCACGGGTTCTTCTTGATCGGTAATTTTTCCAAGGCTTGCTATGAGATGATCCCAATCGCCTGTTGAAACCGAGTCGAAGTAGGCTACTTCTTTTGGAGATGAGGGTTCTTCTGGGTCAGAAGTCCACACGTCTGTGCCATCGGACAACTCCTCTTCATTTTCGGAGAAATCGTGCCAATTGGATGAGCTTCCTGGATCTTTGTCAGGTGACTCATCAAAGAGATATCCAGGGAGATAGATGTCTTCATGGACTTGAGATGTTGAGGCTTGGTCAGTATATTGACTTTTAAGCCTTTGTGTCAACTGTCTCAAGGGAGTGTCAGGATCATACCTTAACCCGTGTGAAGACTTTTCTACATAGCCGTAGAGTCTCCAATCTTCCAGCTGGCTTTTGGTCAAGACGGGCCCCAATGGCGTGAGAATACCGCGTCCTTCTCCCAAACCGACTGGGTTTTGAGCGTCATAGCCCATTTCTTCATAATAGCTTGTGCCACAGAACTGTATAAGATAGTTGAGGCGTAACCTTTATTTTGGAAAGGTTCAAGCACGGAGTTTGATGAAGAAGCATCCGATCTATGGAAGAAGATCGGCTTTTCCTTTGCCGAAGTTGCTGGAACAACGAAGGAAGCTGACGTAGGATCTTCTATGTCAGAAGTTGTCTCCATTGGAGTAAGAGCAGGCTGAACTTGCTGAGTGTCAGCTTGGCTTGACGATGTGTCGTCTTCTGGCTCTGAATCCAAGTCCGTGTCTTGCATGATAGACACGAAAGAGACAACAAACTTGCCCCCAGGCTTTTGTTTTGCCTTCTTCACTTTAGTTGTGATGACCAAAGGATTTGAAGATTTGAGGGAGGAGTGATGAAAGGGAGTTGCATGCTCTCTTCAGATTTACCGGATGGTTTGTTTTCTCTTCCGGTGATTGTTGAGGAGCTTTGCCTTTATCTTTCTGGAGATTTTCGGCAAAGGATGCTGTATGCTTCTCCTCTTCTTCTTTTTTCACCTTCATACATCTGTTGAGTCTGCGAAGTGGATTTCTTTACCTTTGAAGGGTTTTCTATCCGCAAAGACTCGATGTATCATGCCGTCGTCGCCAACAAACTTGATGCATTGATGTAGAGTTGAAGGGACAACACCATTCTCATGGATCCAAGGGCGTCCGAGAAGGATGTTGTAGCATGAAGGGGTCTTTATTCGCATACACTGTGACCTCAGAGATAAGATCACCTATCTGCAATTTGAACCTGATTTTGCCGATAGGCCTTTGAGTACTCCCATCGTATCCAAAGATAGATACAGATGTGTGGCTTAGTTTGCTAGGTGGGATGCCCAACTCTTCAAGAGCCGATGTGGAGATGAGGTTGAGTGCAGAACCTGGGTCGATCTGAACTCTATGCATAGGCATTTCCTTGATATACCCTGTAAAGTACAGGGGGCGGTTATGCCTGGTTTCGCCAAGTAGGAGGTCATCCTTTGTGAAGGCGATGGTTGCACTGGCTTCTTTTTTAACCGAGAGGCATTCAATGCATGATCCCTCAGTTTTCTTCTTTTCTCCTTTGAGGAGGCTTCTGAGTTTTTGACCCGGTAATCCATTTCAATTTGGAGGACTTGCGGGGCATGTTTGTCGACATCCTCATTCAGCTTTTGTAATTCCGAAATGAGATTATCACGAGTGTGCGGAGACATTCGCAACAAATCTAGGATGTGCAGACGTGCAGGTATGTGCTCGAAGTGTTCAATCAAGTCATACTTGAAAGCCTCCTTAGGGCCTGCATGTTCATCATTGTTGCCACTAGGGGCGCTTACAACATCTTTTCCCGAAGGATTTACATACGTAAAGGAAGATGGTTGTAATTTTTGTGGTAGTCCCCGGCCAGAGCGGGTGCCTCTACCAACTTCGAGAGCTTCTTGAGAAGGGTCTTCATTGGAAGATTGTCTTCAGGATCAAGAGGCTGTCGTTTTTCATTTGCTGAGGATGTATCAGCAGCAGAGTTACCATCCTCAGTGATTGTGTTGCATGGAGCATTTTCCGGGAACAAGTCCTGAACAGCATCCAGCAATCTTTCTTCTTCGTTGACTAATTCATCGTCCCAAGCATCAATGGCTGGGAATTCTTCAGTCAGGAAGGGTGTGAACTTTGAAGTCACAGTCTCAGGAGAAGAAACCTGAGAGGGTGTCATCTCAGTGAAAGTCACGTGAGACGAGGTGGCTCCAGAAGATATATTGCTAGGCGTCGCCGGAGTGTAAGTGCTCTCATCAGACGATGCTTCGGAAGAGCTATAATCCCGAATTATCACATTACAGGAAGCTCTGACAGGAGACGTTGCCTGATCGGAGTCAGACCCATCCTCGGATGTAAGAGGATCGTCTATCCAGCAATTTTCTCCATTTTCAGGAGTTAAGGGAGGATGTACCTGATGGTCTTCAGGGACTTCAGGCTCTGGATTGCGAGGAGGCTCGTTGACGCGTTCTTGCTCTTGTTCTAGAGCGAGTCGCTGCAAGATCCTTGCATATTCTTCAAGATCAGGTATGGGAGCCGGATCTTCTTCCTCATCATCTCTTTGTGGCTCAACAGTGTTGATTTCCACTTAGTAATGAGAGGTGCTGGGTCAGCAGCATTTTCTTGTACAGCCTCTTGGTCTTCTTCATCATCAGACCAGGATCCTTGTGGCTGTAGGGGGTTATACCAGATTACTGGCATAAGATGAGACTCGGGAACCCATTCTTCATCGGAGAGATATTCTCCTGTTTCAAGGGACTCCTCCCACTCATCTGTGTAGTTGGATTCGAATCCATCATCGGTGTCGCTGGATTCGTATCCATCAATGGAGAATCCAACTACTGAATTGCAAGAGTATGATGCCTCCTGCATGGCTTCTTTAAATTGAGGTGGCATGAAATCACTGAGAGTGAATTTCCTTACCCCCTTTGAAGTCTCTGGAAGGGATGTTTTTGTTACATCCAGTGAAGCGGTAGAGGAAGCCTCTGCCTTTTCTTTGACCTCTAGTTTTGGCTGGGTCTTCTCTTGCCGTTTGAGCTTGAGGAGATGTTTCCTAGCCTGCCTTCGCTGTTGAGCTGTAGGCTTTATTTTCACGACCTCCCAATTTTCATCTTCCAGGAGATCGGGATGTACCCATATCGGTTGTCCGTCTGGTGTCGGGTAAGGAACCAGTTCCTCGGACGCTTCGATTGAGTTTATCACCTTGAAGGAAGTAGTGATCTTCTTCTTCGGTGATCTTGATGTTTGTCCACATGTCACCATGTTGACGGAGGCAGACCCATAGTTTTTGTCAAAGGTGATGACTCCGTTTTTCCACATCTCATTTATTTTCTCTCTCACAACGAAGCATTGATTGAGAGGATGCGAGATCATTTGGTGGTATGGACAGTACCGAGGATCGTTGGTTTTGCCAACATCACCCGGTCTTTTTGGTTCAGGCAAGGTGAACTTGCCGTTTGCCACAAGAGCCCCGAAGATTTCATCAACATCTTCATCAAACGGGTATTTCTTCTCTACTCGTTCTTTGAAGGCATCAGAGAGTTCAGGTCTCTTACCAGCAGCTTTGTTTTTAGCTTTCTTTGGTGGCTGAGGAGCTGACTTGGTCTGCACATTGAGGACCTCTTTCTTCTTTGGTTTAGAGGTTGCAATGGCGGTTGGCTCTTTTCTTGATGATTTCTGACTGTTGAGGTCTTTAATCACCGTTTCAGCTTCCATGGAAGCTTCTAGGAGTTCTCCCAGGTTTTTTGATTTGTTGCCGATGATCATGGAGCGGATTCTGGCTCTCATGTTGTTTCGGCAGATGTCGACTAGCGACGCCTGTGGCAATACATCAGAGCATTTGTATGCCATTGCTTTCCACTTGTGAATGAAGTCATATGTTGATTCATTCTCCCCCTGTTTTAGGCTGCACAACTGAGCCATAGTAGCGGGGTGATCCTCACCTTTGAAGTGAGTCAGGAAGCGTGTCTCTAGCATGGCCCAATTTTGGATTGAGTCCTCCGGCAGAGTGGAGTACCAATCGAAGGCCGTACCTTTTAGGGTACTTGCAAAGAGGCGGATCTTGAGTGCATCTTGATCCGCGATAGCTCCCGTCAGGATCTTGAAGTGGATGACGTGCTGTCTGGCTGATCCTTTCCCCGTATATGTTTGGAGAGTAGGATGCTTGAATTTGGTGGGGAACGGGACCGAGTCCATCCATAAGGGATATGGTGGCTTGATCCCATGCTCTTTGAGTATATCCTCTTCTTTTGCTTTGGCGAGGATACCGTCTACGTCCTTTTTGGTAGGGGCGCGTGACTCATTTTCTTCTCTATTTACCTCGTCGTCTTGATGATTCGGAGGAGGTTCATTGTTCGCCTGATTTTGGAAGGCGAGGAGAAGGTTTTCCATCAGAGTTTCAATCCTCTGCTGGCCCTGTTCCAACTGCTGGATGCAGGTGATCGCATCTTCTGGAGGTGGATTGCGGGGTGGTGGCTCAGAATTTGTAGCCAAGACATTCATCCTTCGTGATTCGAACGAAGAAACTGTCCTGGTGACTGAGCTGGGGCTCATTCTTTTTGAAGAGGAGCTTGAGGAAGGATCACTCTGCTGTCCTTTGCTTGAAGGAGCAGGGGATTCTTCTGAATGTCTTCTTGTCCTTGAGACGCTGCGGGTCATTGGACGTCGGACATGGATTTTTGTTGCTGATTTTTGGCGCCTTCTAGTTTTTCCAACCATATGGACGGCAGCAACTTGGTTGGGTCTTTCTTTTTCGACCCATTTGGGAGAGACTTGAAGTGTGGGAGGCTGGGTCCTTTGCTTCTGTAGTCTCTTTTGCCGGTATAAACGCGCGGCGGCGTATACGGCGAGCAATTTGAGCTTCGGTCAGCTCTGACTGGGCTTTGATGATGAAGGATGTGCTCCCTCGGGCGCAGCAGCCGAGCCTGTCTTCTCTGTAGCTGGGCAAGGACAGGATGCGAACCCTATCCTTCGCCAGTTGCAGCGAAGCTTTGAATTTTTGAAGTTCGGCCCCTGTAGAGATGAATGGTCGAACTGCAGATTTGTAGGCCTTAGCAGGTGCTTGTGGAGGCCTTGTGATGCATGACTTGATTTTGGGCTTCTAGGAACAAGCCGGCTCATGCTGGGTTGACTTGGAAGTCAAGTTTGAGATGGGTCTCTCCTCTTTCATGTAAGCAAGAGGATAGAACTGGTTCTCTTTGAGTGGGGCCAGGAATGCTGGCTTAGTGGATGTATGGGACCTTCTCTGTTTTGGTGAAGGTTTTGGGGACCAAGTCTTGGAGTAGACTTGGTTGTTTGCAGGTTGAGGCTTCGTGGGGCTGCCACGGGCTTCAGGCCTTCTGGTGCTCGCCTTTGGTGTCACGTAGTGACACGTTGAGAGGCGAGTTTCTGCTTCTTGGAGGGAGCAGTTTGTTCCTCAGGAAGTGGGAATGGTCCCAGCGTCCCAAAGACGATAGTCCGGGGAGTCGAGGTCGACCCGGAGTTCAGAGAGTTGCCGAGAGAGTTGACACTTCGGCAGCTGATGGGGCGCTTGTAGGTGCGCGTGGTTTGCTTGTGTTGAAGCATGAGTTGGTGCTTGTTTTCGTCGAAAGTAATGGTTAGTGAAGTTGCCATTGTTAGTTTTTCGAAAATTTCTGAAACAAGACCACATCCATTAGTAATCACAAGAATATAATGATCATAAATGGGAAGTTCTATGGTTTCGTCTTTTCAAATTGCTCGAGGTAGATGACCCAAGCAATATGAGGAAGGCAAAATGCCATAGAGGGTACAATTGTTCTGATCGCAGGTATGGTAAACCCAGAATGGGCATCCCAGTGACTGCTAGAAGCAATTGTGAACTTAAATTCGACTTATCGAGAAGCAGAGCTTGCTCGAGGTAAGAAGAATATAAAGTTGGAGTTACAGATGTGCCGGTCGCAATACAGTAGACCCTGAAAGGGCGTACTAGTACCGCTAGACACAAATGTTTTGAGACCGCATCTATGAGATGAGATTCTCTATTTTGAAAGGTCAAGATTGGATTCATCAAAGAGAGCAGATGGTATTCCAATCTGAACACGGGCTCAGCGATTTCCGCGAGCGCCAGTGCTCAGAAAGAAATGAACTATGATTTCTCGGATCTGAATCTAAAAATGACGAGTTTTTTTTTTTGAAAGGCCAATATCGGGTTCATCAAAGAGAGCAAAAGGCACTCCAATCTGAACACGGGCTCAGCGATTTCCGCGAGCGCCAGTGCTCAGAAAGGAGAAGACCAAGATTTCTCTAATCTAAACCCAAAATGACGGAAGTTTTTTTTTTTTTGAAGATTTTGAAGATTTTTTTTTTTTTAAAAAAATCTTTTTTTTTATTTTATTTTTATTTATTTTTTATTATTTTTTTTAAGATTTTTTTTTGAATTTTTTTTTTATTTTTTATTTTTTATTTTAAAATTTTATTTTTAAAATTTTATTTTTGAAAAAATTTATTTAAAAGACGAGAGAGTACACATAGGCCTCCTAACCCGGTCTTATGAAATCTTGATTGATAGAATTGCCCCCAGGTAAGGGTAGGATTACTTAATGAACCCGTTTGGAGGACCCTTGCCTAGAACAGTCAAGCTGTCTCCACACTCTGGACAAGGCTTTTCTTTGAATCAACCATGATCAAAGAACACAGTTGGTTTAACCTTAGTGGTCTATGTCTTTTTTTTTATATGTTTTTTTTTTTTTTATGAATTCATCGAAGAGAAACAATGGCCCAAAACCTTAGTCGAACAGGCTCAACATTTCTGCAAGCGCGATGAACGATAGGAACGGATCAAGGTTTCTCAATTTTGAATCCAAATTGAGAAATCTAAATTTATATATATATATATATATTTAGATTTTTAATGAACTCATCGAAGAGAAACAATGGCCCAACACGGTCTCAGCGATTTCCGCGAGCACCAGTGCTCAGAAGGGAAAGGATCAAAGTTTCTCAATTTTGAATCCAAAAATGAAAAATCTGATTTTTTTTGTTTTTTTTTTTTTTTTGAAAAGAGAAAGAGTGGAAATAAATTCAAAGAATTAGAAATTTCCAAACAAAAAATCTCATCTCATTTTTTTTGCGGAATTCAACATAGGCCACCAATTATAAAGTAGCCAAGGAATCGAGAAAAGAAATATAAGCATAGAGCAAAATATATGATATGCAAATATTTCATTTCTAGCATCGTGTTCTCAAATAAACGAGTCCCACCGGGTGTGCCAGCTTGATGGACCGCGCTCCTGCTTGGTTCTAACCGAGGTCGGCGGACGTGGGAGTCCGTCGGGTTCCGACCCTTTCGTAACCGGGGGGCAAGGGCGTGCATCAACATTTCTTTTTTTGTGGGTGTGCCAGATTTTCTATTTTTACTTGGAATTGCAAGTGGTGATCCGGAGATCAACCTTCGCAAGTAAAAAGGAAATCAACTTCTTTCAAGTTTTCCATTGCACATATATTTGAGAAAAGAGACATTTTTCTTGATTTGCCGTGAAAGGCGATTTTTTTGGCATTTATAGCCGATTTTGGCGTTTATAGCCGATTTTTGGCGTTTATAGCCGATTTTGGCATTTATAGCCGATTTACAATCCTTATCAACAATGAAAGACAAGAATTGTGATTTTTGTCTCTTTTGAAAAAATACAAACTACAATGAAAAGCAAGAAAAGGAGGATCTAACTTCTCAGGAGATTGTGGGGGACTCGTTTAGATTGACGGTCGCAAGCCATATGTGGGCTTCGCCATCATCCATGCAGATGAGAACAGAGGATGCTATTGATTCGCTTGGCTTGGCTATAACCTCGGGTTTTTAGAGGACAAAGACCAAAGGAAGGTCCTATGTCCAATAAAAAGCCGAGTAGACGGGCTGAAAAGCCATATCTAAACCATTGGAGGCAGGAGGAGAAGGCAAGGACCTTGGGGGGGGGGGGGGGTACCCCCCAAGGGACTTTTGTCACCTTGTTGCGGTGGCCGGTGTAGAACTTCCGCAGAGTTTTCTCTCTTTTTTTCTTTTCTCTGGATTTCTGACTGCTGTTTGTTGATGTTCGTTGTGTGTGTGTTTTCTTCTTGGAGAGCCCTCCTATTTATAGGCTTTTAGGTAGCCTTTTAGGTGGGTTTATGGGCTTTTATTGTCATTAAGCCGCATAATGGGAGGAGTTACAAAATTGAATTGTTTATTTTGTAACTCCTTTTTCTTGGCTTCTGATTGGCCGGAGGAGATTGAGGGCATTTAATCGCCTTTAATCACCATGATGGGAGGAGTTTCATGGGTTAAATGCCATGAATTTCTTGACTTGTAACTCCCGAATGCTTGCTTCTGATTGGGCCGTCCAAAGAAATGGATTAATGACTGTAATAAAGCTAGTCAATTAATCGCATTAAGTGGTCGCCGAGCAGCTGAAGAGTCGCGGGCCGTGCCACGTCTTTTGAGATTCTTCTGTTGATGATCATCGATGGATCTTCATGTAGATCGACATCAGATGATCATGTAATTTCAGGTGTTTGTTGCCAACAGCGGGTCGGTGCCATCTGTCCTGTCGATTTCTCGATTGGTCGGGTGGAAAGCACACTTTTTTTGGTTGACCGGGTGGCGATCAATACTGTCTTCGATACTCTTGATGATTTACCCGTGTTTTGGACGGATGTCAGAGGACTTGGTGTCTCAAAAGCATGAATTTTGGAAAGTACCAGAGGCTGGGCCCTTCGAATCGCGAAAAAATTGGCGAAAACCGGGGTTTCCGGGGCTTTCCCGGCGACCCCGGGGTCCAAGGTCGCCGGCGACCCTGGCCCAGGGTCGCAGGGGCCTGCGACCTTGGGCCAGGGTCGCAGGGGCCTGCGACCCTGGGGGGGTTTTCCCCCTTTCGTGTCCCGTTTTGCGTCCGTTTTTGCTGTTTTTCGATTCTTTTTTCTTCTGTACTTTTCCTTGACATTTTGACCATTTATTGGCCAGATTTCTTTGTAGGAAACCTGATGAGAATCCTTGCATTTTATTTTGCAAAGTTTCCAATTTCCTGAGAAAGCCGAAGACTTTGTCGCGCAGAGCTGCCGATTTTCCGTCAGAAGCTGAAACTGGGTCAAACGATGTCGGAATGACCTGAAATTTGGTGTGAAGCCTCCTGAGCAATAAATAAGACCAACCATAGGCTTTTGTTTGAGTTTCGAAGCCATTTGGGGTCCTATCACCTGCTGACTTGCTTTTTGTCGCGATGAAGATGTCGCGGTTTGATGTGTGGTCAACCGATGTCCGATTGACTTGAAATTTGACAGGGAGCCTATTGGAGTCATTTTAAGATGATCCATAGGCTCTGTCTTGGAAATCATGGTCCCGGAGAGCTTTTGTCGCCGAGAGCTCCTTTTCGGCTGTCGGAGAAGCGAAGTTAGGCCAAATGATTTTGAAATGGCCCGAAACTTCTTGTGTACTCCTCTTTTGGCTGTCTGGAAGAATCTTGCAGTTTTTGTTTGATTCTGACAAGATTTGATTTTTGGAAGCAGCATTGCCTATTTATGGCAGGTTGCGACTTCATGTAGCTCTTTGGATCTTGATGAGGCAAAGTGACATTTTTGGTGTCAACAGATATGTCGATCCCTTAGTTCCATGAGTTGTGGGATCCCAAGTGGGCCCCACTAGATCGCTTGTCCTGTAAAACTATAAGGAAAGCTTGTATAGGAGCATTACTTATATATATATCATCAAAGCCTTGTCTCAGTTATGTTGGGGTCGGCTACACAAATTCTATTTCTCTATTCCGATCTATCTTGAGAAAAATTCTCAGATAAGTCACACTTCTTCATATCTATTTTACCACCTCCATCCACGTCCTCTTTGGCCTACCCCTGTTTCCCTTGTTGGGACATCAACCTTCATGGCTGAACTTTTCCTTACCGGGGCCGTTACTAACTTACGTTGGACATTCCCAAACCATCTCAAATGAGTTTCTCTAATTTATCCCCTAGTATTGTTGCTACCCCTAAATGCTTTCGAAAGCGCGCGCTCATTTCTAATTTTATCTTTCCTAATTTTATCACACATCTACCCCAACATTATTGCATCTACTACATCCATTTAATGCATATGTTGATTCTTGATTGACCAACATTCTGTTGCATAGGTCATAACGGGTCTAATTAATGTCCAGTAAAAATTTTCCTTTAATCTTCTAGACATTCATCGCTCACAAAGCACTCCATAAGCAAGCCTCCACTTCAACCATGCTTCTTTTATCATATGTTCGACATCTTCAGCAATCCCCACATCCTTACTAATTATAAAGCCATGGTAGCGGAAAGAATCACATTGTGGTATCTCATGATTTTCAATGCTCACAGTAGTTTCATCTCTTTCTATATGTCCAGTAAAGTTTCAATCCATATATTCCGTCTTTGTATAACTTATTTTAAAGCCTTTGGATTATAAAGGCACTCGCCATCTCTCGAGTTTTGTATTTACATCATCTCTTGATTCATCTATCAACACAATATCATCTGCAAATAACATGCACCAAGGTACCTCTTCTTGAATATGAGCAGTTAACTTATCCATAATAAGTGCAAAGAGATAGGGGATTAATCTGACCCCTGATGCAAACCTATGGTCAATAGGAATTCCCCTGTCTCTCCTCAAGTAGTTCTTACACATGTTACTGCTCTTTCATATATGCCTTTAATGATTTCAACATACATCGTGGAGCATTCCTTTTATTGAAAACCCACCAAATTAAATCTCTAAGTACCCTGTCGAACACTTTATCTACATCGATAAAGACCATATGCAGATTTTTCCTCTTTGCTAGATATTTTTCTATTAATTGCCTAAGTAAGAAGATTGCTTCCATGGTTGACCTCCCTGCATAAAATCAAATTTATTTTCATATATCTTGGTCTTTTGTCTAAGTCTTTGCTCCATTAGTTTTTCTCATAGCTTCACAATATGACTCATAAGTTTAATCCCATGGTAGTTGGTACAACTTTGTATATCTCCTTTGTTCTTATATATAGGTATTACAACACTTCTTCTCCATTCATCCAACATTTTATTTGTCATTAATATCTTAATGAAATGTCCAATTAGCCAAATCTCTCCAACTTCTCCTAAGTATTTCCAAGCCTCAATCGATATGTCATTTAGACCAGTAGCCTTTCATGTCTTAGTTTTCTTAATGCTTTCCTCACTTCCACCACCCTAATTTTATGAAAAAAATATGCTTTGCTACTGAAGTATCTTCTGTTGTTCTTATGTCTCCTATATAGTTCTCATTTAAAAATATGTGCTAAAATCTTCCCTCCACCTTTGTTTGATATCATTGTCTATAACACCCCACTATTGTGACCCCCTTGAAGAGAGGCGATTAGAAGGGTCTGCATATGGATGGGGTTTGCAATGTGAGGAATACATGAGTCCTACACCAGAAATGAGCTGTTCAGATCCCTAGGTTATAAGTTGAAGAGTTCACAAAAGATACATTTTCATAGCATTATTTTATGAGTTTTCAAAGATAAAAGAACTCAAAACACTATTTTTAGCATAAAAATCATAAATTTCCTCCCCATCATGCTTTGCTCATATCTTTCCATTATAGAAGGTCATTTGTATGTATTTATATGAATTCCAATGGCTTCCATACAAAATATATTAAAAAATACTCTCAATTATGTTAATTTCTCTTTGTAGGTGTTAATTGAAGATTAAAGTTGATATTCAAGAGTTAAAGAGAGTAAGGATAAGTTTGGAAGGCAATTGGATGAAGAAATGACAAAGTTAGGCCATCAATAAGAAGAAAAATGAAAGACCTGAGTTAGTATTTTGACCATATCTTTTTACTCGGGTGTCCGATTGAGGTGATCTCAGAAGCATTGGAAAGATTGTTCTAAGATCTAGAAATCATATTGCCCGACATTTTTCCCAGCTCGGATGTTTCAGGCGTCAAAATTGTACATCAATCTGGGAACTGTTTTCTAACTCGGGAATGACATTCATATGTTCATATTTCCATTCTTGTGAAGTCCCACATCAGAAAGAAATCAAAAGAGAGTGAGGCAAATGTTTCTATATAAGGAAGGGAGCTCTAGGCATCAAATACACAAGCAAGGAGAGCCTCCTCCTCTTTACTTAAGCTATTCATGTAATTGAGAGCAGTTGTAGAGAGAAAGTGAGGAAAGCCTTGTAAAAATTAAAGATTTGGAATGGAATTGAAAACTTTATCTTCTCCAATGGGTGGCTAATCCCTTTGATTGGATCTTCTAGGCGAAGCTAAGTTGATCCCATTCATTTTGCTTATGCTCTTTATTTTAATTCCCTTGTTTATGTTCTTAATATGTTAGAGTAGATTTTTCTTCATTGGTGCAGCCTTCCATGCTTAGTTTCTATTTTAGCAATCTTTTTACTATCTATGCTTAGGTTTGATAAATCATGCTTAGGAGTTAATATCTTTTGATGGTTTATGCTTACTTTTGATAGATAGTCATTAGAAATCTATTCTTTTATGAAGGAAAGAAAATCTTAGCTATTAGATTGTTAATTTCTATCTTAGAGCTTTAAAGTTATATTTTCCAAATCTAAGCATTGATTTGTAATTAGATTTGAGTATTCTTTTTCGGGAAAAGAGAAGAACATTAGTGTTGGATTAGTGTCACATAGTGGATTCTAGATGATTCAATCATCCATTAGTATTGCTTGTTTCTTGTTTTACTTACTTTAGTTTGATTCTTTTCACTTTCTCACACACTTATTCACTTGTTTTGATTCTCACACTCCATTTTTCTATTCACACCATCAATTCCATATTTGATTTTACACTACTTTAGCATATTTCTTTACCTCCATCCACTCATTTTCTATCTTTCACTTGTTATTTTTGATGGACCGCGCGTTCATGCTCGGTGCTACCGAGGTCGGCGGACATGAGAGTCCGTTGGGTACGACCCTTTCGCGCCCGGGGGGCAGAAGCGGGTATCAACATTTTTTTGTGTGGGTGTGCCAGATTTTCTATTTTACTTGAACTTGCAAGTGGTGATCCGGAGATCGACCTTCGCAAGTAAAAAGGAAATCAACTTCTTTCAAGTTTTCCATTGCACATATATTTAAGAAAAGAGACATTTTCTTGATTTGCCGTGAAAGGCGATTGTTTTGGCATTTATAGCCGATTTTGGCGTTTATAGCCGATTTACAATTCTTATCAATAATGAAAGACAAGAGTTGTGATTTTTGTCTCTTTTAGAAAAATACAAACTACAACGAAAAGCAAGAAAATGAGGATCTAACTTCTCAGGAGATTGTGGGGGACTCGTTCAGATTGACGGTCGCAAGCCATATGTGGACTTCGCTATCATCCATGCAGATGAGAACAGAGGATGCTCTTGATTCGCTTGGCTTGGCTATAACCTCAGATTTTTAGAGGACAAAGACCAAGAGGAGGTCCTATGTCCAATAAAAAACTAAGTAGACGGGCTGAAAAGCACGTTTAAGTCATTGGAGGCAGAAGGAGAAGGTAAGGACCTTGGGGGGGATACCCCCCAAGGGACTTTTGTCACCTTGTAGCGGTGGCCGGTGCAGAAATTCAGCAGAGTTTTCTTTCTTCTTTATGTCGGATTTTCTGTGCTTTTTTCTGATCTGGGATGTGATGTCTGTATCTTATCTCTTTTTTCCAATCTGGAGTTCTTTGGAGTACTCTCCTATTTATAGGCTCTTGGTAGCCATTTAGGAGAGTTTATGGGCTTTAATCGTCATTAAGCCGCATGATGGGAGGAGTTACAAGGTTTAATTCCTTTATTTCGTAACTCTTTTTTCTTGGCTTATGATTGGCCGGTGGAGATTGAGGGCATTTAATCGCCTTTAATCGCCATGATGGGAGGAGTTTCATGGTTTAAATGCCATGAATCTCTTGACTTGTAACTCCCGGATGCTTACTTCTTATTGGGCCGTCCAAAGAAATGAATTAATGACTGCAATAAAGCTAGTCAATTAATCGCATTAAGTGGTTGCCGAGCAGTTGAAGAGTTGCGGGCCGTGTCGCGTCTTCTGGGATTCTTCTGGTGATGATCATCGATGGATCTTCATGTAGATCGACATCGGATGACCATGTAACTTCAGGTATTGGTTGCCAACAGCGGGTCGGTGCCATCTGTCCTGTCGATTTCTCGATCGGTCGGGTAGAAAGCACACTTTTTTGGTTGACTGGTTGGCGATCAATGTTGATTTTGATACTCTTGATGATTGACCCGTGATTTTGACAGATGTCAAAGGATTTGGTGTCTCAAAAGTATGAATTTTAGAAAATCCCAGGAGTCGGAAGCTTCGAATCGCGAAAAACGATGAAAAAATGGGCTTTCAGGGGCGAATCCGGCGATTCCTGGCTCCATGGTCGCTGGCGACCATGGGCCAGGGTCTCAGGGGCTGGCGACCTTGGGCCAGGATCGTAGGGGCCTGTGACCCTGGGCAAGGGTCACGGGGGTCTGCGACCCTGGGTGGAATTTCCCCCTTTTTGTCCCGTTTTGCGGCCGTTTTTGATGTTTTTTGATTCTTTTTTATTCTGTATTTTTTGACATTTTTGATCATTTATTGGCCTGATTTCCCTGCAGAAAACTTGACGAGAATCCTTGCATTTTGGAGTGCAAAGTTTCCAATTTTTCGGGAAAGCCGAAGACTTTGTCGCGTAGAGCTGCCGATTTTCCATCAGAAGCTGAAACTGGGCTAAACGATGTCGGAATGACCTGAAATTTGGGGTGAAGCCTCCTGAGCAATAAATAAGACCAACCATAGGCTTTTTTCTTGAGTTTTGAAGCCGTTTGGGGTCCTATTGCCAGTAGACTTGTTTTTGTTGCGATGAAGATGTCGCGGCTTGATGTGTGGTCAACCGATGTCCAATTGACTTGAAAATTGATGGACCGCGCTCCAAATGCTCGGTTCCTACCGAGGTCGGCAGACGTGGGAGTCCGTTTGGTTCCGACCCTTTCGTAACCAGGGGGCAGGGGCGTGCATCAACATTTCTTTTTTTGTGTGGGTGTGCCAGATTTTCTATTTTTACTTGGAATTGCAAGTGGTGATCCGGAGATCAACCTTCGCAAGTAAAAAGGAAATCAACTTCTTTCAAGTTTTCCATTGAACATATATTTAAGAAAAGAGACATTTTTCTTGGTTTGCCGTGAAAGGCGACTTTTTGGCATTTATAGCCGACTTTGGCGTTTATAGCCGATTTTTGGCGTTTATAGCCGATTTTGGCGTTTATAGCCGATTTACAATCCTTATCAATAATGAAAGACAAGAATTGTGATTTTTGTCTCTTTTAAAAAAATACAAACTACAATAAAAAGCAAGAAAAGGAGGATCTAACTTCTCAGGAGATTGTGGGGGACTCGTTTAGATTGACGGTCGCAAGCCATATGTGGGCTTCGCCGTCATCCATGCAGATGAGAACAGAGGATGCTATTGATTCGCTTGGCTTGGCTATAACCTCAGGTTTTTAGAGGACAAAGACCAAAAGAAGGTCCTATGTCCAATAAAAAGCCGAGTAGACGGGCTGAAAAGCCATATCTAAGCCATTGGAGGCAGGAGGAGAAGGCAAGGACCTTGGGGGGGGACCCCCCCAAGGGACTTTTGTCACCTTGTTGCGGTGGCCGGTGTAGAACTTCCGCAGAGTTTTCTCTCTTTTTCCTTTCTCTGGATTTCTTGTGCTTCTGTCTGTGATTTTCGTTGTCTGTCTGTGTGTCTGTGTGTGTCTTGGAGAGCTCTCCTATTTATAGGCTTTTAGGTAGCCATTTAGGAGGGTTTATAAGCCTTGATTGTCATAAAGCTGCATAATGGGAGGAGTTACAAAATTGAATTGTTTATTTTGTAACTCCTTTTTCTTGGCTTCTGATTGGCCGGAGGAGATTGAGGGCATTTAATCGCCTTTAATCGCCATGATGGGAGGAGTTTCATGGGTTAAATGCCATGAATCTCTTGACTTGTAACTCCCGAATGCTTGCTTCTGATTGGGCCGTCCAAAGAAATGGATTAATGACTGTAATAAAGCTAGTCAATTAATCACATTAAGTGGTCGTCGAGCAGCTGAAGAGTCGGGGGCCGTGCCACGTCTTTTGGGATTCTTCTGTCGATGATCATCGATGGATCTTCATGTAGATCGACATCAGATGACCATGTAATCTCAGGTGTTTGTTGCCAACAGCGGGTCGGTGCCATCTGTCCTGTCGATTTCTCGATCGGTTGGGTAGAAAGCACACTTTTTTTGGTTGACCGGGTGGCGATCAATATTGTTTTCGATACTCTTGACGATTGACCCGTGTTTTGGACGGATGTCAGAGGACTTGGTGTCTCAAAAGCATGAATTTTGGAAAGTACCAGAGGCTGGGCTCTTCGAATCCCGAAAAAATGGCGAAAATCGGGGTTTCCGGGGCCTTCCCGGCGACCCCGGGTTCCAAGGTCGCCGGCGACCCTGGGCCAGGGTTGCAGGGGTCTGCGACCCTGGGGGGGTTTTCCCCCTTTTGTGTCCCGTTTTGTGTCCGTTTTTGCTATTTTTCGATTCTTTTTTCTCCTGTACTTCTCCTTGACATTTTGACCATTTATTGGCCTAATTTCTTTGTAGGAAACCTGATGAGAATCCTTGCATTTTATTTTGCAAAGTTTCCAATTTCCTGAGAAAGCCGAAGACTTTGTCGCGCAGAGCTGCCGATTTTCCGTCAGAAGCTGAAATTGGGTCAAACGATGTCGGAATGACCTGAAATTTGGTGTGAAGCCTCCTGAGCAATAAATAAGACCAACCATAGGCTTTTGTTTGATTTTTGAAGCCGTTTGGGGTCCTATCACCAGTAGACTTACTTTTTGTCGCGATGGAGATGTCGCGGTTTGATGTGCGGACAACCGATGTCCGATTGACTTGAAATTTGACAGGGAACCTATTAGAGTCATTTTAAGATGATCCATAGGCTCTGTCTTGGAAGCCATGGTCCCGGAGAGCTTTGCCGCCGAGAGGCCTGATTTGGCTTCCGAGCGTCAAACTATGGTCAAATGTTGTGGAAATGACCTGAAATTTGACGTGTAGCCCTTTATAAGCATTTTGAAGCCGTCCATGTGCTCTATCTGATGAGTAATGGCCTCGGTGGTTCTCGCCGCCGAGAGGCTTGATTTAGCTGTTCGAGGGTTGATGTAGGGTCAAACGTTGTCGGTTTGACTCGGAACTTGACGTGGAGCCTTTTGGAAGTATTTTGAGACCATCCATCGGCCCTGATCGAAGATTTGGTGTCTCCGATGCTTTTGCCGCCGAGAGCTCCTTTTCGGCTGTCTGAGAAGCGAAGTTAGGCCAAATGATTTTGAAATGGCCCGAAACTTTTTGTGTACTCCTCTTTTGGCTGTCTTGAAGAATCTTGCAGTTTTTGTTTGATTCTGACAAGATTTGATTTTTGGAAGCAGCATTGCCTATTTATTGCAGGTTGCGACTTCATGTAGCTCTTTGGATCTTGAAGAGGCAAAGTGACATTTTTGGTGTCAACAAATGCCCCCTCGAGGTACAGCGACGAGTTGCTTAACTTTTGTAGTCGATGTGCCTCGAAGAGATTTTCGAAGGAGAGCCTGTGACTTGACCAAGAGTCTTTGAGCAGTCTTTCTTTTTGGTATTTGTAGCCTTTTGAGCTTCCAGGGGAATTTTATGGTAGTGAAAGGGATCACGTACCATCTCGAGGCAAAGTTTTGAAGATGACATCAGGGATGTGGATTTGGGTTTTGACCTTGTGACCTAACAGGCTATATGTGGCAGGTTAGGGGGTCGGGTTTGGTTTTGATCGTGTGACCCAACAAGCTGTATGTGGAATGTTGGGGGATCAATTCTGGTTTTGATCTTGTGACCTAACAGGCTGTATGTGGCAAGTTAGGGGATCAGGTTTTGGTTTTTGGTTTTGGTCTTGTGACCTAACAGGCTGTATGTGGCAAGTTAGGGGACCAGGATTTGGTTTGATTTTTGTAGAATGTCAATTTCAAGATTTTGGCTCAATTTGGTAGATGAGGCTGGATGGTTTGATTTTTGGAAGCTCATGGAGCTTGGAATTTTCTTTTGTATGGTCCAATCAACTCAAAAGAGGCATGGAACCATTTTTGTATGCTCTTGGTAAGAGGGATTTCTCTTTGACTAAAAGCCCAAAATTTTTTTTTTTTTTTTTTGTGCCTTGGTGGTCAAACCTGGCTCATATGGGCTAACCCATGGGACCTTAAGCTTTTGAAATGACTTAGATCTCATATGGTGTCATTTTTGTAAAGAATATCCAAAAATATCTCATTTGGATAGAGAATATCTAAGAATATCTTTACTTGGAGATAATCTCTCATGATCCCTTTATTTTGGGATAGGATATCTGAAGATATCTTTCTTTTGGGAAAGAATCCGTCATCGATTTCTTTTTGGGAGAAAATCCTTCAAGATATCTTTCTTTGGGAAAGAATCTTTCTAATCTCTTTCTTTTGGTAAGGTTACTAATTAGTAACACTTACCTCTTTCTTCTTTCCTTCTTTGGTTTGCTCTCCTCTATAAAAGCAAGGAGAAGGTTGGATCTCTTGCTCTTATTACTTTCTTTTGCAATAATCTCAAGAGGGCTTCAAGACCAAGAGTTCTTCTTCTTCAAGATCTTCAAGACTTTTCTTCTTCTTTTCCATCAATGGCTTCAAGTAAGTTCCCTTTTTTTCAAGAAAACTCCATTTTAGGAAAAATAAAGTTCTTTTTTTTTTGTTTCGTTTTCTTTTCTTCTTTTTTTTTCTTTCACGTGTTTGCTTCTTTTTTTTTTTTGCTTTCTTTTCTTTTTCTTTTTTTTTTGTTTTGTTTTTTTTTTTTGTTGTTTGTGGGCCGTACGGACAGATCCGTACGGATCTGGCCGTACGGCCACGTGGCCTGTGGGCCATCTCCCTTTTTTTTCTTCTTTTTTTTTGTTTTCTTTCCCTCCTTTTTTTTTTGAGAAAGTTTCTTTTCTTTTTTTTTTGTTTTCTTTCCCTTTTTTTTTGAGAAAGTTTCTTTTCTTTTTTTTTTTGCTCATCATGATAATGCCCCTCTTTTTTTTTGGCAAACCTAGATGTTCATGCATGCATTCAATTGTAAATTAAACTTGTAGCATGATGTGATAGCATACCTGAAAGTTTTCGCAAATTTGGGAATTTGGAGCTCGCAGTGATGTTGAGCCCTTCCTGATTTTGCGGAGACTTTGAGGTTTCGAAAGTTTGGAGTTTCGGAGCTCGCAGCGATGTTGAGCCCATCTTCAAGCTTTCTTATTTCTTTCGGGATAGTTCCTTTTCTTCGGAATTGCCCCGTCATCATGTCAAAATTTCGCCAGATTTTTTTAGCGAGATTCTGTCATTTGATGTTTGATCTTTTTCTTTTCCATCCTTTTCAGGTGGTTCCTCCACAGCGAACAAGGGTAAAGAGCCTGCTACAAGCGTACCTCGTCGATCTTCTAGATCTTCTAATCCGGCCGTTCAGCAGGCTTTTGAGAAGGTCCAGTATGTTGAGAGAAATCTGGAAGAGTGCGACTCCCTCAACAGAGATGAGATGAGGCAGCGACTGATCGCTCTCAAGGGAGAGGAGTTCTATAAGATCATGGTAAGCAGTCGTCCATGGGTGATGGAAGATCAGAGCGTTTTGCCCAAGCCTACCTTCTTCTTTGGTGATGCAGTCCCTGATGACATGACATACCAGAGGAGATGTTTTCAGTTTTCTTTCACAGCAGATGGTGAGAAGAAGACTGTTGCTACCCGGTCGACGTTTGATCGCACCGTCTCGATTCTGAGCCTTGCCCCCACGTGCCCTAAGAGGGAAGATCCTCCAAGTTGGGTGAGAAGGACAAATGTAATCAAGACCGGGGTTTTTGTTGGCGGTTCTCCTGGATATACGGAGAGGTCGCCTGTTGACATGGACCTGTTGATGCCATCCAGCGGCTACCAGGGCTCTGATTATCCGTCGGTCGATTTGAGAGCGGTGGGCCTTGGTATTTTCATCGGTGACGGCAGCAATTGGATCAAGCCTTTTCGACTTCGAGGCCGTTTCAATGCTGACTCCGAATGGAAGTCGTGGACTGTTCGCGTCCTGCTGATTGGTGGCGCCGTTTTGAAGGAAGCCGGGATTTTTGATGCGGTCCGCGCCTTTAGGGAGACCGTGATCTTTTTCGACGAGGCCTTCATGGCTATGCTGGAGTCATTCCTCCCACAAACCAATACCTTCGTTGTGACGAATGGTGAGATTGGTTTTTCTTTGAAGGAGCTGAGCGCCATTACTGGATTGCCCATCCTCGGCAAACTCTATGAGGAGTTTATGCCGATTGACAGCGTCCTCGAGGGACAGTCTGAGGAGTTCAGGCTTCTATACTTTCAGCTCGTCGCCTTCTATGATTTTTTGAAGGAGAAGGGGGGTTTGAAAGTTAGATCCAGCAGTTGGAAGAGTTTTAGCTCTTCATTCCCCAACTTTTTTGATAGCAGGGAGTCTTCTGATAGCGTGACTCAAGAAGCCGGAGCTCAGGATCCAAGTTCAAAGAAGATCTTGGCCATGCAAGAAGAGTTGAGAGATTTCTGTGCAAGTACAAACGCCATATGTCCTGACATTGCACTGAGGAGAGATCTCGCTGTTTACCTCACTTATTGGCTTGGTGAGGCTGTTTTTGCTGGAGGAGATGGAACGCACATCAGGCCGCATTGTATTTTTTCCGGCTTGTCAGATGGCGTTTGGAGAGCAGCTTGCTTTGGTGCCAGCTCTTTACTCCTACTTGTGTACCGAACTGCAGGCTACTGCTTTTTTTGTTCGGCTTGGGCTTCCCATGAATAGGGTATTTTTAGCCCATATCTTTTATTCGTGGTATGTATACCACTGTCCTGGCTTCCATCGGCTGGGTGCTGCACAGGATGATGATCCTCTGATGATTCGACTGGCTAAGGGCAAAGCCGTGTCCGAATCACTTTTGTTTGCCCGCATGAGGATCCGACGGTTCAGGGACGTCGAGATGGGGCAGTCTTTAGTGAAGCTTTCTCCGGAGTTGCCGAAGAAGGCTTTTGATTTTGGTGCCTCCCGAGACTCTACCAGGGCGGGGTCGGGAAGGCATTATTCCTTGACAAATGCAGAGAGAGAGAGTGGCTTTTCAGCATACGTGTCGGCACGATGGTGTACCGCAGACATCTTTTCGTCGACATCCAGCCGTATGTACCCTCTCGCTTTGCTTTGCAGCTGGGCTTTTCTCAAGGCGTTGTTGGAGCGCCTTCAAGCATGGTGAAGCGCTTTGGAGGCTTACAGGACGGGAGAAATGCATGGGCTTTCTATAGTGCTGAAGACACTACAGCCATGATTTCTTATCCTGTGTTGCTGACTTCCCGGACTGCCGGCTTTGCGAAGTGGTTCGCGGAGAGCTTTTCGGCATATCGGGGGCTTTCCAAGAAGGAGCTTGATGTGAAGCTGGCATCTGGAAAGGGCCTTGGAAAGTCGGATGGCGTCCGGCGAGAGGAAGTTTGGGCCTTCCTTTCTGGAGAGAAGCACAAGATAGGCTTTCTCGGTGACCAGGGCGTCATTGGTTCTGAAGCTGTTCGAGAAATACCTGATGAGGCTTTGGAGCAGCTAGAACAGGAGGAAGCCGAACTTGGCGCTTGGATGCAAGCGGCACAGAGGCAAGCTTCCGTGGAGTCTACTGGCAAGAGTAGACCATCCAGTGAGGAGTCAAGTGGGAAACCTGACTCTGACAGTGGGGCAGGTTCCTCTAAGAAGCGAGCCCGCCGGGGTAAGAGGGGGAGGAGTCATCATCATAGCAAGGGGCAGCATGAGGACTCTCCTGACTTGGAAGTTCCTCTTACTATCGATGAGGATGTGCCAGTGGATGCTGACGAGCCTCCAGAGAAGAGAAGCCGAGAAGAAGAGACCGTTGGTGAAGGTATGATTCTTCCTTTTTCTCTTTCCATTTCTTTTCATGGGATTTTTTCCATGTTCTGATTTGCTTCTTGTTTTCTGTTTTTCTTCTTTTTTTTTTTTTAGCAGAGGAAGACTTGGTGATGCCTGAGGTCCCAACCGATGAGGTGGTGATGGATCCTGTCGAGGCACCTGAAGAAGAACCGAGGGACTTTGGGGTAGATCCAGAATCTCCAATTGGTACGACTTCTTTTGCTCTTTTTTTGTTAATTTTTTTTTTTTGAGTTTGTGACTTGGTTTGCTAACACATTTTTTTTGTCAGCTGACTTACCACAGGGTTCTGATGACTTTGAACCATCGATGGACGCAAATGTTGATGATGCTTTCGATGAGTTCATGGAGGAAGAGAGTGTTCCGCCAGTCGTCGAAGAAGGTATTTTATAGTAATAACCCTGATAATGATTTTCAAACAAGATTATATTCATACCTTTTTGTGTTTCTTTGGCAGGTTTTGAAGTGACAGAGGAGGGTCCGTCGCTTCCAGAGCAAGGGATGCCAGAGGTTAATCCAGAGGTAGAGACTCCTGGGACCAGTTCTGACAATGTTGAGGAGATTCCTCGCGCTGAGATTCCTTCTCGAGCCGGAGCAGCTTCAACTGGAAAGAGTTCTTTTGTTACTCTTTCAACAGATGATGACATGAGCAGCCGACCAACGGAGTTGGGCGAATCTTCAGCTGGGCCATCTCTTCTTTTTGCGAAGAAGGTGGTGGTGCGAGTTCTGAGCTCTTGGATTGAGACTCTCTTTTCTGGGCACTTGGAAGCCGGATTTAGCATGATCCAGCATGTGCGTGAGATTCTCGGTGATGCTGAAGAGGCTGGTCTGAATGTCACAGATGCCAGGGCGATCGTTAATAGGATCATTGAGCTGGGTGACAAGTGGTTTGAGACCATGGGTTTTTCTGACGATCAGTTCTTCAAGGAGATGTTCTTGGACCCTGCGGATAAGGCTCAATCTGACCTGGATGAGGCTACAGAAAGCAAGAAGCAGGCAGTCTGAGAGAGGAACTTAGAAAAGATAACCATCATTAGGCTGACACATGACCTTAACATCCTTGATAGGGAGGTCGATGAGGCCAGGAAACGTCTTGAGCATCTGCAGGCACAAGTCGCTGCCAAGTGGACTGAAATAATAGAGGCTCGTGAAAGGGAGACTGCTCTGATTCATCGAGTTGCGGATGCCAATTGAGTTCTCAAAAGGAAGTCTGATGAGAACAAACAATGGAAAACCGCTCGAGGGAAGCTTCCCAGTGCGAAAGAAGGGTTATAGCCCACCCCAGCATCTCATGGCAGGTTCCTGAAGAAGCGTGCCTTGGAATCCTTGACGGATGAGGCCAAAAGTTTGCTTAAGGAGCTGAACTCTTGGCTGGAGACCATTTTTGATTGAGCTCCTGTATACAGAAACCATCCTTCTTTCTCTTTTTTTTTTTTGGTACCACTTGTATTTTTTTGGTACTTTTTTTTTGTAGTGCTTGTGAACACTTTCTTTTTTTTTTTTGGTACCACATGTATTTTTTTTGGTACTCTTTTTTTTGTAGTGCTTGTGAACACTTTCTTTTTTTTTTGGTACCACATGTATTTTTTGGTACTCTTTTTTTTTGTTATCCCTACGCTCACTTGAATCTTTTTGTGATAAAAGTAATTGCTAAATGGGATGCTCTTTTTTTTTTTATCCCTACGCTCACTTGAATCTTTTTGTGATAAAAGTAATTGCTAAATGGGATTTGATCAAAAGGTTGTCATTTTGTGAAAATGTTTTGTCAAGTGATTGTTTTGGCATGAAAGCCAGGTTTTTGTTTGTGGCATGGAAGCCAATTTTGGCATGAGAGCCAGCTTTTCTTGTGGCATTGATAGCCGAGTTTTTTTTTTTTGTGGCATCTATAGCCAGTTTTTGTGGCATTGATAGCCGAATTTGTTTTGGTGGCATTGATAGCCGGTTTGTTTTGTGGCATCTATAGCCGGTTTTTGGTGGCATTGATAGCCTGTTTTGTTTTGGTGGCATTGATAGCCGTTTTGTTTTTTTTTTTTTTTTTTTAAATCCAAGTTTTTTGTTTGTGGCATTGATAGCCGGTTTTGTTTTGGTGGCATTGATAGCCGGTTTGTGGCATTTATAGCCTGTTTTGATGGCATTTATAGCCGGTTTGTGGCATTTATAGCCTGTTTTGATGGCATTTATAGCCGGTTTGGTTTTCAAAAAATGCAAGTATCGACTAAAAGTCGCCTCCCTGCTGAATGTTCTTGCAAGTATCGATGGAATGTCGCATCCTTGCTCATTCGGTTGCGAGTATCGATGGAATGTCGCATCCTCGCGGATTTGGGTGCAAGTATCGATGGAATGTCGCATCCTTGCTGTGAGGACCCGTCCCTAGACATACCTGGTGGGACCCAATTTGACCAAGTCAACCATAGGTTATCCTAATTACAGATGGACTTCCCTTGGAGAATTATGAATTTAACCTTAGGATGACCCAACTAACCGTGGCCTGACCCATTACCCATTAATTAAGAGGGCACTTTAGTCAAACCCTACCCCACCTTAATCCCATGTGAGCCCCACCTCACTCATCTCACTCTCATCACACCCCCCATCTCATTTTCCCCTTTTTCCCCATTCCCTATTCTAGGTCACGATGGAGACCCTTTCCCCTCTCTTCTCATTCACTCCACACCAACACAACACAGCAGCCCCTCCATCTCCATTTCTCTCATTCCTCTCTTCCTCTCATCTCTCTCGTTTTCTCTCCCTCCCTCTCGGCTTGCTGCCTCTCGCCGCCGGACCACGCCGCCACGACGCCGGCCACCTCTCTTCTCCTCTCTCTTCTCCTTTCTCCATCCCCTCATCTCCCTCATCCATCTCTTCTTCTCCCAACCCTTGCCGCCCACTGCCGCCGGACTCCGAGCACGGCGCCATCGCCATCGCCGTGGATGATCTCCTCGATCACTGGCAGCCACTCCACCTCTCTTTTCTCCATTTTTCGTTTCTTCTTCCCTTCCCTGTTTCTCTGTTTCCTTTCTCTGTTTTCTCGTTCTCCCTTAATCCTCTCTCACTCCTCCCAGCCAACGAAATTACCCAGCCCCTCCATTCTCTCTATTTTCCATTTCTTTCCCTCTCTCTCTCTCTCTCTGTTTTCCCCATTCTTCCCCTTCACTGTCTTACTCTTTCTCTCTAATTCTCCATTTCCATCTCTCTCTATTTCCCCCATTTCCCTTTCTCTGTTTCTCTCTTTCTTTCTCTATTCTTTCTCTTTCTTCTCTCTCCCTCACTCACTTCACTCACTGCCCACAAGACTGAGCACCCATCTCACCATTATCTCTCTCTCTTTTTAATTCTTTCTCTCTGTACTCCATTCTTTCTTTCTTTCTGTTTTCACCCTTTCCCTTACCCAATGAACCACCATCATCACCACTAATTTAGTGGGCCACCAATCAAGTGGGCCCCACAACCTTCGATCATCACCATCATCTCCGCATGGACCCCACAAGCTTCTCATCTCCAATTTGCAAGCCACCACCCCATTCCCTTCATTGTTTGGTAAGCCCTTCTTCCCCTTAGGTTTGGATTAATAATTGGGTGTAGTAGTGTATTTAGTAGCTTAGAGCTTCCCATTGATTTATGTTTTAATTTAGTTTTACTTTGCTAATTATTCCTTAGGTTTGATTTGTTGGGCTTTGAGCTAGTGCTTTTGGATTTGGGCATCTCCAACGAAAGGCAAGTAGACATGCTTAGATTCTTTAATTAAATTGATTAACATGCTTAGATTGGTAATTACTGTCTTTTATGGATGTTTGGCATGATTTCTGTATTTGGATGGTTGATTGGATGATAAGATGTATAGAATTGTTAGTCTAAGCTCTTTTTATGTGTATTTGGCCATTGATGGATGAGAATCCCTCATTTGGAAGATCAATGGCCCACTTGTGATGAGATCATGATATAGGAGATGTGTTTGATGTTTGGAAGTGTCTGGTGAATATTGGAATGAAAAGGGAGAAATCCAGGAATTACGGTACTTGCAACAGTATTCAGCTAGGCGGCCGAACTCAGAGCAGGTTGGCCGAGCTCAGAGCCTAGTTGATCGAGCTCAGTGCTTGGTTGGCCGAGCTCAGAGCAGGTTGGCCGAGCTCACAGCCTAGTTGGCCGAGCTCAGAGCAGTTTGGCCGAGCTCAGTGCCTAGTTGGCCGAGCTCAGAGCAGTTTGGCCGAGCTCAGTGCCTAGTTGGCCGAGCTCAATGCCTGGTTGGCCGAGCTCAGAACAATTTGGCCGAGCTCAGTGTATGGTTGGCCGAGCTCAGAGTAGGATGGCCGAGCTCAGTGTATACATTGACATTTCCCAGATTTGTACCCTTTTATGATTTGATCATGTGTGGGCCCCGTTGACCTTCCATTTGGACTATTTGGGATACGCTATACACGAGTCAAGGGCCGGGCTTAACCTTGACCCGTGTAGCCATCTAAGTAGGGTCTTGGGTTGTAAAACGGAACCTGATTCAAGGGTTATGGATGTCTTATGATGCTAAATACCTACAGGAGCACCAAGGATACTTAATAAGCATCTGGGACTCCGTGATCACTGTCTTAGGTGGAGTGGGACCTTGGACCTGAATAGAGGGGCAGCAATCATCGATGGATTTGGGATGTGTGGTATCTATGTTGATGAAACGGACACTAAGGCTGGCTGGTAGATCCGAACCTTGGATGTAGGCCTTGAGAGGTACTATAAATCAGGGCATTGCACTTAGGCTCTGATCCATGATCACGGTCCGTATTGGATGAGATGTCAGGACATGGCACTTGAAGTCCTGACCGATAATATTGGGAACTTAACGATAGATACTAATAGACGGACTGTATATTGAGATAATACTAATTAAGCGTATAGAGAAGCGGAGTTTACAAGGGTATGCACTATTAACTGTTGGGAACCACAAGGATGGACTAGCTATACCCAAACTCCGTGTCTCGTACCCTTGACTATTATCATCTCATATTAAGGATAATAAGGCTATCTAGTTCGGAGTACCCCCACCCAGTGATCTGTAGATTTGTGGTTGTACGATTAGTCTGCCGAGGGTTATGATGCCGGCATGGATATTGATATTGATTAGTCTGCCGAGGGTTATGATGCCGGCATGGACTTTGATATTGTGATGTGATTGACACAGTAGGTACCAGGTGTGGGTGGGGTACTGAGACCGCCGGCGCTCGGACCGGGTGTATGGATGGACGGTGATATTGATCTAGCACGTAAGTCCAATGACTGGGACTTGGCCGTGGCTATGGATATTGTTGGTTGAGATAGCACATAAGACCAATGGCTGTGACTTGGCTGTAGCTATGGACATTGATGGATTCTTGTACGCTCTTATTCGACGTGACGACAACTGTGGGTGGCTATGACCCCCATGGTTGGTGTCCATCGACAGTTGTTGGGACGATGACGATGGGCTGGCTCTGACCCCCACGTCCTTTGTACTTCAACTGTGGACGTACCTTGGTGTGCTTCTATGTATGTATATTGGATGTATGAATATTATATATTATGGATATCATTGTTTATTGCCTTTAACTGCCGCCGTTGATACGGTTGGATCTGGATGCGATGGATACGACTATGGTAATGTCACTTCCTCTGTTTACTTCTGCTACTGATGACTCTGATGTGCTTGTGTGGTTTATCTGATGTTTTGATGGCTTCTCTTATCTACTTGTTAGGTTGTATCAAACATCTGTTATAGCAATATCTCGATTTTCGTTTATGCACTACACTCTACACCGTTTTCTGTTGCACTCTGATATTCTATATTATTATCGAGATACTAATCATGCAGGTACAGCTGGGATCAGGTATGGTCCTCTTTCCTATCTAATTATATAATGTATTGCCATCTAAACATGCCTATTTGCCTGGCTCATCGAGCCTGACCCAATCCTTGGTGTTTTCAGGTATCTTCTCTTCCGCTTTCTTGATTGGTGGTTTGTTTGGCGACTGATCCGTTGCCGCAGGGTTCAGAGAATGATGCATTTGGTGCATCGTGAGGCGTCTATCATATAGATCTCTATTCTTTCCTTTTCTTGTAGCTGGCCGTGTTGGCCTAGGACTGAATAGTTAGTTTAATTATGGAAAGTACCTTGTAATCTTTTAAAGTGAAACAAAATTTTAGGGCCTTGTCCATTTACCTGCTCATATGAGATTCACACTTGATTATATTATTGGATTTTCCGCATCTCTTAGGTACTTTCTCGTAGCGCCCCGAGATTCGAGGCGCCCGGATTTTGGGGCGTTACACTTGCTTTTCAAAAATTTTGGTTTTGCGGGTACTGACTTGATGTCGTTTCCCCACTATTTTTGAAGTTTGTGGTTTTTTTTGAACCTTTGGGCTATGGATATCAACTGAAATGTTGCGTCTCCACAGTTTTTTTAGGTTTTTTCGAACCTTTGAAATTTGGGTTGTGGATATCAACTGAAATGTTGCATCTCCACAGTTTTGGATTTCGCAAGTACCGACGAATGTCGCTTCCTTGCGATTTTGGAAGTGTGAACGTGGTTCGCTTGCTTCCGATTTGTGCGAGTATCGACTAAGCGTCGCTTCCTCGCGGTTTTTTGAAAAATTTTTTTTTTTTTTTTTGTTTAAAGACACGAGGGTCATAAGTTTTGACCTAAAACCATTTTGGCGGTAAAAGGCAGGGTGGACTAGGGTGGAAATCCCTGAGTCCGGATTTTGTTTCAAACCATGAATTTTGGGTTCAAGGGTTGAAAATTTTGGTCAAGTTAGGGAAAGGTTCCTAAACTTGGATATATATTTTTTTTGAACAATGAAACGATGAAAGTAAGCATTGTTTTAGATTTCTAGAAATTTCAACATTTGATATGAAAATTCTAAAAAAAAGGGTGGGTTTAGCGAGCGTGTACCTGGAAACCGGCTTTGGCCGTGCAGGCATTGCTCTTACCCAGTTGGGTAAGTCTTCAAGGGTAGTACCGCTTTAAGAACTTGCCGTTGATAGGCAGCATACATATGTCACCTTCCATGTTTAGGAGTGCGTATGCACCATTAGAGAAAACCTTGTCGATGACGTAGGGTCCCTCCTATTTTGGCTCAAATTTGCCTTTGGACTTGTGAGCGAAGACCATTGGTCTTTTTACCGCAGGAACCAAGTCACTCTTTTTGTAGGCACGTTGCCTGACCTTTTTATCGAAAGATCCTGTCATACGTGCTTGGTAAAGTTCAATGCTTTGTTGAGCTTCGAGCCGTCTCTCATCGAGATTGTCCAGCTCATGGAGTCGCAATTTGACATTGCCTTCTTGAGTCATGTCATTTTGCAAGGATACCCTCAAGGAAGGAATTTGTACTTCCAAGGGCACGACAGCTTCGCATCCATAGACCAAGGAGAATGGTGTGCTATGGGTTGGTCCTCGAACGGTGGTTCGATAGGCCCACAAAGCTTCGGACATTTTGTCGCTCCAGTCTCTTTTGTGACTAGAGACCATTTTTTTGAGGATTTTGCAGAGTGTCTTGTTGAAAGCTTCTGCTAACCCGTTTGCTGCCGGATTGTATGGAGTCGAAGGACAGCTTTGGATTTTGTATTTGTCGCAGAACCTGTAGAATCGATGATCCCGGAACTGTGGTCCGTTATCATGGACGAATCTTTTGGGTATGCCGAAACGACAAATGATGTTGGTGCGTAGGAACTGAAGGACTGATGAGGTCTTCATTTCGTTAAACGCAAATGCTTCTGACCACTTGGAGAAGTAATCCGTAGCGGCGAAGATGAAGCGATGACCTTTGCTTGAAGGGGGAGAAATAGGACCTATGATGTCCATACCCCAGGCTTCGAAAGGCCATGAGATCGCTGTAGGATGCAGCCATTCTGGAGGCATGTGAATGTAATCTCCATGAACTTGGCATTGTTGGCAGCGCTTAGCAAATTGCATTGCGTCAGCTACCATGGTAGGCCAATAATATCCTAACCTTTTTATCTGATCATAGAGCTTAGGTCCAGCCTGATGAGCTCCACAAAGACCGGCATGAACTTCTTTGAGTGTTTCTTCAGCCTCTTGTTGTGACAAGCAGCGTAGAAGTACTCCGTTGAAGGATTTCTTGTAAAGGATTTTTGAAGGAATATCCAAATGGAAGCTTGGGGTTCGCCTTTGGATGCTTACCCGTTCTTTTGGATCTTCAGGTAGGATTCCGAACATAATGTAATCAATGAACGGATCCCTCCAGTCGCCGATTGAAGTTTGAAGGATTGAAATCCGACTTCCGACCACTTGGTGGCATTCAGCAACTGCTTGGTGTGTGTTAAGAGGAGGAAGGATTCTCCTTTCGCACACTGTGATTTGCATGTTTTCCCCTTCCTGGATTGCCATGGATGCGGCAAGTCCGGCTAGGGCATCTGCACGTATGTTTTCACCTCTACGAATGTGGGTGATGTGACAGATGTCAAACTTTTGCAGAAGTGATTGTGCCTTGTTGTAGTAGGGCAACAAATCTGGCTCCCTGACTTCAAATTTCTGATTCATCTGGTTGACGATCAGTTGAGAGTCTCCAAAGACTTCCAGCATGGAGATACCGGATTCGATGGCGAGTTCCAATCCTAAGATCAGAGCTTGATATTCAGCTGCATTGTTTGTGCATGGTTCAAGTAGCGAGAAAGCGTGCGGAATCATGTATTTGTCGGGGCTAACAAAGAGGATGCCAACTCCCGAGATCAGCTGTCTTTTTTCATTTGTCTTGGTTGCACCGTCAAAGTACATATCCCAGGACGCACTTTGTGAGAAAGTCTCCACATTGTAGACTGGTTCGTCTGGGAGATCATCTCTGAGTGGAGAATCTTTAGGCAATGGATGCTCTGCGAGGAAGTCCGCTAGAGCTTGCCCTTTGATTGCTTTTTGCGGTACATACCTAATATCAAATTGTGACAGAAGGATGGACCATTTTGCCAGTCGAGCATTGAGAGAACCTGCCTTTGTGACAAGGACCTTCAAGAGGTTGACCCTCGAGACCAGGTAGACTGTGTTGGAAAGTAAGTAGTGACGCAGCTTTTGTACGGCGAACATCACTGCAAGACATTCTTTTTCGACTGGAGAGTAGCGATGCTCTGCACCTACTAGCATGCGGCTGAGGTAATATAGAGCAGCTTCTTTTCTTTGATCATTTTCTTGCGCAAGCAGAGCTCCCAAAGATTGATCAAGGGCTCTTGTGTACAAGATGAATAGTTTTCCTGTGGTAGGAGCAGCTAACACTGGAGGTTTTGTCAGGTATTACTTGATGTCTTGGAAAGCAGCTTCACAGTCAGCATCCCAGACAAAGTTTACACCCTTTTTCATCAACCGGGAGAATGGACGGCATTTCCTCGAAAGATTGGAGATGAACCGTCTGATGTAGGCTAATCTCCCTTGAAGCCCTTTGAGTTCTCTCAAGGTTTTTGGAGAGGGCATTTCTAGAATGGCTTTGACTTTTATGGGGTCAAGCTCTATTCCAGCTTTCCGAACTAAGAATCCGAGGAACTTACCCGACGAGACGCCGAAGAAGCATTTCAATGGATTCATTCGCAGTTTGTGTTTGCGAAGCCGGAGGAAGACTTCTCGAAGGTTTTCGAGATGATCTTCTTTTCTTTTGCTTTTGACGGCGAGGTCATCAACGTAACATTCAACCGTCTTGTGCTGCATATCTTGGAATATTTTCAACATAGCCCTCTGATATGTGGCACCAGCATTCTTCAGACCAAATGGCATGACAGTGTAACAATACACGCCAAATGGGGTTCGAAAGGATGTATGTTTTTCATCCTCAGGATGCATCTTTATCTGATTGTAGCCAGAGAAACCATCCATGAATGTCATTCGCTCGAATCCACAGGTATTATCAATCATTACCTCTGGTATGGGGAGCGGAAATTCATCTTTTGGGCATGCGCCATTCAGGTCTCTATAGTCAATACAGACCCTGATCTGCCCATTTTTATTTGTCACGGGGACAATGTTGGCCAACCATTCAGGATGTTGTTCCTCACGGATGAAGCCGACGCTTTTGAGTTTTTGAACTTCTTGTTCAATTTTATCCATCACATCTGGACGGAATCTTCTTTGGCCTTGCTTGACAGGCTTGATGTCTTCTTGAAGATTGAGTTTGTGAACTGCTACTTTGGGGTCTAAGCCTGGCATTTCAGCGTAAGACCATGCAAAGCAATCAACGAACTCACGAAGAAAGGCGATATACTCAGGTAACTCATCATCCTTTATATTCTTGCTTATGAATACAGGACGTGGGTTATCTGGTGTTCCCAAGTCTATCTTTTGAACAGGATCTTCTGTTGGAAGGTTCGAAGGTGGTTCCTCCACAATATTTTCGGAGGCTTCCAGCTCAACGAAACCTTCTGGGGTTTCAAGGGCATTTCCAGACCAAGGTTTTGTTCCTTTCCACGGGTCTTCTTGATCGGTAATTTTCCCAAGGCTTGCTATGAGATGATCCCAATTGCCTGTTGAAACCGAGTCGAAGTAGGCTACTTCTTTTGGAGATGAGAGTTCTTCTGGGTCAGAAGTCCACACGTCTGTGCCATCGGACAACTCCTCTTCATTTTCGGAGAAATCGTGCCAATTGGATGAGCTTCTTGGATCTTTGTCAGGTGACTCATCAAAGAGATATCCAGGGAGATCGATGTCTTCATGGACTTGAGATGTTGAGGCTCGGTCAGTATATTGACTTTTAAGCCTTTGTGTCAACTGTCTCAAGGGAGTGTCAGGATCATACCCTAACCCGTGTGAAGACTTTTCTACATAGCCGTAGAGTCTCCAATCTTCCAGCTGGCTTTTGGTCAAGACGGGCCCCAATGGCGTGAGAATACCGCGTCCTTCTCCCAAACCGACTGGGTTTTGAGCGTCATAGCCCATTTTCTTCATAATAGCTTGTGCCACAAAACTGTATAAGGATAGTTGAGGCGTACCTTTATTTTGGAAAGGTTCAAGCATGGAGTTTGATGAAGAAGCATCCGATCTATGGAAGAAGATCGGCTTTTCCTTTGTTGAAGTTGTTGGAACAACGAAGGAAGCTGACGTAGGATCTTCTATGTCAGAAGTTGTCTCCATTGGAGTAAGAGCAGGCTGAACTTGCTGAGTGTCAGCTTGGCTTGACGACGTCTTCTGGCTCTGAATCCGAGTCCGTGTCTTGCATGATAGACACGAAAGAGACAACAAATTTGCCCCCAGGCTTTTGTTTTGCCTTCTTCACTTTAGTTGTGATGACCAAAGGCTTTGAAGATTTGAGGGAGATGATGAAGGGAGTTTGCATGCTCTCTTCAGATTTACCGGATGGTTTATTTTCTTCCGGTGATTGTTGAGGAGCTTTGCCTTTATCTTTCTGGAGATTTTCGGCAAAGGATGCTGTGTGCTTTTCCTCTTCTTCTTTTTCACCTTCATACATCTGTGAGTCTGCGAAGTGGACTTCTTTACCTTTGAAGGGTTTTCTGTCCGCAAAGACTCAATGTATCATGCCGTCGTTGCCAACAAACTTGATGCATTGATGTAGAGTTGAAGGGACAACACCATTCTCATGGATCCAAGGGCGTCCGAGAAGGATGTTGTAGCATGAAGGGGTCTTTATTGCATACACTGTGACCTCAGAGATAAGATCACCTATCTGCAATTTGAGTACTCCCATCGTATCCAAAGATAGATACAGATGTGTGGCTCAGTTTGCTAGGTGGGATGCCCAACTCTTCAAGAGCCGATGTGGAGATGAGGTTGAGTGCAGAACCTGGGTCGATCTGAACTCTATGCATAGGCATTTCCTTGATATACCCTGTGAAGTACAGGGGTCGGTTATGCCTGGTTTCGCCAAGTAGGAGGTCATCCTTTGTGAAGGCGATGGTTGCACTGGCTGCTTTTTTAACCGAGAGGCATTCAATGTATGATCCCTCAGTTTTCTTCTTTTCTCCCTTTGAGGAGGCTTCTGAGTTTTTGACCCGGTAATCCATTTCAATTTGGAGGACTTGCGGGGCATGTTTGTCGACATCCTCATTCAGCTTTTGTAATTCCGAAATGAGATTATCACGAGTGTGCGGAGACATTCGCAACAAATCTAGGATGTGTAGACGTGCAGGTATGTGCTTGAAATGTTCAATCAAGTCATACTTGAAAGCCTCCTTAGGGCCTGCATGTTCATCATTGTTGCCACTAGGGGCGCTTACAACATCTTTTCCCGAAGGATTTACATATGTAAAGGAAGATTGGTTGTAATTTTTGTGGTAGTCCCGGCCAGAGCGGGTGCCTCTACCAACTTCGAGAGCTTCTTGAGAAGGGTCTTCGTTTGGAAGATTGTCTTCAGGATCAAGAGGCTGTCGTTTTTCATTTGCTGAGGATGTATCAGCAGCAGAGTTACCATCCTCAGTGATTGTGTTGTTAGATCTCGTGATCACTGAGAGGGGGGGGTGAATCAGTGATCTCTTTTAAACAGGTCCTTACTAACAACAATTCAAATCAAACCACACAATTGACACCAGATTTTACGTGGTTCACCAAAAGGCTACGTCCACGGTTCAATCCCGTCCGAACAACAATCCGGTACAGGTCTGAATCTTATTTAGTCGCACCGACGACAAAGAGCACCAACCCTTAAATTCAGATAGCACCAACTATCTAGGAAGCACCGACTCCCTTAGGTTTCAGATAGCACCAACTATCTAGGAAGCTACAACTCCCTTTACAATTTGTCTGCACCCACAGACAGGATCACCAAACCCCAAAACACCAAGCACCAACTTGATGATTACAGCAAAGAAGATAAACTGATCTACAGCCCTTTCCCCTCTACAATTCTCTCTCTCTCAATCCCTTACAAATAGAAATCTAAAGCATAAAAGAGAGACTTATCTTATGAACGAAAATACCATCTTCATGAGGCTTCAAATTCGTCCACACTTGCTGTAGAAAGTTGCTCCACAACAGCAAGACACAAGCACCTTCTTCTCCAAGCACTCTTTCTCCAAAACTCTCTCAAGCTCTTCTTTCTTTGATGCTTGTTATTGAAAACGAGATTAGGAGTGTTTATATAGGTTTTAGCAACCCCAAAGAGTGTCCAAAATAGGCTACAATTCGTTTAGAAAGAGTCCCAAACGAATTACCAAAAATTCCTAACTTTTAGCAAAAGACTTCTAATTCTGCAATACTTGCTGTCTGTGTGTGCTCGGTCGACCGGCTGGGGACCTCGGTCGACCGGGTGAACTGGGCGCCTGACGAACTTTCAAAAAGTTGTAAGTTGTCAAATTCTGGAACCGAGCTCGGTCGACATCCTGGAAGCCTCGGTCGACCTCGTGCATGCTCGGTCGACCGCACCAGGAGCTGGGTCGACCGGATGACCTCTGTGTCAAAAAATAACTGTAAGCTCTGATTTTGCACTTTCTTCATGCTCGGTCGACCGGCCAGGGAGCTCGGTCGACCGGGTACACTGCACCAGGAAAAACTGATTTTCTTCACTGTTTTCCTTTTTCATTCTTCTTGAGCTCTATCACTTCCACTCTTTCAACACATGATTGAGACATAGTGTTGACAATAATTCCAATACAATTTGATGCTTGAGACACCAAACACACCAATGCTTCAAGATTCAACTCAATGCATCTCAAATTCCAACAATCTCCCCCTTTGGAATTGTTGGCAACACTTGGAACTTCAACACAGACACTTGGAACATGTTGACATCATAGAGCCTTTTTAGAACAATAAACTCCCCTTGGAACATGATCTTCTCATTCACTATCTTGATACCAATTTTCATTCCAATCTTCCATCTTCCTCATGCTATCATATTTCCATCTTCTTAGCATAAGACTAACTTCAACATGCATATAGTCTTTCCTTGCATAATCTTCTCAGCATAACTTGATACCAATCTCCAGATAACCTTCTCAAGATGACATGCATATCAACCTTTCCATGCATAATCTTCTCCCCCTTTGACAATAATTCCAAAGGGACCAATCTAGGAGCAAATAAGATATTCAACGAATTCATTGCTCCCCCTTTCTGGCACATCTCCTAAGGTGTAGGAGAATGAGTAACTCCTAATTTCTTTCGGAGATACTCGAAGACTTCCTTTGGCAAAGGTTTTGTGAAGATATCAGCCACTTGCTCAGTAGTAGGAACGTATTCCAACTTTACCTCACCATCTGCAACTTTATCCTTGAGAAAGTGATAGCGGATTGCAACATGCTTAGTCCTTGAATGCTGAACTGGATTCTTGGAGATATGAATTGCACTAGTGTTATCACAGAGGATCGGCGTAGGATCTGTTGTTGGAACTCCTAAATCAGAGAGCATTTGCCGCATCCATAACACTTGCGTACAACAAGTTGCCGCTGCAATATATTCTGCTTCCGCTGTCGAAAGTGAGACGGAGTCTTGCTTCTTGCTGTGCCAAGCTACCAATCTATCACCAAGATAGAATGCACCACCACTTGTACTCTTGCGATCATCTACGCAACCAGCCCAATCGGCGTCTGAGTATGCGACAAGAGTAAAGGATTTACCTTTAGGATACCATATTCCAAGCTCCATAGTACCTTTTAGATATCGAAATATCCTTTTCACTGCTGTAAGGTGCGTCTCAGTTGGTGATGCTTGAAATCGAGCCACCATACATACTGCTTGTAGAAGATCTGGTCTTGTAGCAGTCAAGTAAAGCAAGCTTCCTATCATAGAACGATAGGTGGTGTGATCAACGGACGAAGCCTTATCATCTTTGCTAAGTTTCGTGTTCGTTGTCATTGGCGTGCTCACGGGCTTGCTGTCTTCCATGTTAAAACGCTTCAGCATTTCCTTTATATATTTCATCTGAGATATAAAAATACCATTTTTCAGCTGCTGAACTTGTAATCCTAGGAAGAACTTTAGCTCTCCAAGCATAGACATCTCAAATTCTTTCGTCATATCTTCAGCAAAAATCCTGCACATATTCTCATCATTGCCTCCAAATATTATGTCATCAACATAAACAATAACCACCAGCTGTTTGCTTGAATCAGATTTGACATACAGATTGCTATCAACTAGTCCTTTTCCAAAACCAATCTTGCGAAGATAAAGATCCAGCCTTGCATACCATGCCCTTGGCGCCTGTTTCAGTCCATATAGAGCCTTCTTCAGCTTGCAAACTAAGTCTGAATTTTTGCTAATTAGAAAGCCATCAGGTTGCTCAATGTAGACCTCTTCTTCAAGTAAACCATTCAAGAAAGCTGACTTAACATCCATCTGAAATACCTTGAAGGTTTTATAGGCAGCCAATGCAAGAAACATACGAATGGCTTCCAGACGAGCCACCGGTGCAAAGGTCTCTTCAAAATCTATGCCTTCAACTTGTGCATAGCCTTTACAAACCAACCTTGCCTTGTTTCGTATGACCTGACCATCTTCATTCAGCTTGTTCCGAAAGACCCATTTAGTACCAATCACATTCTTATCAGTAGGTCTAGGGACTAGTTCCCATGTGGAGTTTTTCTCAATCTGCTCCAACTCCTCATGCATAGCTTTTAACCAGCTTTCATCTAGACTAGCTTCAGCTACTGTCTTGGGCTCAATGGTGGACACAAGTGAGTAATTGCTAACTACACTTTGTCTAGTTTTTACACCGGCCTCAGGATCTCCAATGATTTGATCCTTAGGGTGTTGCTCTACCCAAGTACTTTTCTTTCTAGGAGAAGTATCCTCTGAATCATCTTTTGCCTTTTCAGAATCAGGTTCAGCCACTTCATCATCAATCTCACTCGAGTCCTCATACACTGGACTGTCATTATGAGTTACCTTCTTTGACTCATGGTTTTCATCAATTCTAACATCAGCACTTTCAATAATTTTTCTGGTCCTTTTGTTAAGGCATCTGTAAGCTTTACTAGAGGATGAGTAACCCAGAAAAATACCTTCATCGGCTCTTTCTGCAAATTTGCCCGGATTTTGTTCGAGCCGCTTGATGTAACACTTGCTACCGAAGACTCTGAAGTGCTTGACTGTAGCTTTTCTTCCAAACCATAGCTCATAAGGTGTTTTATCTTCATGTGGCCTGATCAAGCAACGATTCTGAATATAAACAGCCGTATGAATCGCCTCTTTCCAATACTTATCAGCCATCTTACTTTCAACCAGCATGGTGCGTGCCATTTCTTGCACAGTGCGGTTCTTGCGCTCAACAACTCCATTCTGCTGTGGAGTTCTAGGGGCTGAGTATTGTCTTTGGATGCCATGATGTTCACAATACTTAGTGAATTCATCAGATGTGAATTCGCCTCCACGATCAGACCTTAGCGTCTTGATCTGCTTCCCTAGCATGTTTTCAACCTGTGCTTTAAACACTTTGAACCGATCAAGTGCTTGATGTTTATGCTTAAGAAATAATACCCATGTCATGCGAGTAAAATCATCAATGCAAAGCATAAAATACTTATCTCCATTGGTGCTTTGAGTCCGCATCGGTCCACAGAGATCAGTGTGTACCAGCTCAAGAGGTTTCTTCGTATGATGCTCCTTCGTCTTGAACATTACCCTCGTTTGCTTTCCCTTTTGACAAGAGTCACAAATGGGGTTTGAAGGCTTTTCAACTGTAGCCATACCTCTAACAGCCTTTGAATTGCAAATCTTTGACATGTTGCCAAAGTTTAGATGCCCAAGGCGTTTGTGCCACAACCAACTCTCTTCTGACCGACTCAATAAGCATGTCTTTTCAGCTCCATCTGACAAGGTGTAAAGATTTCCAGCTGTCCTTGACCCAGTAGCCACTGTTTTGCCGTTGCTACTCTTCTTGATAGCAAACCCATTCTTTGTAAAAACAATTTCGTGGCCCTTATCACAGATCTGGCTCACACTCAACAGATTGTGTCTCAATCCAGACACATATAAGACCTCTTCAGATCTGATCTTGTTTGCCATCAGCTGAACAACACCTTTTCCAACAATTTTGGCACCATCATTGTTACCAAACTTTACCGAACCACCTTCATAGTGCTGTAACTTGATGAATTTTTCTTTATCACCAGTCATATGACTCGAACAGCCACTATCAAGGACCCATGGTGCTGTCTTCTTTTGTGCATTGAAAGCGGTTTGCACAATGAGAGATTCTTTGGGACTTTCTGCACTTTGCTTTGCTCTCCAAGCCTTGACTAACTTGGGTTTCTTTTCAACCTGAAACTTGTTGGCAATATGCAACCTACAATCCCTAGCCAAGTGTCCATAATTATGACACATATAGCACTCAATTTTGTGGCTATTTAGGATTGAGAAAGGGTTCCTTCTCACAACTGGGCTGTTTCTCACATAGAATTTACAATCTGCCCTTCTATGTCCATACCTATTGCAATGATAACAATAGCCATAAAATTTGTATCTTTTATATGGCTGGTTAGGCTTCATGTCCTTTCTCACTTGAATGGGCTCTTTTCTAGGCAGTGTGGGCTTCACAGAATTGGAAGGTGTAGTAACTTGCTTTACAAACACCGTCTCTACAGAAGGTGTAACCTTAGAAGATTCTCCATTCTCAAATCCTATTCCAAATCTGAAGTGAGGGGGTCTTTGAACTTTCAAAATTTCATTCAGCTTCAATGTACCATTGATAGCTTGAAACTCCTTGAGCTTTTGTTTCATTTGCATATTTTCAGTCCTTGCTCCAAGGATTTCATTCTCAAGTTTCATCACTTCCTCAGTTTTGGTACAGATTTGTATTTCTAGGACATCTACCATTCTTTTATACTCTTCTAATTCAGTTTTCAAAGCAATAACTGAAATTTCAGATTCATGAAGAAGTTTCAGATTTTTCTTACTTGATCTTCGCTCCTTGCTAAGCTCCTCAAGTGCAGCAATGAGCTCTTCTTCAAGATTCACTTCAGCCTCCTCTTCGTTTTCCAGCTCTTGCTCATCGTCTTCTTCAATAGTAACCATGAAGAGTGCTTCAGTCGCCTCGACTGATTCATCATCGTCCGAAGATTCAGACGTGCTGTCATTATGCTGACTGATGAAGCTCTTTGCTTTGCCCTTCTTTCTGAAATTCTTCTTCCATTTACTCTTATCAACATAAGAGTCATTATCATTGTCTTCTTTCAGCGGGCACTTCGCAGCAAAGTGGCCAACACCGCCACAATTGAAGCATTTAAAGGGTAGCTTCCCTTTATACTTGCCATTGCTTCCTTTCTTCAGCCTTCTAATAAATTGAGCCTCAAGCTCATCATCATCAGAATCATGACCAGCAATCTCTTTTGCCTTTTTCTGAACTTTGAAGGCCGCTTCTCTATCCGATGAAGACGTCTTACCTATGCGCATCTCATAGGCAGTGAGAGAACCATGCAGCTCATCCATTGAAAACTCGTTCAGATCTTTGGCTTCTTCTATGGCTGAGACTTTAGAATCAAACCGGGGAAGGAGAGATCTTAGAACCTTTTTGACGATGACTGGTTCTTTAATCTCCTCTCCTAGTCCACGAATGTCATTCGTGACTTCATTCACCCGTTGCATGTAAGAATCAACATTCTCGCTATCCTCCATGCGAAGAGACTCAAATTGGGAGCGATGAGTTTGCAATTTCGCTTCTTTGATCTTCTCATCTCCTTCATGGATGCTTTTCAGCTTATCCCAGATTTCCTTGGCTGTCTTGCATGCTATAACTTTGATCAGCTCGCTGTCAACAAGGCCGCTAAAGAGTGCATTCTGCGCCTTAGAGTCGTTGTCTGCTAACTTCTTCGTTGCAGCATCAGTGGGTACAATGGCAGAATTGTAACCGACTCTGACAGTCTCCCAGACGTCATAGCCAAGAGATTTGATGAAGGCCTGCATTCTAATCTTCCAAAAGGTGTAATTAGAACCATCAAACAACGGTGCTTTCATATTCGCTGTGCTGGTTGCCATGTGATTTGACAAAGATCACCCTTAGCGTGTTAAGCTTATCAAGGGAAACCTTACGCTCTGATACCAATTGTTAGATCTCGTGATCACTGAGAGGGGGGGGTGAATCAGTGATCTCTTTTAAACAGGTCCTTACTAACAACAATTCAAATCAAACCACACAATTGACACCAGATTTTACGTGGTTCACCAAAAGGCTACGTCCACGGTTCAATCCCGTCCGAACAACAATCCGGTACAGGTCTGAATCTTATTTAGTCGCACCGACGACAAAGAGCACCAACCCTTAAATTCAGATAGCACCAACTATCTAGGAAGCACCGACTCCCTTAGGTTTCAGATAGCACCAACTATCTAGGAAGCTACAACTCCCTTTACAATTTGTCTGCACCCACAGACAGGATCACCAAACCCCAAAACACCAAGCACCAACTTGATGATTACAGCAAAGAAGATAAACTGATCTACAGCCCTTTCCCCTCTACAATTCTCTCTCTCTCAATCCCTTACAAATAGAAATCTAAAGCATAAAAGAGAGACTTATCTTATGAACGAAAATACCATCTTCATGAGGCTTCAAATTCGTCCACACTTGCTGTAGAAAGTTGCTCCACAACAGCAAGACACAAGCACCTTCTTCTCCAAGCACTCTTTTCTCCAAAACTCTCTCAAGCTCTTCTTTCTTTGATGCTTGTTATTGAAAACGAGATTAGGAGTGTTTATATAGGTTTTAGCAACCCCAAAGAGTGTCCAAAATAGGCTACAATTCGTTTAGAAAGAGTCCCAAACGAATTACCAAAAATTCCTAACTTTTAGCAAAAGACTTCTAATTCTGCAATACTTGCTGTCTGTGTGTGCTCGGTCGACCGGCTGGGGACCTCGGTCGACCGGGTGAACTGGGCGCCTGACGAACTTTCAAAAAGTTGTAAGTTGTCAAATTCTGGAACCGAGCTCGGTCGACATCCTGGAAGCCTCGGTCGACCTCGTGCATGCTCGGTCGACCGCACCAGGAGCTGGGTCGACCGGATGACCTCTGTGTCAAAAAATAACTGTAAGCTCTGATTTTGCACTTTCTTCATGCTCGGTCGACCGGCCAGGGAGCTCGGTCGACCGGGTACACTGCACCAGGAAAAACTGATTTTCTTCACTGTTTTCCTTTTTCATTCTTCTTGAGCTCTATCACTTCCACTCTTTCAACACATGATTGAGACATAGTGTTGACAATAATTCCAATACAATTTGATGCTTGAGACACCAAACACACCAATGCTTCAAGATTCAACTCAATGCATCTCAAATTCCAACATGTGTTGCATGGAGCATTTTCCGGGAACAAGTCCTGAACAGCATCCAGCAATCTTTCTTCTCCGTTGACTAATTCATCGTCCCAAGCATCAATGGCTGGGAATTCTTCAGTCAGGAAGGGTGTGAACTTTGAAGTCACAGTCTCAGGAGAAGAAACCTGAGAGGGTGTCATCTCAGTGAAAGTCACGTGAGACGAGGTGGCTCCAGAAGATATATTGCTAGGCGTCGCCGGAGTGTAAGTGCTCTCATCAGACGATGCTTCGGAAGAGCTATAATCCCGAATTATCACATTACAGGAAGCTCTGACGGGAGACGTTGCCTGATCGGAGTCAGACTCATCCTCGGATGTGAGAGGATCGTCTATCCAGCAATTTTCTCCATTTTCAGGAGTTAAGGGAGGATGTACCTGATGGTCTTCAGGGACTTCAGGCTCTGGGTTGCGAGGAGGCTCGTTGATGTGGTCTTGCTCTTGTTCTAGAGCGAGTCGCTGCAAGATCCTTGCATATTCTTCAAGATCAAGCATGGGAGCCGGATCTTCTTCTTCATCATCTCTTTGTGGCTCAACATTGTTGATTCCCACTGGAGTAATGAGAGGTGCTGGGTCAGCAGCATTTTCTTGTACAGCTTCTTGGTCTTCTTCATCATCAGACCAGAATCCTTGTGGCTGTAGGGGGTTATACCAGATTACTGGCATAAGATGAGACTCAGGAACCCATTCTTCATCGGAGAGATATTCTCCTGTTTCAAGGGACTCCTCCCACTCATCTGTGTAGTTGGATTCGAATCCATCATCGGTGTCGCTGGACTCGTATCCATCAATGGAGAATCCAACTACCGAATTGCAAGAGTATGATGCCTCCTGCATGGCTTCTTTGAATTGAGGTGGCATGAAATCACTGAGAGTGAATTTCCTTACCCCCTTTGAAGTCTCTGGAAGGGTTGTTTTTGTTACCTCCAGTGAAGTGGTAGAGGAAGCCTCTGCCTTTTCTTTGACCTCTAGTTTTGGCTGGGTCTTCTCTTGCCGTTTGAGCTTGAAGAGATGTTTCCTAGCCTGCCTTCGCTGTTGAGCTGTAGGCTTTGTTTTCACGACCTCCCAATTTTCATCTTCCAGGAGATCGGGATGTACCCATATCGGTTGTCCGTCTGGTGTCGGGTAAGGAACTAGTCCCTCGGACGCTTGGATTGAGTTTATCACCTTGAAGGAAGTAGTGATCTTCTTCTTCGGTGATTTTGATGTTTGTCCACATGTCACCATATTGACGGAGGCAGACCCATAGTTTTTTGTCAAAGGTGATGACTCCGTTTTTCCACATCTCATTTATTTTCTCTCTCACAACGAAGCATTGATTGAGAGGATGCGAGATCATCTGGTGGTATGGACAGTACCGAGGATCGTTGGTTTTGCCAACATCACCCGGTCTTTTTGGTTCAGGCAAGGTGAGCTTGCCGTTTGCCACAAGAGCCCCGAAGATTTCATCAACATCTTCATCAAACGGGTATTTCTTCTCTACTCGTTCTTTGAAGGCATCAGAGAGTTCAGGTCTCTTACCAACAGCTTTATTTTCAGCTTTCTTTGGTGGCTGAGGAGCTGACTTGGTCTGTAAATTGAGGACCTCTTTCTTCTTTGGTTTTGAGGTCGTAATGGCGGTTGGCTCTTTCTTGATGATTTCTGACTGTTGAGGTCCTTAATCACCTTTTCAGCTTCCATGGAAGCTTCTAGGAGTTCTCCCAGGTTTTTTGATTTATTGCTGATGATCATGGAGCATATTCTGGCTCTCATGTTGTTTCGGCAGATGTCGACTAGCGACGCTTGTTGCAATACATCAGAGCATTTGTATGCCATTGCTTTCCACTTGTGAATGAAGTCATATGTTGATTCATTCTCCCCCTGTTTTAGGCTGCACAGCTGAGCCATAGTAGCGGGATGATCCTCACCTTTGAAGTGAGTCAGGAAGCGTGTCTCTAGCACGGCCCAGTTTTGGATTGAGTCCTCCGGCAGAGTGGAGTACCAATCGAAGGCCGTACCTTTTAGGGTACTTGCAAAGAGGCGATTCTTGAGTGCATCTTGATCCGCGATAGCTCCCGTCAGGATTTTGAAGTGGATGACGTGCTGTCTGGCTGATCCTTTCCCCGTATATGTTTGGAGAGTAGGATGCTTGAATTTGGTGGGGAACGGGACCGAGTCCATCCATAAGGGATATGGTGGCTTGATCCCATGCTCCTTGAGTATATCCTCTTCTTTTGCCTTGACGAGGATACCGTCTACGTCCTTTTTGGTAAGGGCGCGTGACTCATTTTCTTCTCCATTTACCTCGTCGTTTTGATGATTCGGAGGAGGTTCATTGTTCGCCTGATTTTGTAAGGCGATGAGAAGGTTTTCCATCAGAGTTTCAATCCTCTGCTGGCCCTGTTCCAACTGCTGGATGCGGGTGATCGCATCTTCTGGAGGTGGATTGCGGGGTGGTGGCTCAGAATTTGTAGCCAAGACATTCATCCTTCGTGATTCGAACGAAGAAACTGTCCTGGTGACTGAGCTAGGGCTCATTCTTTTTGAAGAAGAGCTTGAGGACGGCAGCAACTTGGTTGGGTCTTTCTTTTTCGACCCATTTGGGAGAGACTTGAAGTGTGGGAGGCTGGGTCCTTTGCTTCTCTAGTCTCTTTTGTCGGTATGACGCGCGGCGGCATATACGACGAGCAATTTGAGCTTCGGTCAGCTCTGACTGGGCTTTGACGATGAAGGATGTGCTCCCTCGGGCGCAGCAGCCGAGCCTGTCTTCTTTGTAGCTGGGCAAGGACAGGATGCGAACCCTGTCCTTCGCCTGTTGCAGCGAAGCTTTGAATTTTTGAAGTTCGGCCCCTGTAGAGATGAAGGGTCGAACTGCAGGTTTGTAGGCCTTAGCAGGTGCTTGTGGAGGCCTTGTGATGCATGACTTGATTTTGGGCTTGTAGGAACAAGCCGGCTCATGCTGGGATGACTTGGAAGTCGAGTCGGAGATGGGTCTCTCCTCTTTCATGTAGGCAAGAGGATAGAACTGGTTCTCCTTGAGTGGGGCCAGGAATACTGGCTTAGTGGAAGTCTGGGACCTTCTCTGTTTTGGTGAAGGTCTTGGGGACCAAGTCTTGGGGTAGACCTGGTTGTTTGCAGGTCGAGGCTTCGTGGGGCTGCCACGGGCTTCAGGCCTTCTGGTGCTCGCCTTTGGTGTCACGGTAGTGACACGTTGAGAGGCGAGTTTCTGCTTCTTGGAGGGGGCAGTTTGTTCCTCAGGAAGTGGGAATGGTCCCAGCATCCCAAAGACGATAGTCCGGGGAGTCGAGGTCGACCCGGAGTTCAGAGAGTTGCCGAGGGAGTTGACACTTCGGCAGCTGATGGGGCGCTTGTAGGTGCGCGTGGTTTGCTTCTGTTGAAGCATGAGTTGGTGCTTGTTTTCATCGAAAGTAATGGTTAGTGAAGCTGCCATTGTTAGTTTTCGAAAATTTCTGAAACAAGACCACATCCATTAGTAATCACAAGAATATAATGATCATAAATGGGGAGTTCTATGGTTTCGTTTTTTCAAATTGCTCGAGGTAGATGACCCAAGCAATATGAGGAAGGCAAAATGCCATAGAAGGTTCAATTGTTCTGATCGCTGGTATGGTAAGCCCGGAATAGGCATCCCAGTGACTGCTAGAAGCAATTGTGAACTTAAATTCGACTTATCAAGAAGCAGAGCTTGCTCGAGGTAAGAAGAATATAAAGTTGGAGTTACAGATGTGCCGGTCGCAATACAGTAGACCCTGAAAGGGCGTACTAGTACCGCTAGACACAAATGTTTTGAGACCGCATCCATGAGATGAGATTCTCTGTTTTGAAAGGTCAAGATTGGATTCATCAAAGAGAGCAGATGGTATTCCGATCTGAACACGGGCTCAGCGATTTCCGCGAGCGCCAGTGCTCAGAAAGAAATGAACCATAATTTCTCGGATCTGAATCTAAAGATGACGAGTTTTTTTTTTTTTGAAAAGTCAATATCGGGTTCATCAAAGAGAGCAAAAGGCATTCCAATCTGAACACGGTCTCAGCGATTTCCGTGAGCGCCAGTGCTCAGAAAGGAGAAGACCAAGATTTCTCCAATCTAAACCCAAAATGACGGAAGTTTTTTTTTTTGAAGATTTTGAAGATTTTTTTTAAAAAAAAAAATCTTTTTTTTTATTTTATTTTTTTATTATTTTTTTATTATTTTTTTTTTTATTTTTAAGATTTTTTTTTTTGAAAAAAAAATTTTTATTTTTTATTTTGTATTTTAAAATTTTTATTTTTATTTTAAAATTTTTTTTTTAATTTGTTTAAAAGACGAGAGAGTACACATAAGCCTCCTAACCCGGTCTTATGAAATCTTGATTGATAGAATTGCCCCTAGGTAAGGGTAGGATTACTAAATGAACCCGTTTGGAGGACCCTTGCCTAGAACAGTGAAGCTGTCTCCACACTCTGGACAAGGCTTTTCTTTGAATCAACCATGATCAAAGAACACAGTTGGTTTAACCTTAGTGGTCTATGTCTTTTTTTATTTTTATTTTTATTTTATTATATATTTTTTTTAATGAACTCATCGAAGAGAAACGATGGCCCAAAACCTTAGTCGAACAGGCTCAACATTTCTGCAAGCGCGATGAACGATAGGAACGGATCAAGGTTTCTCAATTTTGAATCCAAATTGAGAAATCTAAAAAATTTTTTTTTTTATATATTTTATATATATATATTTTTTTTATGTCTTTAATGAACTCATCGAAGAGAAACAATGGCCCAACCCCCGATCCGAACACGGTCTCAGCGATTTCCGTGAGCTTCTCTAGTCTCTTTTGTCGGTATGACGCGCGGCGGCGTATACGACGAGCAATTTGAGCTTCGGTCAGCTCTGACTGGGCTTTGACGATGAAGGATGTGCTCCCTCGGGCGCAGCAGCCGAGCCTGTCTTCTTTGTAGCTGGGCAAGGACAGGATGCGAACCCTGTCCTTCGCCAGTTGCAGCGAAGCTTTGAATTTTTGAAGTTCGGCCCCTGTAGAGATGAAGGGTCGAACTGCAGGTTTGTAGGCCTTAGCAGGTGCTTGTGGAGGCCTTGTGATGCATGACTTGATTTTGGGCTTGTAGGAACAAGCTGGCTCATGCTGGGATGACTTGGAAGTCGAGTCGGAGATGGGTCTCTCCTCTTTCATGTAGGCAAGAGGATAGAACTGGTTCTCCTTGAGTGGGGCTAGGAATGCTGGCTTAGTGGATGTCTGAGACCTTCTCTGTTTTGGTGAAGGTCTTGGGGACCAAGTCTTGGGGTAGACCTGGTTGTTTGCAGGTCGAGGCTTCGTGGGGCTGCCACGGGCTTCAGGCCTTCTGGTGCTCGCCTTTGGTGTCACGGTAGTGACACGTTGAGAGGCGAGTTTCTGCTTCTTGGAGGGAGCAGTTTGTTCCTCAGGAAGTGGGAATGGTCCCAGCGTCGCAAAGACGATAGTCCGGGGAGTCGAGGTCGACCCGGAGTTCAGAGAGTTGCCGAGGGAGTTGACACTTCGGCAGCTGATGGGGCGCTTGTCGGTGCGCGTGGTTTGCTTCTGTTGAAGCATGAGTTGGTGCTTGTTTTCATCGAAAGTAATGGTTAGTGAAGCTGCCATTGTTAGTTTTCGAAAATTTCTGAAACAAGACCACATCCATTAGTAATCACAAGAATATAATGATCATAAATGGGGAGTTCTATGGTTTCGTCTTTTCAAATTGCTCGAGGTAGATGACCCAAGCAATATGAGGAAGGCAAAATGCCATAGAAGGTACAATTGTTCTGATCGCAGGTATGGTAAGCCCGGAATGGGGATCCCAGTGACTGCTAGAAGCAATTGTGAACTTAAATTCGACTTATCGAGAAGCAGAGCTTGCTCGAGGTAAGAAGAATATAAAGTTGGAGTTACAGATGTGCCGGTCGCAATACAGTAGACCCTGAAAGGGCGTACTAGTACCGCTAGACACAAATGTTTTGAGACCGCATCCATGAGATGAGATTCTCTGTTTTGAAAGGTCAAGATTGGATTCATCAAAGAGAGCAGATGGTATTCCGATCTGAACACGGGCTCAGCGATTTCCGCGAGCGCCAGTGCTTAGAAAGAAATGAACCATAATTTCTCGGATTTGAATCTAAAGATGACGAGTTTTTTTTTTTGAAAAGTCAATATCGGGTTCATCAAAGAGAGCAAAAGGCATTCCAATCTGAACACGGTCTCAGCGATTTCCGTGAGCGCCAGTGCTCAGAAAGGAGAAGACCAAGATTTCTCCAATCTAAACCCAAAATGACGGAAGTTTTTTTTTTTTAAGATTTTGAAGATTCTTTTTTTTTAAAAAAAATCTTTTTTTTTTATTTTTTTTTTATTTTATTATTTTTATTATTTTTATTTTTATTTTTAAGATTTTTTTTTTGAAAAAAATTTTTTTATTTTTTATTTTTTATTTTAAAATTTTTATTTTTTTAAAACTTTTTTTTTTTAATTTGTTTAAAAGACGAGAGAGTACACATAGGTCTCCTAACCCGGTCTTATGAAATCTTGATTGATAGAATTGCCCCCAGGTAAGGGTAGGATTACTTAATGAACCCGTTTGGAGGACCCTTGCCTAGAACAGTGAAGCTGTCTCCACACTCTGGACAAGGCTTTTCTTTGAATCAACCATGATCAAAGAACACAGTTGGTTTAACCTTAGTGGTCTATGTCTTTTTTTTATTTTTAATTTTATTTTATTATATTTTTTTTTAATGAACTCATCGAAGAGAAACGATGGCCCAAAACCTTAGTCGAACAAGCTTAACATTTCTGCAAGCGCGATGAACGATAGGAACGGATCAAGGTTTCTCAATTTTGAATTCAAATTGAGAAATCTAAAAAATTTTTTTTTATATATTTATATATATATATATATTTTTTAGATCTTTAATGAACTCATCGAAGAGAAACAATGGCCCAACCCCCGATTCGAACACGGTCTCAGCGATTTCTGTGAGCGCCAGTGCCCAGAAGGGAGAGGATCAAAGTTTCTCAATTTTGAATCCAAAATGAAAAATCTGATTTTTTTTTTGTTTTTTTGTTTTAAAATTTTTTTTTTTTGAAAAGAGAAAGAGTGGAAATAAATTCAAAGAATTAGAAATTTCCAAACAAAAAATCTCATCTCATTTTTTAGATACGGAATTCAACATAGGCCACCAATTATAAAGTAGCCAAGGAATCGAGAAAAGAAATATAAGCATAGAGCAAAATATATGATATGCAAATATTTCATTTCTAGCATCGTGTTCTCAAATAAACGAGTCCCACCGGGTGATGCCAGCTTGATGGACCGCGCTCCAAATGCTCGGTTCCTACCGAGGTCGGCGGACGTGGGAGTCCATTTGGTTCCGACCCTTTCGTAACCAGGGGGCAGGGGCGTGCATCAACATTTCTTTTTTTGTGTGGGTGTGCCAGATCTTCTATTTTTACTTGGAATTGCAAGTGGTGATCCGGAGATCAACCTTCGCAAGTAAAAAGGAAATCAACTTCCTTCAAGTTTTCCATTGCACATATATTTAAGAAAAGAGACATTTTTCTTGGTTTGCCGTGAAAGGCGACTTTTTTGGCATTTATAGCCGATTTTGGCGTTTATAGCCGATTTTGGCGTTTATAGCCGATTTTTGGCGTTTATAGCCGATTTACAATCCTTATCAATAATGAAAGACAAGAATTGTGATTTTTGTCTCTTTTAAAAAAATACAAACTACAATGAAAAGCAAGAAAAGGAGGATCTAACTTCTCAGGAGATTGTGGGGGACTCGTTTAGATTGACGATCGCAAGCCATATGTGGGCTTTGCCGTCATCCATGCAGATGAGAACAGAGGCTGCTATTGATTCGCTTGGCTTGGCTATAACCTCAGGTTTTTAGAGGACAAAGACCAAAACAAGGTCCTATGTCCAATAAAAAGCCGAGTAGACGGGCTGAAAAGCCATATCTAAGCCATTGGAGGCAGGAGGAGAAGGCAAGGACCTTGGGGGGGGGGCAAGGGACTTTTGTCACCTTGTTGCGGTGGCCGGTGTAGAACTTCCGCAGAGTTTTCTCTCTTTGTCCTTTCTCTGGATTTCCTGTGCTTCTGTCTGTGATTTTCGTTGTCTGTCTGTGTCTGTCTGTGTGTCTGTGTGTGTCTTGGAGAGCTCTCCTACTTATAGGCTTTTAGGTAGCCATTTAGGAGGGTTTATGAGCCTTGATTGTCATAAAGCTGCATAATGGGAGGAGTTACAAAATTGAATTGTTTATTTTGTAACTCCTTTTTCTTGGCTTCTGATTGGCCGGAGGAGATTGAGGGCATTTAATCGCCTTTAATCGCCATGATGGGAGGAGTTTCATGGGTTAAATGCCATGAATATCTTGACTTGTAACTCCCGAATGCTTGCTTCTGATTGGGCCGTCCAAAGAAATGGATTAATGACTGTAATAAAGCTAGTCAATTAATCGCATTAAGTGGTCGTTGAGCAGCTGAAGAGTCGCGGGCCGTGCCACGTCTTTTGGGATTCTTCTGTCGATGATCATCGATGGATCTTCATGTAGATCGACATCAGATGACCATGTAATCTCAGGTGTTTGTTGCCAACAGCGGGTCGGTGCCATCTGTCCTGTCGATTTCTCGATCGGTTGGGTAGAAAGCACACTTTTTTTGGTTGACCGGGTGGCGATCAATATTGTTTTCGATACTCTTGACGATTGACCCGTGTTTTGGACGGATGTCAGAGGACTTGGTGTCTCAAAAGCATGAATTTTGGAAAGTACCAGAGGCTGGGCTCTTCGAATCGCGAAAAAAACGGCGAAAACCGGGGTTTCCGGGGCCTTCCCGGCGACCCCGGGTTCCAAGGTCGCCGGCGACCCTGGCCCAAGGTCGCAGGGGCCTGCGACCCTGGGGGGTTTTCCCCCTTTTGTGTCCCGTTTTGTGTTCGTTTTTGCTGTTTTTCGATTCTTTTTTCTTCTGTACTTTTCCTTGACATTTTGACCATTTATTGGCCTGATTTCTTTGTAGGAAACTGTTGGATACCGCGATCACTGAGAGGGGGGGTGAATCAGTGATTTCTAAAAACAGGTCCAATTCAACAACAAAACAAGTCAAACCACACAATGACACCAGATTTAATGTGGTTCACCGAAAGGCTACGTCCACGGTTCAAAGACTGTCCGAACACCAATCCGGGACAGATCTGAATCTTATTTAGTCGCACCAACGACAAAGAGCACCAACCCTTAGTTTCAGATAGCACCAACTATCTAGGAAGCACCGACTCCCCTTACACTTTATCTGCACCCACAGATAGGATCACCAAACCCCAGACATCAAGCACCAACTTGATGTATAAACAGAGTAGAAGATAAATTCTGTCTACAGCCATTCCCCTCTACAATTCTCTCTCTCTCAATCCCTTACAAATTGAAATCTAAAGCATAAAAGAGAGACACTTAACTCATGGACGAATCACCATCTTCTAGAGCATAATCTCGTCCACAATTGCTGTAGAAAACGTCTGATAATGCAGCAACACAGCAACACAGCACCAGCACTCTTCTTCTCTCCAAAACTCTCTCTATTTTCTCTCTAAAACTCTTCTCTTCTGGTGTATATTTAGAACGACCCATACATGCCTTTTTATAGGTTTTGATAACCCTTAATTGTATTTAAAACGGGCTACAATTCGTTTAGAAAGAGTCCCAAACAAATTAGATAAGAGTGCTGAATTTTCGTGCAAAACTTCTAATTCTGCGCAACTCTGGTTCCCGTGCTCGGTCGACATCCTGGCTTGCTCGGTCGACCGAAGACACTGACTGGAAACAGACAACTTTTGAGCTCGGTCGACATCCTGGGGTCCCGGTCGACCGAAGACACACTGTGTCACGAAAATAACTGAGAGGTGCCTGAAACTGTTTTCTGCAGGTTTCTTCTCTCTCGGTCGACCGCATGGTGTGCCCGGTCGACCGCACACTCTGTTTCAGGAAATCTGAATTCCTGACAGTTTCAATTCTGATTCTTCTCTTCAGCTCTATCAATACCAGCTTATTAACATCATGTTTGTGACAATGTGTTGACAAGAATTCCAACTCAAAATCAATACTTGAGATGCTAACTTCTTCAATTCATCAAAAGACTTCTCAAGTCATCTCAAATTCCAACAATCTCCCCCTTTGGAATTGTTGGCAACACTATTGGAACTTCAACACTTTCAACTCCAGCTTGCAGCTCTTCCAAGTTCTTTTCAACACTCACTTGGAACCAATTCTGAAATTCTGAAATAACAACCATGCACTGTTGACAATCTCCCCCTAGCTTTCATAGCATAACATCTCTCCTTGCTATCATAGCATAACATCTCTCCCCCTTTGACAACAAGTCCAAAGGGACCAAACCGAGGAGCGAATAGGATATTCAATGAATACTTTGCTCCCCCTTTCAAGCACAACTCCTACGGTTTAGGAGAGTGAGTAACTCCTAACTTTTTCCGGAGATACTCGAAGACTTCCTTTGGCAGAGGTTTCGTGAAAATATCAGCCACTTGCTCAGTTGTTGGAACATATTCCAACTTGACCTCTCCATCAGCAACTTTATCTTTAAGAAAATGATAACGAATTGCTACATGCTTTGTTCGAGAGTGCTGAACAGGATTCTTAGATATATGAATTGCACTCGTGTTGTCACATAGGATCGGCGTAGGATCCGTTGTAGGAACTCCTAGATCAGAGAGCATTTGCCGCATCCATAACACTTGCGTACAACAAGTTGCCGCTGCAATATATTCCGCTTCCGCTGTCGAAAGGGATACTGAGTCTTGCTTCTTACTATGCCAAGCAACTAATCTTTCTCCAAGATAAAATGCGCCGCCGCTAGTACTCTTGCGATCATCTACGCATCCAGCCCAATCGGCATCAGAATATGCAACAAGAGTGAAGGATTTGCCTTTGGGATACCAGATACCAAGCTCCATAGTACCTTTCAGATATCGAAAGATTCTTTTCACTGCTGTAAGGTGCGTTTCAGTTGGTGCTGCTTGAAAACGTGCAACCATACATACTGCTTGTAGAAGATCTGGTCTTGTTGCAGTCAAGTAGAGCAAGCTTCCTATCATAGAGCGATAGGTGGTATGATCAACGGACGAGGCCTTATCATCTTTGCTAAGCTTCGTGTTCGTTGACATTGGTGTGCTCACTGGCTTGCTGTCTTCCATGTTGAACCGTTTCAGCATTTCCTTAATGTACTTCATTTGTGATATGAAGATGCCATGTTTCAGCTGCTGAACTTGTAAACCAAGAAAGAACTTTAGTTCTCCAAGCATTGACATCTCAAATTCTTTCTTCATCTCTTCAGCGAAATTCCTGCACATCTCCTCATCATTGCCACCAAAGATTATGTCATCAACATAAACAATGACAACCAGCTGTTTGCTTAACTCAGTTTTGACATACAGATTGCTATCAACCATTCCTTTTCCAAAACCGATCTTGCGGAGATAGAGATCCAGCTTTGCATACCATGCCCTTGGCGCTTGTTTCAGTCCATAAAGAGCCTTTTTCAACTTGCACACTAGATCTGAATTTTTGCTGATGAGAAAACCATCAGGTTGCTCAATGTAGACTTCTTCTTCAAGTAAACCATTCAAGAAAGCTGACTTTACGTCCATCTGAAATACCTTGAAGGTTTTGTATGCTGCCAATGCTAGAAACATACGAATAGCTTCCAGACGAGCTGCCGGTGCAAAGGTCTCTTCAAAATCTATGCCTTCAACTTGAGCATAGCCTTTACAAACCAACCTTGCTTTGTTTCTAATGACTTGACCATCTTCATTCAGCTTATTCCGAAAGACCCATTTAGTACCAATAACATTCTTATCAGTAGGTCTAGGAACAAGTTCCCATGTGGAGTTCTTCTCAATTTGCTCCAACTCCTCATGCATAGATTTCAACCAACTTTCATCGAGACTGGCTTCAGCCACAGTCTTGGGTTCAATGGTGGACACAAGTGAGTAATTGCTAACTACACTTTGTCTAGTTTGAACGCCCGCCTTAGGATCTCCAATGATTTGATCCTTAGGGTGTTGCTCTACCCAAGTGCTGTGCTTCTTAGGTGTAGTATTTTCTGAGTCATCCTTTGATTTCTCAGAATCATTAGATTCAGCCATCTCATCATCAATCTCACTCGAGTCCTCATAAACTGGACTGTCATTTTGAGTTGCATTCTTTGGTTCAATATTCTCATCTATTCTCACATCAGCACTTTCTATGATTTTTCTGGTTCTTTTGTTAAGACACCTATATGCCTTGCTAGTAAAGGAGTAACCCAGAAATATACCTTCGTCAGCTCTTTCTTCAAATTTGCCCGGATTTTGTTCGAGCCGCTTGATGTAACACTTGCTGCCGAAGACTTTGAAGTGCTTGACTGTTGCTTTTCTTCCAAACCATAGCTCATAGGGAGTTTTGACTTCATGTGGCCTGATCAAGCATCGGTTTTGAATGTATACAGCCGTATGAATTGCCTCTTTCCAATACTTGTCAGCCATCTTGCTTTCACTTAGCATCGTACGAGCCATCTCTTGTACGGTGCGATTCTTCCGTTCCACAACTCCATTTTGCTGTGGAGTTCTAGGGGCTGAGTACTGTCTTTGAATGCCATGATATTCACAATATTTAGTGAACTCTTCAGATGTGAACTCGCCTCCACGATCAGACCTTAAAATCTTGATACGTTTTTCCAATTGATTTTCAACCTGTGCTTTAAAACACTTTAAAACGATCAAGTGCTTGATGCTTATGCTTAAGAAACAATACCCATGTCATACGAGTATAATCATCAATGCATAACATGAAATACTTATCTCCATTGGTGCTTTGAGTTCGCATTGGTCCACAGAGATCAGTGTGCACTAGCTCAAGAGGTTTCTTGGAATGATGCTCCTTTGACTTGAACATAACCCTCGTTTGCTTTCCCTTTTGGCAAGAGACGCAAATGGGATTGGAAGGCTTTTCAACTTTAGACATGCCTCTTACAGCCTTTGAATTGCAAATCTTTGACATGTTATCAAAGCTTAGATGCCCAAGGCGTTTGTGCCACAACCAACTTTCCTCTGTCCGACTCATCAAGCAGGTCTTTTCAGCTCCATCTGACAATGTATAGAGATTTCCAGCAGTTCTTGATCCAGTTGCCACTGTTTTGCCGTTGCTACTCTTCTTGATTTTTTTTGCTAAAGGGTAAAATATGTATTTAAGAAGAGAAAAGAGAAGGGCAATGTGCCCCAAAAAATGGAATGGGAGGCTTACAAAAATGCCAACCCAAACTTAAGCGAGCCAAAGGAAGCCCAACAAAATAGGAAAAAAGGTCCTTTAGACAGCCCTTGCCTGCCTGAGACAGAGGGCACTAAAGGAGCATACAACATAGCTTAAACAAAACGGGAAACAGAGCCTGAATGTACACCAGATGTCTCCAATTCGTGACAAGAAGAGGGAGACTAAACAGAGCTACACTAATTCCATTAATCCAAGCAGAATGGGATGGGAAGGAGGAGGAGAATTCTGATCAGCTGATGTGATTACCATGCTCTTCAGACGATCCAAAAGGGTTGCTTGAGCACGCTGTAGAGATGATGGCTTACTGCAGTGCTTGGAGTCATTTCTGAGATACCAAAGAACAAAGATAGTGTGAAGGAAGATGGCTGCTGCACTGTATTTTTCTGAAACATTTCCATTGATTGTTAGGATATCCCAGATGGAGGCGGCAGAGAGAGAGATAGGAAGAGGTACTGCACTGAAACTAAGGACCCATTTCCATAGATTCTTAGCTAAAGAACAGGTGAAGAATAAATGAAGGTCTGATTCTTCTGCAGAGAAACAGTTGTGGCATCTTGAGGGAAGGGACCAGCCTTTCCTCTTAGCCCATTCTTCAGTAGGGGTGCTTCTGTGCATCAGACGCCAGCTTAGACAGGCTAATCTAGGATTTATCAATTTGTTCCAAATGTAAGCTGACCATCCATTGGTAGTTCCTGGTTTCCTTATGAGATTCCACATTCCTTTAAGGGTAGGCTTGCCCAACTCTTTTTTCCAAGAAAGAGAATCTGAGATTAAAGGAGAGGCAAGGGGGATGAGGTTTGTAGCTTGGGAGAGGAGATCTTGAAGGAAAGGTGGCAGGAAAGTAGGAATGACCCACTCAGAGTTGGCTATAAGGTCTGAACATCTGTCCTTCACAGAGAAATGGATTGAGGGGAACTTGGAAGAGATGGAGTGATTGTCTTGCCAATTGTCATGCCAAAGAATGATAGATTCCCCATTCCCCACCGTCCATCTGCTGCTTCTTTGAAGGATTGGCGAGAGAACTCTGATCTTCTTCCAGATTGTGGAGCCATACTTAGGGTTGCTTGGATGCCAGATGGGACGATCCCTACTGTATCTAGAAGAGAACCATTTGGCCCAGAGGGAAGAATCTGTAGCCGCTGTCCAGCCAAGCTTGAGCATACAAGCTTCATTTAGCTCTTTTATCCTCCTTAAACCCAGACCACCTTCAGTCTTTGGAAGACAGATCTTTTCCCACCTCACATAGTGGCCTCTGGAATGATTAGGATCCTTACCCCATAAGAAGTTGCGCATTAGTCTTTCAATGTGAGCACATGTTTTGCTTGGAATGGGGATGACCAAAGCAGTATGCAGAGGGATGGAGCTGAGGACGTGCTTCACCAAGATGAGTCTTCCAGCGAAGGAGAGGAATTTAGATTTCCAGCCTGCTAGTCTCGCTCTGATTGAGTCCAGAAGTTTGGAGAAGTGGGAATGACGGCTTGAACCTAGGAAGAGAGGAACTCCCAGGTACTCTGTAGGAAGAGTAGTCTGTTGGATTTGGAGGGTCTCTGTAACCATGTTACTTTTCCTGGCATTACAGTTGCCTATGAAAATTTTACTTTTCTGCCTGTTGATGATCTGGCCAGAGGAGGCTTGGTAAGCTGAGAGGACTGCTGCAAGGCTCCTGAGGTCCTTTTTGTTGGCTTTGAGGAAGTATAACATATCATCTGCATAAAAGAGGTGGCAGGGAGTTGAAGAGATAGGAGATATGGGAGTTATAGTCCTCTCTATCCTTAGATTCTCTACTTGAAGACTGAGGATCTCCTCAGCCAGAATGAAGAGATAGGGAGAGAGGGGGCAACCTTGCCGCAGACCACAGGAGGAATTAAAGAAGCCACAGGGACTTTTGTTGATGAGTACCGAACCTCTACTGCTGCAAACCAGCTCTCTGATGAAATTTATCCAAGCTTGGGAGAAATTGAAGAAATTTAGAGCTCTAAAAAGAAAATCCCAACGCATCTTGTCAAAGGCCTTGGCTATGTCCAGCTTCATACAGACTATCCCACCTTTGGTCTTAGATTTGAGCTTTTGAAATAAATCATGGGCCAACGCTGCATGATGGTGGATGGTCCTGCCTTTAACGAAGGCAGATTGGTGCTTGGAGATAAGCTGGGGGATGAGAGTAGACAGCCTGGTTGCAAGGATTTTGGCTATGATTTTGTAAGTGAAGTTTAGTAAGCTAATTGGACGGTTATCTGAGAAGGAAGCCGGAGAAGGGATTTTGGGGATGAGGGTTAGGAAATAGGCATTGGTGGCCCTAAGGAGTCTGCCAGAGGTGAAGAAATGGGTTACTGCCAGGGAGACATCTTGGCCCACTGTTTCCCAGCAGTGAGTAAAGAACACCCCAGAGAAGCCATCTGGGCCAGGAGAGCTGTTCCTTTTCAAGCTAAAAACTGCCTCGCGAATTTCCTTGAGTGAGGGAATAGCAACCAGGAGCTTGTTATGGTCTTCGCTGAGGGAGGGACCATTGAGGTCGAAAAGGGATTCCTCTAAGGGAGAGTTCGAGCCTGGGGCTTGCAACAGCTTTGAGAAGTGAAGGCAGGCTTGGGATCTGATTTCTTCTTCATCCTCGTAGAGTGTCCCATCAATGGAGATTTTATCTATTATGTTAATGATGCTTCTAGCCTTGGCCGAGTGATGGAAGAAGCTGGTATTCCGGTCACCGTCTTTGAGCCACCTAAGCTTGGCTTTTTGTTTCCAGTGAGTAGATTCAGCATTCAGCCAGTTGTGCAAAGTAGCCTTCTTTGTGATTAAATCTTGGAAGGACTGATCACTTGGCTCTTCATCATGAACCTGCTGAGCCTGAATAGTGGCTGCCTCAGCTTCTAAAATATTCTTCTTCAGCTGACCAAAGGTTTCCTTGTTCCAAGCCTTGAGGTTACCTTTGAGGGATTTCAGTTTTTGGGCTAGAATGTATTGAGGGTTACCACTGACAGGAATAGACCAGCTCTCTTCCACCACTGACTGGAAAGAGCTATGGGTGAGCCACATCTGTTCAAATTTAAAAGGGGAATTTTTCGGGGAAGGCTTGCTGTTGTGGGAGAGGAGGAGAGGGCTATGATCAGAGGAGATTCTTGGGAGATGTTGAACTGAGGGATCTGCGAATTTGTCTAACCAGGAGGAGTTAGAGAGGGCTCTGTCCAATCTAGCTGCTACATAGGCCTAACCTTGCCTGTTGTTAGCCCAGGTGAAGCAATTCCCTTTGTAGCCCAGGTCCTTGAGGCCAGAAGTGAGGACCATATCATTGAAATCTCTGACTGAAGAAGAGGGAGGGGACCGGGAGGTACTGAGTTTCTCAGAAGCCATAAGAATAGAGTTAAAGTCTCCAATGACACACCAGGGAGCAGTAGTTTGGGAAGTGGCAATGAGATGGTCCCATAGATCCCTTCTTTGCCTATAGTCAGTAGAGCCATAGACTCCAGTAACTATAACAGAGGAGGAAGAAAGTGGATCTATTAATTCTATGGTTAGATGTTGATTAGAATGGTCAACGAGAGAGAGACTGGAAAGATGAATTGGGTTATATATGATCCATAGAGAGTTGGTTGGGTTGGTGAAGAAGGATGTGTAGCCAAGAGGGTTAAGAAAGGACATAATGGAAGAATTGAAAGAGGTTTTTGGTTCAGCTAGAAAAAGGAGATCCGGTTTGTGGGAAGAAAGAAGATGGTGGAGCATGACTTTGGTGGAATGGTTAGCTATGCCCCTACAGTTCCAGAAGAGGATTTTAAACATTGGATAATTTGGAGGGAGAGGGACCAATATTGCTCCTAGTCATTGGTCTTGGTGGGAGGGAACCCTTTTGTTTGGTTTTCTTTTTTCCTTTGGCTTTGTAGGGAGAGAGGTCCACCACCAGAGTAGCTTCCTGGAAAGGGTTTTGGTGACAAGGGATTGTTGGGGAATTAGGAAGGATCTCAATAGTCTGGGGATTATGATTGAGAAGAAGCTGGCCGGCAGTGGGGTTATGGAGGGAGGAGAGGGTTGGGTCTGCTAAGGTACTGGATTCCAGGATGGAGAAAGGGTTAGAGCAATCGAGGGAAGGAGCTGGGATTTTCTCTAAAATAGCATAGGTAACATCAGTGGGGAGGGACAGGATAGGATTATCTTGATTTTGAGGAACAGTTGGAGTAGAAGTCGGTAGGGAAATGGGGGTTGGGGTAGAAGCCGATAGGGAACTGGGGATTGGGATAGGGACTGCTAAAGGGTTTACAGAGGGGGGATGTATGGTGGGGGGGATGGATTCTGGAACTGAGATGGTCATTGGTTGGGAAGTTGGGGGACCTGCATTGGTTTTTTCTGATGAGGGAGGAGCCGGGTTAGCCTGTGAATTGTTTGTGGGGTTTTGCTTGCTAAGAGAAGGGGATTGAGACAGGGGAGGCCGAGAATATGGGCATTTGGCTGTGAGGTGACCTGCAGAAAGGCAACCTGCGCAAGGAACATTTTCATATAGGATATCCACTTCAACTGTATTCTCACCTTCAAAGTCCACTGAGAGAGAAGAAGGACCTGGGTTGGAAAGATCAAGGTTGACTAAAACTCGAGCAAAGGAGAGCATCCTTTGAGCTGCAGTGGTTTCATCCAAACGGAGCGGTTTACCAATCGAGCTCGCGATGGAGAGGAGGATGTCACTACTCCAACAATGATAAGGAACTCCCTTCAGACGAATCCAGACCGGCGTGACTGTTGGCCAAGAGGATTCCTTATCCCCTGGGGACCATGAACGAAGAAGAAGTTTCCTATTTCCCATAGAGAGATGACTCTGGCTGATGAGAACATCACAGTCTTCCTTGGTATTGAATCTAAAGAGGAAATGACCAAGCTCTGTGAGAGAGATTAAACAAGGTCTGGATAGACGCCACGTGCTGTGAACCCAGTGTTCCAATGCTTCCAGAGAGGGTCTCCTTCCTACGAATTTGCCTAAGGCTGAGAAGGAGAAAGAATCCTTGCTGGTTTGAATCATCTGCTGAGGAATTATCATGGTTAGCTTTCCTTCCTTCCAGGCTGGGGGAGGGATGGAAGGTGGAGGGGTGATGAGAACAGGGGAGAAGAAGCTAGCATAGGATTGCTGAAAGGTCCTGGGTCTGGGAACTTTTGAAGAAATCTGGAGTAGGGCATTTGGGCGATCCACTGAATCAGCTGCTGCCACTGGGCCTTCATTACTGATTGTGGGTGGGGTAGGGGTTGGACAACTAGTGATGGGCGACTGGATGAGAATGGGAGGCGACGAAGATGGTTCGGGGTTAACCAGCGGAATAGCTAGGGCTTCGGGAATGGAGGGGTTTGGAAGTGGGGGATGGGCGGGGACTCCGAGGGTAGAACCTGAAGGACCTGAAGAAGAACAAGAAGCTTTCGGTAAGTGGGGAGGCAGAGGAGGGAGAGGAGGGAAGGGGTCTGGCGGCAGGGGGGAAGGAGCTGTGTTCAGAGGAGAGGGCATGAGCTCAAAAAAGTTTGCAGAATGATGGCAAACCCATTCTTTGTGAAGATAACTTCATGACCCTTGTCACAGATCTGGCTCACACTAAGCAGATTGTGTCTCAATCCAGACACATATAAGACTTCTTCCGATCTGATCTTGTTTGCCATAAGCTGAATAACACCTTTTCCGCAGATTTTGGCACCATCATTGTTGCCAAACTTCACTGAACCGCCTTCATAGTGCTGTAATTTGATGAATTTCTCTTTATCACCAGTCATATGGCTTGAACAACCACTATCAAGGACCCATGGTGTTGTCTTCTTTTGTGCATTGAATGCCGTTTGCACAATGAGAGATTCTTTGGGACTTTCTGCACTTTGCTTTGCTCTCCAAGCCTTGACTAACTTGGGTTTCTTTTCAACCTGAAATTTGTTAGCAATAGGCAACCTACAATCCCTAGCCAAGTGTCCATAATTGTGACACATATAGCACTCAATTTTGTGGCTACTTAGGATTGAAAAAGGATTCCTAGTCACAAATGGGCTGTTTCTTACATAGAATTTGCAATCAGCTCTTTTATGTCCAAACATATTACAATGAAAGCAATAACCATAGAATTTATATCTTCTTTGTGGCTGGTTAGTCTTCATTACCTTTCTAAGAGGAATGGACTCCTTTCTAGGTTGAGTGGGCTTCATAGAGTTAGAAGGTGCAGTGACTTGCTTCACAAACTTTTTCTTTTCAGGAGGTGCAATCTTAGAGGATTCACCTTTCTCAAATCCTAGACCAAATCTGAAGTGGGCAGGTCTTTGAACTTTCAGTAGTTCATTGAGTTTCATAGTCCCTTCAATCGCTTGGAGCGCTTTGAGTTTTTTGCTATTTTCCAAATTTTCAGCCTTTGCTCTAGCGATCTCAGTTTCAAGTTTCATAGCCTCTTCCTTTTTGATACTTATTTGGTTTTCAAGGACTTCTACCATTCTTTTATATTCTTCTATTTGAGTTTTCAAAGCAATAATAGAACTTTCAGATTCATGGAGAAGTTTCAGATTTTTCTTACTTGTTTTGCGTTCCATGCTTAGCTCCTCAAGTGCGGCTATGAGTTCCTCTTCAAGATTGACTTCAGCCTCCTCATCCTCTTCCGGATCTAGCTCTTCTTCTTCTTCAACAGTGACCATGAAAAGAGCTTCGGTTGATTCATCATCGTCTGAAGTTTCAGACGTGCTGTCATCTTGTTGACATAGAAAGTTTTTAGCTTTGCCCCTTTTTCTGAAATTTCTTTTTCCTTTACTCTTTTCAGCATAAGAGTCATTATCATTGTCTTCTTTTAGCGGACACTTCGCAGCAAAGTGACCAATACCGCCACAATTGAAGCATTTAAAGGGTAGCTTCCCTTTGTACTTGCCATTGCTTCCTTTCTTCAATTTTCTAACAAATTGAGCCTCAAGCTCATCATCATCAGAATCAACATCATGACCAGCAGTCTCTTTTGCCTTTTTCTGAACTTTGAAGGCCGCTTCTTTATCAGATGAAGACGTCTTTCCTATGCGCATCTCATAGGCAGTTAGAGAACCATGTAATTCATCCATGGAAAATGCATTCAGATCTTTGGCTTCTTCAATGGCTGAGACTTTTGAATCAAACCGGGGAAGAAGAGATCTTAGAACCTTTTTGACGATGACCGGCTCTTTAATCTCCTCCCCTAGATCACGAATGTCATTCGTGACTTCATTCACTCGTTGCATATACGAGTCAACATTCTCGCTTTCTTCCATGCGAAGAGACTCGAATTGAGAGCGATGAGTTTGCAATTTGGCTTCTTTAATCTTCTCATCACCTTCATGTATGCTTTGCAACTTGTCCCAAATTTCCTTGGCTGTTTTGCATGCAATTACTTTGACAAGCTCGCTGTCCACAAGGCCACTAAAGAGTGCATTCTGCGCCTTGGAGTCGTTGTCTGCCAACTTCTTCGATGCTGTATCATTGGGTACGGTGGCAGCATTGTAACCGGCTCTGACAGCCTCCCAAACATCATAGCCAAGAGATTTAATGAAGGCTTGCATCCTAATCTTCCAAAAGGAGTAATTAGAACCATCAAACAGAGGTGCTTTCATATTCCCTGTATTGACTGCCATGTGATTTGACAAGAGATCACCCTTAGCGTATTAAACTGATCAAGGGAACCTCGCTCGGATACCAATTGTTGGATACCGCGATCTCTGAGAGGGGGGGGGGGGGGGTGAATCAGTGATCTCTAAAAACAGGTCCAATTCAACAACAAAACAAGTCAAACCACACAATGACACCAGATTTAACGTGGTTCACCGAAAGGCTACGTCCACGGTTCAAAGACTGTCCGAACACCAATCCGGGACAGATCTGAATCTTATTTAGTCGCACCAACGACAAAGAGCACCAACCCTTAGTTTCAGATAGCACCAACTATCTAGGAAGCACCGACTCCCCTTACAATTTATCTGCACCCACAGATAGGATCACCAAACCCCAGACATCAAGCACCAACTTGATGTATAAACAGAGTAGAAGATAAATTCTGTCTACAGCCCTTCCCCTCTACAATTCTCTCTCTCTCAATCCCTTACAAATTGAAATCTAAAGCATAAAAGAGAGACACTTAACTCATGGACGAATCACCATCTTCTAGACCATAATCTCGTCCACAATTGCTGTAGAAAACGTCTGATAATGCAGCAACACAGCAACACAGCACCAGCACTCTTCTTCTCTCCAAAACTCTCTCTATTTTCTCTCTAAAACTCTTCTCTTCTGGTGTATATTTAGAACGACCCATACATGCCTTTTTATAGGTTTTGATAACCCTTAATTGTATTTAAAACGGGCTACAATTCGTTTAGAAAGAGTCCCAAACAAATTAGATAAGAGTGCTGAATTTTCGTGCAAAACTTCTAATTCTGCGCAACTCTGGTTCCCGTGCTCGGTCGACATCCTGGCTTGCTCGGTCGACCGAAGACACTGACTGGAAACAGACAACTTTTGAGCTCGGTCGACATCCTGGGGTCCCGGTCGACCGAAGACACACTGTGTCACGAAAATAACTGAGAGGTGCCTGAAACTGTTTTCTGCAGGTTTCTTCTTTCTCGGTCGACCGCATGAAGAGCCCGGTCGACTGCACACTCTGTTTCAGGAAATCTGAATTCCTGACAGTTTCAATTCTGATTCTTCTCTTCAGCTCTATCAATACCAGCTTATTAACATCATGTTTGTGACAATGTGTTGACAAGAATTCCAACTCAAAACAATACTTGAGATGCTAACTTCTTCAATTCATCAAAAGACTTCTCAAGTCATCTCAAATTCCAATAGAAACCTGATGAGAATCCTTGCATTTTATTTTGCAAAGTTTCCAATTTCCTGAGAAAGCCGAAGACTTTGTCGCGCAGAGCTGCCGATTTTCCGTCAGAAGCTGAAATTGGGCCAAACGATGTCGGAATGACCTGAAATTTGGTGTGAAGCCTCCTGAGCAATAAATAAGACCAACCATAGGCTTTTGTTTGAGTTTTGAAGCCGTTTGGGGTCCTATCACCAGTAGACTTACTTTTTGTCGCGATGGAGATGTCGCGGTTTGATGTGCGGTCAACCGATGTCCGATTGACTTGAAATTTGACAGGGAACCTATTGGAGTCATTTTAAGATGATCCATAGGCTCTGTCTTGGAAACCATGGTCCCAGAGAGCTTTGCCGCCGAGAGGCCTGATTTGGCTTCTGAGCGTCAAACTATGGTCAAATGTTGTGGAAATGACCTGAAATTTGACGTGTAGCCCTTTATAAGCATTTTGAAGCCGTCCATGTGCTCTATCTGATGAGTAATGGCCTCGGTGGTTCTCGCCGCCGAGAGGCTTGATTTAGCTGTTCGAGGGTTGATGTAGGGTCAAACGTTGTCGGTTTGACTCGGAACTTGACGTGGAGCCTTTTGGAAGTATTTTGAGACCATCCATCGGCCCTGATCGATGATTTCGTGTCTCCGATGCTTTTGCCGCCGAGAGCTCCTTTTCGGCTGTCTGAGAAGCGAAGTTAGGCCAAATGATTTTGAAATGGCCCGAAACTTCTTGTGTACTCCTCTTTTGGCTGTCTTGAAGAATCTTGCAGTTTTTGTTTGATTCTGACAAGATTTGATTTTTGGAAGCAGCATTGCCTATTTATTACAGGTTGCGACTTCATGTAGCTCTTTGGATCTTGAAGAGGCAAAGTGACATTTTTGGTGTCAACAAAAATTGACAGGGAACCTATTGGAATCATTTTAAGATGATCTATATGCTCTGTCTTGGAAACCATGGTCTCGGGGAGCTTCGCCGCCGAGATGCCTGATTTGGCTTCTGAGCGTCAAAGTATGGTCAAATGTTGTCGAAATGACCTGAAACTTGACGTGGAGCCCTTTATAAGCATTTTGAAGCCGTCCATACGCTCTTTTTGATGAGTGATGGCCTTGGTGGTTCTTGATGCCGAGAGGCTTGATCTAGTTGTTCGAGGGTTGATGTAGGGTCAAACGTTGTCGGTTTAACTTGGAACTTGACGTGGAGCCTTTTGGATGTATTTTGATACCATCCACAGGCTCTGATCGAAGATTTGCTGTCTCCGATGCTTTTGCCCTTGGGAGCTCCTTTTCTGCTGCCGGAGAAGTGAAGTTAGGCCAAATGATTTTAAAATGGCCTGAAACTTCTTGTGTACTCCTCTTTTGGCTATCTTGAAGGATCTTGCAGTTTTTGTTTGATTCTGACAAGATTTGATTTTTTGGAGGTAGCATTGCCTATTTATGGCAGGTTGCGACTTCATGTAGCTTTTTGGATCTTGAAGAGGCAAAGTGACATTTTTGGTGTCAACAAATGCCCCCTGAGGTGCAGCGACGAGTTGCTTAACTTTTATAGTCGATGTGCCTCGAAGAGATTTTTGAAGGAGATCTTGTGACTTGACCAAGAGTCTTTGAGCAGCCTTTCTTTTGGTATTGTAGCCTTTTGAGCTTCCAGGGGAATTTTTTGGAAGTGAAAGGGATCACGTACCATATCGAGACAAAGTTTTGAAGATGACATCAGGGATGTGGATTTGGGTTTTTGTTTTTGACCTTGTGAACTAACAAGCTGCATGTGGCAGGTTAGGGGGTCGGGTTTGGTTTCGACCATGTGACCCAACAAGCTGTATGTGGAATGTTGGGGGTCGATTTTGATTTTGATCTTGTGACCTAACAGGCTGTATGTGGCAAGTTAGGGGATCAGGTTTTGGTTTTTGGTTTTGGTCTTGGGACCTAACAAGCTGTATGTGGCAAGTTAAGGGACCAGGATTTGGTTTGGATTTTTGTGGAATGTCAATTTCAAGATTTTGGCTCAATTTGGTGTATGAGGCTGGATGGTTTGTTTTTTGGAAGCTCATGGGGCTTGGAATTCTTTTTGTATGGTCCAATCAACTCAAAAGAGGCACAGAACCATTTTTGTAAGCTCTTGGTAAGAGGGATTTCTCTTTGACAAAAAACCTAATTATTATTATTATTATTATTATTATTTTTAAGTGCCTAGGAGGTCAAACCTGGCTCATATGGGCTAACCCATGGGACCTTAAGCTTTTGAAATGACTTAGATCTCATATGGTGTCATTTTTATAAAGAATATCTAAAAATATCTCCTTTGGATAGAGAATATCTAAGAATATCTTTATTTGGAAAGAATCTCTCATGTTCCCTTTATTTTGGGGGAGAATATCTCAAGATATCTTTCTTTGGGAGAGAATATCTCAAATCTCCTATCTTTTTGGGAGAAAATCTCTCATTGATTTCTTTATGGGAGAGAATCCCTCAAGATATCTTTCTTTTAGGAAAGAATCTTTCTAATTTCTTCCTTTTGGTAAGGTTACTAATTAGTAACACTTACCTCTTTCTTCTTTCTTTCTTTGGTTTGCTCTCTTCTATAAAAGCAAGGAGGAGGTTGGATCTCTTGCTCTTATTGCTTTCTTTTGCAACAATCCCAAGAGGGCTTCAAGACCAAGAGTTTTTCTTCTTCAAGATCTTCAAGACTGTCTTCTTCTTCTCCATCAATGGCTTCAAGTAAGTTCCCTTTTTCAAGAAAACTCCATTGTAAGAAATAGGATGATAAAAAAAGTTCTTTCTTTTTTTTTTGTTTCTTTCTTTTCTTTTCCACGGGTTTTCCCTTTTTTTTTTACACGTTTTTTCTTTTCTTCTTTTTTCATGCTTTCTTTTCTTTTCTTTTTTGCATGTTTTGTTTTTCTTTTTGTCAGCCGTACGGACAGTTCCATACGGAACTGGCCGTACGGCCACTTGGCCTGTGGGCCAGTCCCCTTTTTTTTAGAAAGTTTTTGTTTTCTTTTTTTTTTCGCTCATCATGATATTGCATTTTTTGTTTGGCAAACCAAGATGTTCATGCATGCATTTTTTGTAAATTTGTAGAATGATATGATAGCATACCTGAAAGTTTTTGCAAATTTGGGAATTTGGAGCTCGCAGCGATGTTGAGCCCTTCCTGATTTTACAGAGAATTTAAGGTTTCGGAAGTTTGGAGTTTCGGAGCTCGCAGTAATGTTGAGCCCATCTTCAAGCTTTCTATTTCTTTCGGAGTAGTTCCTTTTCTTCGGAATTGCCCCGGAATCATGTCAAAATTTTGCCAGATTTTTTTTAGCGAAATCCTGTCATTTTGATGATTGATCTTTTTCTTTTCCAACCTTTTGCAGGTGGTTCCTCCAGAACGAACAAGGGTAAAGAGCCTGCTACAAGCGTACCTCGTCGATCTGCTAGATCTTCTAATCCGGCCGTTCAGCAAGCCTGGGAGAAGGTCCAGTATGTTGAGAGAAACCTCGAAGAGTGCGACTCTCTCAACAAAGATGAGATGAGACAGCGACTAATCGCTCTCAAGGGAGAGCAATTTTATAAGATCATTGTAAGCAGTCGTCCATGGGTGATAGACGATCAGAGGGTTTTGCCCAAGCCTACCTTCTTCTTTGGTGATGCAGTCCCTGACGACGTGACATATCAGAGGAGATGTTTTCAGTTCTCTTTCACAGCTGATGGTGAGAAGAAGACTGTTGCTACCTGGTCGACGTTTGATCGCACCGTCTCGATTATGAGCCTTTCTCCCATGTGCTCTAAGAGGGAAAATATTTCATCATCTTCATCGAATGGGTATTTCTTTTCTACTCGCTCTTTGAAAGCATCAGAGAGTTCAGGTCTCTTACCTGCAGCTTTGTTATCAGCTTTCTTTGGTGGCGGAGGAGTTGACTTGGTTTGCACATTGAGGACCTCTTTTTTCTTTAGTTTAGAGGCTGCAATGGCGGTTGGCTCATTTCTTGATGATTTCTGACTGTTGAGGTCTTTGATATCCGTTTTCAGCCTCCACGGAAGCTTCTAAGAGTTCTCCCAGGTTCTTTGATTTGTTACCGATGATCATGGAGCAAATTCTTGCTCTCATGTTGTTTCGGCAGATGTCGTCTAGCGGCGCTTGTGGCAGTACATCAGAGCATTTGTACGCCATTGCTTTCCACTTGTGAATGAAGTTGTATGTTTACTCATTCTCCCCCTGTTTTAGGCTGCAGAGCCGAGCCATAGTAGTGGGATGATCCTCACCTTTGAAGTGAGTCAGGTAGCGTGTCTCTAGCATGGCCCGATTTTGGAAGGAGTCCTCCAGAAGAGTGGAGTACCAATCAAAGGCCGTACCTTTTAGGGTACTTGCAAACTGGCGGATCTTGAATGCATCTTGATCCGCGCTAGCTCTCGTCAGGAATTTGAAGTGGATGACGTGCTGTCTGGCTGATCTTTTCCCCGTATATGTTTGAATTTTATAGGGAACGGGACCGAGTCCATCCATAAGGGATATGGTGGCTTGATCCTATGTTCGTTGAGTATATCCTCTTCTTTTGCTTTGGCGAGGATACTGTCTACATACTTTTTAGTAAGGGCGCGTGACTTAATTTTCTTCTCCATTTACCTCATCATCTTGAAGATTTGGAGGAGGTTCATTATTCGCCTGATTTTGAAAGGCGAGGAGAAGATTTTCCATCAGAGTTTTAATCATTTGCTGGCCTTGTTCCAACTGCTGGATGCATGTGAGCGCATCATCTTGAGGTGGATTGCGAGGTGGTGGCTCAGAATTTGTAGCCAAGACTTTCATCCCTCGGGATTCGAACGATGAAATTGTCCGGGTGACTAAGCTGGGGCTCATTCTTTTTGATGAAGAGCTTGAGGAAGGATAACTTCACCGTCCTTGGGTTAAAGGGGCAGGAGATTCTTCTGAATGTCTTCTTGTCCTGGAGACGTTGCGGGTCATCGGACGTCGGACATGGATTTTTGTTGCTGACTGTTGGTGTCTTCTGATTTTTCCAACCATATGGACAGCAACAACTTGGTTGGGTCTTTCTTTTTCGACCCATTTGTGAGAGACTTGATGTGTAGGATGCTGGATCCTCTGCTTCTCTAGTCTCTTTTGCCGATATGACGCGGGGGCGGCGTACAAGACGAGCAATTTGAGCTTCGGTCAGCTTTGGTTAGGCTTTGACAATGAAGGATGTACTCCCTCGGGCACAGCAGCCGAGCCTATCTTCTTTGTAGCTAGGCAAGGATAGGATGCAGACCCGGTCCTTTGCCTGTTGTAGCAAAGCTTTGAGTTTTTCGAGTTCGGCTCCTGTATAGATGGAGGGTCGAACTGCAGGAATGAAGGCCTTAGCAGGTGCTTGTAGAGGCCTAGTGTTGCATGACTTGATTTTGGGCTTGTAGGAACAAGCCGGCTAATGATGGGTTGACTTGGTTGTCAGGTTGGAGATGGGTCTATCCTCTTTCATGTAGGCATGTGGGTAGAACTGGTTCTCTTTGAGTGGGGCCAGGTATGCTGGCTTAGTGGATGTTTGGGACCTTCTTTATTTTGGGGAAGGTTTTGGAGAACAAGTCTTGGGATAGACCTGGTTTTTAGTGGGTCGAGGCTGCGGGCTTCGGGCTTCCTGGCGCTCGCCTTTGGTGTCACGATAGTGACACGTTAAGAGGCGACCTTCTGCTTTTTGGCAGGCGTAGTTTCTTCTACGGGAAGTGGGAATGGTCCCAGCGTCCCAAAGACGATAGTCCGGGGAGTCGAGGTTGACCCGGATTCAGAGAGTCGCTGAGGGTATTGACGCTTCGGCAGCTGACAGTGCGCTTTGTGAGTGCGCATGTTTTGCTTCTGTTGAAGCATGAGTTGGTGCTTGTTCTCGTCGAAAGTAATGGTCAAGGAAGCTGCTATTGTTAGTTTTCAAAAAATTTCTGAAACAATACCACTTCCATTAGTAATCACAAGAATATAATGATCATAAATGGAAAATTCTATGATTTTGTCTTTTCAATCGCTCGAGGGACATGACCCAAGTAATATGAAGAAGGCAAAAAGCCATAGATAGTACAATTGTTCCAAACGCAAGTATGGTGAGCCCAGAATGAGCATTCCAGTGATTACTGGAAGCAATTGTTAACCTAAACTCGACTTATCGAGAAGCAGGGCTTGCTCGAGGTAAGAAGAATATAAGTTGGAGTTACAAATTTGCCGGTCACAAATACAGTAGACCCTGAAAGGGCGTACCAGTATCGCTAGGCACAAATGTTGGAGATCGCATCGAAGAGATGGGATTAATTTTTTTTTTGAAAGGTTAAGATTGGTTTCATCAAAGAGAGCAAATGGTATTCCAATCTGAACGCGTGCTCAACAATTTCTGCTAGCACTAGTGTCCAAAAGGGAAGGAACCACAATTTCTCGAATCTGAATCGAAAATGACGAGAGTTTTTTTTGAAAGGTCAAGAGCGGATTCATCAAAGAGAGCAGATGGTATTCGGATCCAAATACGGGCTCAACAATTTTTGTGAGCACTAGTACCCAGAAGGGAAGGAACCACAATTTCTCGAATCTGAATCCAAAATGGCGAGTTTTTTTTTTTAAAGGTCAATATCGGATTCATCAAAGAGAGTGAATGGTATTCCAATCTGAACACGGGCTTAACATTTCTGCGAGCGCCAGTGCTCAGAAGGGAAGAGACCAAAATTTCTCAGATATGAACCCAAAGATGACGGAGTTTTTTTTTAAAGATTTTATTTTATTTTTTTAAAATTAAGTTTTCTTTATTAAGATTTATTTTTTTAGATTTAATTTTTTTCTTTTATTATTTTTAAAAAAAATAAGTTTTTTTAGAAGATTTATATTTTTCTAAGATTTTTTTTTTCTAAAAATTGTTTTTTAAAGATTTTTTTTGTTTAAAGATGATAGAGTACACATAGGCCTCCTAACCCGATTTTATGAAACCTCAATTGATAGAATTGCCCCCAGGTAAGGGTAGGATTACTTAATGAACCCGTTTGGGGGACCCTTGCCTAGAACAGTCAAGCTGTCTCCACACTCTGGACAAGGCTTTTCTTGAATCAATCGTGATCAAACAACGCAATTAGTTTAACCTTAGTGGTCTGTGTCTTTTTTTTTTTAAATCCCTAATAGACTCATCGAAGAGAAACGATCACCCAATCCCCGATCTGAACACAGGCTCAACATTTCAGCGAGCACCGGTGCCCAAAAGGGAAAGGATCAAAGTTTCTCAATTTTGAATCCAAAATGAGAAATCTGATTTTTTTAGATCTCTAATGAACTCATCGAAGAGAAACGATGGCCCAAATCCCAATTCGAACAGGCTCAATATTTCTGCAAGCACATGAACGATAGGAGAGGATCAAAGTTTCTCAATTTTGAATCCAAACTGAGAAATCTGATTTTTTTTAGATCTCTACTGAACTCATCGAAGAGAAATGATGGGCCAAATCCTAAGTCGAACAGGCTCAACATTTCTGCAAGCACATGAACGATAGGAGAGGATCAAAGTTTCTCAATTTTGAATCCAAACTGAGAAATCTGATTTTTTTTAGATCTCTAATTAACTCATTGAAGAGAAACGATGGCCCAAATCCCAATTCGAACAGGCTCACCATTTCTGCAAGCACATGAACGATTGGAGAGGATCAAAGTTTCTCAATTTTTAATCCAAACTGAGAAATCTGATTTTTTTTTAAAAGACAAAGATGGAAATAAATTCAAAGAAAGAACTAGAAATTTCCAAAAAAATCCCATCTCATTTTTTTAGATGCGAAATCCAACATAGGCCACTAACTAGAAAGTAGCCAAGGAATCCATAAAAGAAGTATAAACATAGAGCAAAAATATGGTATGCAAATATTTCATTTCCAAGCATCGTGTTCTCAAATGAACGTGTCCCACTGGGTGGAGCCAGCTTGATGGACCGCACATTTTCATGCTCGGCGCTACCGAGGTCGGCGGACGTGGGAGTCCCTTTGATCCAACCCTTTCGCACCCGGAGAGCAAAAAGCGTGTATCAACATTTTTTTTGGGTGGGTGTGCTAGATTTTCTATATTACTTGGAATTGTAAGTGGTGATCTGGAGATCGACCTTCGCAAGTAAAAAGGAAATCATCTTCATTCAAGTTTCCATTGTACATATATTTAAGAAAGAGACAAGTTTTTGAAATGCTGTAAAAGACGATTTCATTTGTTTTGTCATGAAAGGCGATTTTTGTCATTTATAGCCGATTTTAACGTTTATAGCCGATTTTGGCATCTAGAACCAATTTATAATTCTTATCAATAATGAAAGACAAGAGTTGTGATTTTTGTCTCTTTTAAAAAAAATACAAACTACAATTAAAAGCAAGAAAATGAGGATCTAACTTCTCAGGAGATTATGGGGGACTCATTCAGATTGACGGTCGCAAGCCATATGTGGACTTCACCATCATCCACACAGATGAGAACAAAGGATGCTCTTGATTCACTTGGCTTGGTTATAACCTCGGATTTAGAGGACAAAGACCAAGAGGAGGTCCTATGTCCAATAAAAAGCTAAGTAGATGGGCTGAAAAGCCACGTCTAAGTCATTGGAGGCAGAAGGAGAAGGCAAGGACCTTAGGTGGGAATACCCCCTAAGGGACTTTTGTGACCTTATAGTGGTGGTCGTTGCCGAACTTTAGCAGAGTTTTCTCTTTTCTTTCTCTTAGATTTCTGATGCCTTTTTTTGTTTAGATTTCCGGATTTTTCGAAGTGTTTTTTCCGTCTCTGGAATGCTTGGAGTGCTCTACTATTTATAGTTTCTTGGTAGCCATTTAGGAGAGTTTATGGGCTTTAATTGTCATTAAGCCGCATAATGGGATGAGTTACAAGATTTATTTCTTTATTTTGTAACTCCTTTTTCTTAGCTTCGGATTGGCCGGTGGAGATTAAGGGCATTTAATCGCCTTTAATCACCATGATGGGAGGAGTTTCATGGTTTAAATGCCATGGAACCTTTGAATTGTAACTCCCAAATGCTTGCTTCTGATTGGGCTGTCACAACGTCAAAACATACTATTAACGACTGTACAATGCGTGATTCATCGACTCCTCAAGCCAGTCGGTATTAATCAAATAAAGACCCACATCGTCCGTCATTTTTCAATGGGTCCCTGAGTCCCAGTTTCTCTTATGTTGTTTTTCATTCCCTCCCTTTTCTTTCTTTCCCTCTATTCCCCGCCGTTTTCTTTCTCTCTCAATCGATTGGCCTCATTTCTCTTCTTCGGCTCTCTTCCTCATCTCTCTTCCAGTCCATCTCTCACATCAGTTTTCTCATTCCGATCTCATACACCGGCAGCGACGCACTAATGGTATTCAGTTTGTAGAAATGAAGGTTGGAGAGGAGGGCTTTCAGTTTGCTTGGCGCATGGCCAGGTCTCCCTTTGCTCACTTTTCTTTGTAATTGTTCTCTCCGTTGACTTCTCTCTGCAAAAATCTCAAGGTGAAATCTCACACTTTTGATTTATTTTCTATTTCCATGCTTTTGAGGGTCTCAAATTAGGGCAAGATTTTGGGGATTTTAGGTGTTTTAGGATTTCTCCATCTCATATGCATTTCACAAGCTTCTCTGCACATACACATACACACCATTCCATCACATTGCTACTCATAAAAATCTCTTTTTTTCCTTAACTTTAGTCGTGATTGGGAAAAGAGAGAGATTTCTCGTGTCCTGAAAACCCCTTTCTCTTTCTGTTTCTGTTTCTCTTTCTCTCTCTGTGAATATATATAGTGAGAGATCGAGAGAGAAGGATTTAGATTTTTAGAGAGAGAGAAAGATGTCCCGTAATTCACTGGAGAAGCTGGCATCGATTGATGCGCATCTGAGGCTTCTGGTGCCTGGAAAAGTTTTCGAGGATGATAAGCTTGTGGAGTATGATGCGCTCCTTTTGGATTAGTTTCTTGACATTCTTCAGTACTTACAGGGAGATGAGATTAAGGAAACGATATAGATTTTTCAATTTCTGTAGCCTTTTGGAAATGGATAGGAATTCGATACGTTAAAGTTTTCATTTTTAACCTCTTGAAGAAAAAAGATTTGTGCATTGGATTCATATGCATTTCAATGCGAACAAACAGGTGCTTTGTGGGTTTTTGTGGATTTGTGGTTTATGTTTAGTTTTGGATAAGAGATTGATGACATCGATCAATTTACTGTAAATGCTTGGTTGTTGTTGTCATCATCATCGTTTACTGTTTCTTCTATTGTTATGTAGAGTGATTTTCTAGGAATTTTGGTTTGTTTTACTTTTGGGTGAAACTTTTTGAGGAAAGAGGCTGTAGAAACGAATTACATTTGGGTTTTTCTTTGATCTGTGCTCGAGTTTTAAAAAATTTAGATATTGGAGACCAATCAGTAGTGATGCTACATTCTTTGATTTGTTAAATGCTAGTATGACATCTACTCCCTCCTAACATCATTTTCTCTTCTTAAAAAAAGCACAACGACTAAGGAAGGCCGATAGACAAAGACAACAACCTCCATTTTCTCCGATAGAGGTATCGTTCATTCAATCCCACTCTTTTCATCTCTGAGCTGCTCATACAAGTACGTTTCCCTTTTGATTTAATGAAGTGGGCTGGTTTTCTGTTGATTTTATTGATGTTTATTAGTTAAAAACATCTTTCTTTTATATTCCCTTTATTGTTGGTTTTCTGTTGATTTAATGAAGTTGGGCAAAGTAATTTTGTGTAGTAGTTGAAGGTGTTCATATGTTCAATTTAAAATGGGAACTGGTTCTTGTACATTCATTTGGGCTTTTTCTTCTTTGTTTTTCAGTTACATGGAATTGGATGTTTATGATTTTTTTCTTTGGATTTCAGCATTTCTGCAGTTGAAATGAAAACGGGTTTATTATTATTCTCTAAATTTATTTTCTTTGAATTTATTATTTTATGTGGTATGGATAAATGGGTTTCTGTATGTGTTTTCTTTGGGTTCAATGAGTGATCGATGGTCATATGGAAAACCTAATCAGACTATAAACAAATTATGTAAACAATCAATATCTAATAGCAAAACAAAGCACATGAAAATTAAAAAAAATGCAACACCAAATCTGTACAGAATTTCTACTGCATAAGTGAGAGGCTTGGATGCAGCATTTGCATAGGTCAGGCCGAGGCATTCAACATACAGTGGCATAGAGTAACTAAACACAGAATAATGCTAGTGGCAGAGACCTTCCCAGCATAATGTGACATGAGAACACATGCCAAATGGAACCAGAGAATGAGAAGTTGATTCCGGATCTTGTGTCTCTCTCCCTCCCTCTCCCTCTCCCTCTCTCTCTCGCTATGGAATAAAAACCAAATCAACCTGACATAGCCATATTTAATTACAGAAAGAACTGCTGTTATATTTTTCTCCCAAAAATGTTCTAAACCCAAACTAAATGTAGTCTTTAACAACTAAGACAAATCCGTATAATGTCTCTATGAGCATAGGTAAAAACTGTCAAACTAAAAATTAATTGGTGCTCTCACTATCAATCATCAGTCAAAAACCAATATCCACATCTCTAGTCTATGTGACAAGAATTTTTTACTTTGTTACATAAAAATTCATCTCTGTTCAAGCTATTAGCTAAACACTCCCAATTCAACAGCAGAACCCAATCCTGCTAACCCCAGGCCTGAGCATTGTTGGATACCACGATCACTGAGAGGGGGGGGGGGGGTGAATCAGTGATTTCTAAAAACAGGTCCAATTCAACAACAAAACAAGTCAAATCACACAATGACACCAAATTTAACGTGGTTCACCGAAAGGCTACGTCCACGGTTCAAAGACTGTCCGAACACCAATCCGGGACAGATCTGAATCTTATTTAGTCGCACCAACGACAAAGAGCACCAACCCTTAGTTTCAGATAGCACCAACTAACTAGGAAGCACCGACTCCCCTTATAATTTATCTGCACCCACAGATAGGATCACCAAACCCCAGACACCAAGCACCAACTTGATGTAAAAGCAGAATAGAAGATTAATTCTGTCTACAGCCCTTCCCCTCTACAATTCTCTCTCTCTCAATCCCTTACAAATTGAAATTAAAGCATAAACAGAGAGACACTTAACTCATGGACGAAATACCATCTTCAAGAGCACATCCTCGTCCACACTTGCTGTAGAAAGATGCAGCACAACAGCACACAGCAACAGCACTCTTTTCTCTCCAAACTCTCTCTCTTTTCTCTTCTCTTTTTTCTCTTCTCTTCTGGTGTCTTTATGAACGACCCATACATGCCTTTTTATAGGTTTTAATAACCCTTAATTGTGTTCAAAATAGGCTACAATTGGTTTAGAAAGAGTCCCAAACAAAGTAGATAAGAATGCTGAATTTTCGTGCACAACTTCTAATTCTGCGCAACTCTGGTTCCCGTGCTCGGTCGACATCCTTGCTTGCTCGGTCGACCGAAGACACTGACTGGAAACAGACAACTTTTCGAGCTCGGTCGACATCCTGGGGTCCCGGTCGACCGAAGACACACTGTGTCACGAAAATAACTGAGAGGTGCCTGAAACTGTTTCTGCAGGTTTCTTCTTGCTCGGTCGACCGCATGGGGTTCCCGGTCGACCGTGTGCTCTGCATCAGGAATTCTTAATTCCTGACTGTTTCAATTCTGTTTCTTCTTTTCAACTCTATCAACACTAGCCTATTATCATCATGCTTGTGACAATGTGTTGACAATAATTCCAACTCAAATCAATACTTGAGATACTATATTCTTCAATTCGTCAAAAAACTTTCAAGTCATCTCAAATTCCAACAATCTCCCCCTTTGGAATTGTTGGCAACACTATTGGAACTTCAACACTCACTTGGAACCAATTCTGTAATTCTGAAATAACAACCATGCACTGTCAACAATCTCCCCCTAGCTTTCATAGCATAACATCTTTCCTTGCTATCATAGCATAACATCTCTCCCCCTTTGACAACAAGTCCAAAGGGACCAAACCGAGGAGCGAATAGGATATTCAATGAATGCATTGCTCCCCCTTTCAAGCACAACTCCTACGGTTTAGGAGAGTGAGTAACTCCTAACTTTTTCCGGAGATACTCGAAGACTTCCTTTGGCAGAGGTTTCGTGAAAATATCAGCCACTTGCTCAGTTCTTGGAACATATTCCAACTTGACCTCTCCATCAGCAACTTTATCTTTAAGAAAATGATAACGAATTGCTACATGCTTTGTTCGAGAGTGCTGAACAGGATTCTTAGATATATGAATTGCACTCGTGTTGTCACATAGGATCGGCGTAGGATCCGTTGTAGGAACTCCTAGATCAGATTGCATTTGCCGCATCCATAACACTTGCGTACAACAAGTTGCCGCTGCAATATATTCCGCTTCCGCTGTCGAAAGGGATACAGAGTCTTGCTTCTTACTATGCCAAGCAACTAATCTTTCTCCAAGATAAAATGCGCCGCCGCTAGTACTCTTGCGATCATCTACTCATCCAGCCCAATCGGCATCAGAATATGCAACAAGAGTGAAGGATTTGCCTTTGGGATACCAGATACCAAGCTCCATAGTACCTTTCAGATATCGAAAGATTCTTTTCACTGTTGTAAGGTGCGTTTCAGTTGGTGCTGCTTGAAAACGTGCAACCATACATACTGCATGTAGAAGATCTGGTCTTGTAGCAGTCAAGTAGAGCAAGCTTCCTATCATAGAGCGATAGGTGGTATGATCAACGGATGAGGCCTTATCATCTTTGCTAAGCTTCGTGTTCGTTGACATTGGTGTGCTCACTGGCTTGCTGTCTTCCATATTGAACCGTTTCAGCATTTCCTTAATGTACTTCATTTGTGATATGAAGATACCATGTTTCAGCTGCTGAACTTGTAAACCAAGAAAGAACTTTAGTTCTCCAAGCATCGACATTTCAAATTCTTTCTTCATCTCTTCAGCAAAATTCCTGCACATCTCCTCATCATTGCCACCAAAGACTATGTCATCAACATAAACAATGACAACCAGCTGTTTGCTTAACTCAGTTTTGACATACAGATTGCTATCAACCATTCCTTTTCCAAAACCGATCTTGCGGAGATAGAGATCCAGCCTTGCATACCATGCCCTTGGCGCTTGTTTCAGTCCATAAAGAGCCTTTTTCAACTTGCACACTAGATCTGAATTTTTGCTGATGAGAAAACCATCAGGTTGCTCAATGTAGACCTCTTCTTCAAGTAAACCATTCAAGAAAGCTGACTTTACGTCCATCTGAAATACCTTGAAGGTTTTGTATGCTGCCAATGCAAGAAACATTCGAATAGCTTCCAGACGAGCCACCGGTGCAAAGGTCTCTTCAAAATCTATGCCTTCAACTTGAGCATAGCCTTTACAAACCAACCTTGCTTTGTTTCTAATGACTTGACCATCTTCATTCAGCTTATTCCGAAAGACCCATTTGGTACCAATAACATTCTTATCAGTAGGTCTAGGAACAAGTTCCCATGTGGAGTTCTTCTCAATTTGCTCCAACTCCTCATGCATAGATTTCAACCAACTTTCATCGAGACTGGCTTCAGCCACAGTCTTGGGTTCAATGGTGGACACAAGTGAGTAATTGCTAACTACACTTTGTCTAGTTTGAACGCCTGCCTTAGGATCTCCAATGATTTGATCCTTAGGGTGTTGCTCTACCCAAGTGCTGTGCTTCTTAGATGAAGTATCTTCTGAGTCATCCTTTGATTTCTCAGAATCATTAGATCCAGCCATCTCATCATCAATCTCACTCGAGTCCTCATAAACTGGGCTGTCATTATGAGTTGCATTCTTTGGTTCAATATTCTCATCTATTCTCACATCAGCACTTTCAATGATTTTTCTGGTTCTTTTGTTAAGACACCTATATGCCTTGCTAGTAGAGGAGTAACCCAGAAATATACCTTCGTCAGCTCTTTCTTCAAATTTGCCCGGATTTTGTTCGAGCCGCTTGATGTAACACTTGCTGCCGAAGACTCTGAAGTGCTTGATTGTTGCTTTTCTTCCAAACCATAGCTCATAAGGAGTTTTGTCTTCATGTGGCCTGATCAAGCATCGGTTTTGAATGTATACAGCTGTATGAATTGCCTCTTTCCAATACTTGTCAGCCATCTTGCTTTCACTTAGCATCGTACGAGCCATCTCTTGTACGGTGCGATTCTTCCGTTCCACAACTCCATTTTGCTGTGGAGTTCTAGGGGCTGAGTACTGTCTTTGAATGCCATGATGTTCACAATATTTAGTGAACTCTTCAGATGTGAACTCGCCTCCACGATCTGACCTTAAAATCTTGATACGTTTTTCCAATTGATTTTCAACCTGTGCTTTAAACACTTTAAAACGATCAAGTGCATGATGCTTATGCTTAAGAAACAATACCCATGTCATACGAGTATAATCATCAATGCATAACATGAAATACTTATCTCCATTGGTGTTTTGAGTTCGCATCGGTCCACAGAGATCAGTGTGCACTAGCTCAAGAGGTTTCTTGGAATGATGCTCCTTTGACTTGAACATAACCCTCGTTTGCTTCCCTTTTGGCAAGAGTCGCAAATGGGATTGGAAGGCTTTTCAACTGTAGACATGCCTCTTACAGCCTTTGAATTACAAATCTTTGACATGTTATCAAAGCTTAGATGCCCAAGGCGTTTGTGCCACAACCAACTTTCCTCTGTCCGACTCATCAAGCAGGTCTTTTCAGCTCCATCTGACAATGTATAGAGATTTCCAGCAGTTCTTGATCCAGTTGCCACTGTTTTGCCGTTGCTACTCTTCTTGATGGCAAACCCATTCTTTGTGAAGATAACTTCGTGACCCTTGTCACAGATCTGGCTCACACTAAGCAGATTGTGTCTCAATCCAGACACATATAAGACTTCTTCCGATCTGATCTTGTTTGCCATAAGCTGAATAACACCTTTTCCGCAGATTTTGGCACCATCATTGTTGCCAAATTTCACTGAACCGCCTTCATAGTGCTGTAATTTGATGAATTTCTCTTTATCACCAGTCATATGGCTTGAACAACCACTATCAAGGACCCATGGTGCTGCCTTCTTTTGTGCATTGAATGCCATTTGCACAATGAGAGATTCTTTGGGACTTTCTGCACTTTGCTTTGCTCTCCAAGCCTTGACTAACTTGGGTTTCTTTTCAACCTGAAATTTGTTAGCAATATGCAACCTACAATCCCTAGCCAAGTGTTCATAATTATGACACATATAGCACTCAATTTTGTGGCTACTTAGGATTGAAAAAGGATTCCTAGTCACAAATGGACTGTTTCTTACATAGAATTTGCAATCAGCTCTTTTATGTCCAAACATATTACAATGAAAGCAATAACCATAGAATTTGTATCTTCTTTGTGGCTGGTTAGTCTTCATTACCTTTCTAACAGGAATGGACTCCTTTCTAGGTTGAGTGGGCTTCATAGAGTTAGAAGGTGCAGTGACTTGCTTCACAAGCTCTTTCTTTTTAGGAGGTGCAATCTTAGAAGATTCACCTTTCTCAAATCCTAGACCAAATCTGAAGTGGGCAGGTCTTTGAACTTTCAGTAGTTCATTGAGTTTCATAGTCCCTTCAATCGCTTGGAGCGCTTTGAGTTTTTTGCTATTTTCCAAATTTTCAGCCTTTGCTCTAGCGATCTCAGTTTCAAGTTTCATAGCCTCTTCCTTTTTGATACTTATTTGGTTTTCAAGGACTTCTACCATTCTTTTATATTCTTCTACTTGAGTTTTCAAAGCAATAATAGAACTTTCAGATTCATGGAGAAGTTTCAGATTTTTCTTACTTGTTTTGCGTTCCATGCTAAGCTCCTCAAGTGCGGCTATGAGTTCCTCTTCAAGATTGACTTCAGCCTCCTCTTCCTCTTCCGGATCTAGCTCTTCTTCTTCTTCAACAGTGACCATGAAGAGAGCTTCGGTTGTTTCATCATCGTCTGAAGATTCAGACGTGCTGTCATCTTGTTGACATAGAAAGTTTTTAGCTTTGCCTCTTTTTCTGAAACTTCTCTTTCCTTTACTCTTTTCAGCATAAGAGTCATTATCATTGTCTTCTTTTAGCGGACACTTCGCCGCAAAGTGACCAATACCTCCACAATTGAAGCATTTAAAGGGTAGCTTCCCTTTGTACTTGCCATTGCTTCCTTTCTTCAACTTTCTAACAAATTGAGCCTCAAGCTCATCATCATCGGTATCAACATCATGACCAGCAGTCTCTTTTGCCTTTTTCTGAACTTTGAAGGCCGCTTCTTTATCAGATGAAGACGTTTTTCCTATGCGCATCTCATAGGCAGTTAGAGAACCATGTAATTCATCCATGGAAAATGCATTCAGATCTTTGGCTTCTTCAATGGCTAAGACTTTTGAATCAAACCGGGGAAGAAGAGATCTTAGAACCTTTTTGACGATGACCGGCTCTTTAATCTCCTCCCCTAGTCCACGAATATCATTCGTGACTTCATTCACTCGTTGCATATACGAGTCAACATTCTCGCTTTCTTCCATGCGAAGAGACTCGAATTGAGAGCGATGAGTTTGCAATTTGGCTTCTTTAATTTTCTCATCACCTTCATGTATGCTTTGCAACTTGTCCCAAATTTCCTTGGCTGTTTTGCATGCAATTACTTTGACAAGCTCGCTGTCCACAAGGCCACTAAAGAGTGCATTCTGCGCCTTGGAGTCGTTGTCTGCCAACTTCTTCGATGCTGTATCGTTGGGTACGGTGGCAGCATTGTAACCGGCTCTGACAGCCTCCCAAACATCATAGCCAAGAGATTTGATGAAGGCTTGCATCCTAATCTTCCAAAAAGAGTAATTAGAACCATCAAACAGAGGTGCTTTCATATTCCCTGTATTGACTGCCATGTGATTTGACAAGAGATCACCCTTAGCGTATTAAACTGATCAAGGGAACCTCGCTTTGATACCAATTGTTGGATACCACGATCACTGAGAGGGGGGGGGGGGTGAATCAGTGATTTCTAAAAACAGGTCCAATTCAACAACAAAACAAGTCAAATCACACAATGACACCAAATTTAACGTGGTTCACCGAAAGGCTACGTCCACGGTTCAAAGACTGTCCGAACACCAATCCGGGACAGATCTGAATCTTATTTAGTCACACCAACGACAAAGAGCACCAACCCTTAGTTTCAGATAGCACCAACTATCTAGGAAGCACCGACTCCCCTTACAATTTATCTGCACCCACAGATAGGATCACCAAACCCCAGACACCAAGCACCAACTTGATGTAAAAGCAGAATAGAAGATTAATTCTGTCTACAGCCCTTCCCCTCTACAATTCTCTCTCACTCAATCCCTTACAAATTGAAATTAAAGCATAAACAGAGAGACACTTAACTCATGGACGAAATACCATCTTCAAGAGCACATCCTCGTCCACACTTGCTGTAGAAGGATGCAGCACAACAGCACACAGCAACACACAGCACCAACACTCTATTCTCTCCAAACTCTCTCTCTTTTCTCTTCTCTTCTTTCTCTCTTCTGGTGTCTTTAGAACGACCCATACATGCCTTTATATAGGTTATAGTAACCCTTAATTGTATTCAAAACAGGCTACAATTCGTTTAGAAAGAGTCCCAAAACAAATTAGATAAGAGTGCTGAATTTTCATGCACAACTTCTAATTCTGCGCAACTCTGGTTCCCGTGCTCGGTCGACATCCTTGCTTGCTCGGTCGACCGAAGACACTGACTGGAAACAGACAACTTTCGAGCTCGGTCGACATCCTGGGGTCCCGGTCGACCGAAGACACACTGTGTCACGAAAATAACTGAGAGGTGCCTGAAACTGTTTCTGCAGGTTTCTTCTTGCTCGGTCGACCGCATGGGGTTCCCGGTCGACCGCGTGCTCTGCATCAGGAATTCTTAATTCCTGACTGTTTCAATTCTGTTTCTTCTTTTCAACTCTATCAACACTAGCCTATTATCATCATGCTTGTGACAATGTGTTGACAATAATTCCAACTCAAATCAATACTTGAGATACTATCTTCTTCAATTCGTCAAAAGACTTTCAAGTCATCTCAAATTCCAACACTGGGGTTATGTGGATTCAAACCAAAAACCAGCCCCTTGTTACCACTAAAAGGTTTTGAGCTCTCATTATCCCCCTCCCAGTAGGAATTAACTAACTTCAAGAAGTTAGAAAAATGATAGATTTTAAGCTTCATGAAGAAATTCATAGTGCCTTGAGAAGTCATTTAGAAATAAACCAACTTGTGAATTTCTCAATGTTTCCCCTGAAAAAGTGATAGGAAAAAAATTGTGTTTCGGGAAGGTCCAATTAGGAAAACACTAAACAGCCCTGTTATGGTAAATGCAACAGAAGCTCATCTGGCCTCACTTTAAAATCAAGGTCAATTTAGAGTCAGCCTCCAATGTCAGGAGGCAATAAAAATGAATGCAGGAATAGTTATTGCCTCAAGTCATTGCATTTTCATATGTCATCACTAACAAAAACATCAATTCATAGAGAAGAGATTGGATGAAGCAAGAGACTTAAATCTAATCCAAGTGCTAATTCAAACCTATTCAAATCATAATTCATACTTATTTAATTATAATTTAAGCTTAATAATATCATAACACAACTAATATTTACTTGCAATCTCATCGTCTTTTCACCAAAGGATCATGCGATCAGTCACATTAAATACAAATCTTGATCTCAGATGATATCTGCCCTAGTGAATTCGCCGAAGCTGGTGGCCCACTACCATATCTAGCATGATATAGTCCAAAAGCATATGATTAGGATCACGCTTCATTGAATATGCAGACGAGAGATTAAAGAAAAGAATTATGATTATCGTACAAGTGAAAAGAGGTAGGACCATAACCTGCTACATTTTCATAGATCTAACTATACACATTTTCATTAACACAAACATCAATTCATAAAGTAGGAAACTAAATCTAATGCAAACTCTATTTCATACCTATCTAAAACTTAATTTAAATAGTATTTAAATTCAAATTTAAACTTAAAGATATCTTAACAAATCTCATGCAAATCACACCTTACAATCTAACAGGAATTAGAAAATCTTCATTACATTATTAATTTCAAAAACAAATATTGAAAGCTGACTGCTTTTATGGGTATGTGATACACTTACTTAAAGGAAAAAAAAATCTGATGGGTATGTGATACAGTTACTTAAATGAAAAGGTCATGCTTGAGCACTCCATAAGCAAAGAATGAGATGCTCATCAAGAATGTAGAAAGTGAAAGATAAAATGGCATAATTCCGCAACAGTAAGTATGCTAACATTTGGGAGTCAGTGGTTCAACCTGTGTAACAGAATAATAAATAGTTTTCATAGAACATACTATGATAAATAGCAGGGAAGCAAACCTGGATATGAGAGTAGCAAAATTCTAATTCTATTGCCCAGGGAAGCAAACGTCGCAGAATATTTACCACGAAAAATGATTTTTGTTGTAGTGACTTTTCCATTGCCCAGGGACTTCTGGCCAAACAAGTATGTGAATGATGCACATATAAGTTTGGTCATTCCATGTTCTGGTTGGTCGTTCCATGTTTGGTCGTTCCCATGTTCTGGTTGTCATTGGTTTGTGAAGTCTGGTTGGTTTGTTTATTTAGTGGAGATCTCCTGTTTTCTTCTTTATTTGGTAAGCTTATCAAATAAATTCCAGATCTTATTTTCCTTATGAGTGTGTGTAAGCAATGTCTTCATATTTGATCTGCACCCATAATATATACTCACCTTTTTATGCATTTATAACACATGGGATTTACAAAGTAATTCAGATTGTAGAGATTGAGGGCCCATTGTGGAATGGTTTGAACTTTCAATAAATGAGGAACTAAAGTCTTCTACTTATTTCTTTATTTTTTGAAGTTTTAATCTGATTTGCTTAGGCTATATGGTGAAGGAGAGATGGATATGCTTAGATTTTGGCCTTTCATTGTTTATGATATCCTTAGCCATGTAAATGATTTCTCCCTTCTAGTTTTATGTAATATGACATAAAAGTGGGCCCCATGAGTAAAAATTATACACTGCATAGTGTGATCATTTTTCTCCTTATTAATTCATATCTCATGTATAATGCAAAAGTGGGCCTCAGGTGGTCATCTCAATGCATAATGCAGTGTGTTGTGTTTAATAAGACTGGATCTTGTAGTCCTTTTGGGGTGTGAGTCATTTACTTCTTTTAAACCATGTAACGTGCCTTATAGTCTATGGATTTGATTTTCAGAACATCGCCCCAAGCAAGGATTGGATGATGGCACCTAGGCTTTCTATTGAATACTTAGAAGGGGTGGAATCATTTTTTGAGTTCATAAAAGCTAACAAACAAAGGCTAAGGGATGATGATTGGTATTTTTGCCCTGATGTCAAATGTCGTAATGTTGTAGGAGGGAAGAAGACATTGAAAGATATTCGTACACATTTAATATGTGATGGTATAGACAAAACATACATGACATGGACTTTCCATGGAGAAATTCATCCCCAAAATCGTGTTAGTGTAGAAGCCAATAATAATAGTGAAGATGAACTCCCAAGAATGGTTGATATGGTGAATGACATATTTGGACCTGTTTGTGATAAGGAGAATGTTCAAGCTCGTGCGGGAGGTAGTACATCTGAGTGCTTTGTTGAAATTAATGATGAAAACTCTCCTCAAGTTGAGGATGAATCGCCAGAGAATATCCAATATAAGAACTTGATGGAGGATGCGATACAACCTTTATATCCATCGTGTCGAATTGAACATACAAAGTTGTCAGTAATTGTTGATTTATTGAGCATGAAGGATAGACATTAGTGGTCGAATACTAGTTTCAATGAATTGCTGCAATTGTTCAAAAACATTCTACCAAGTGAGAACACTTTGCCAAATAGCTCCTACAATGCCAAAAAGATTATCGATTCATTACATATGGAGTGCCAAATTATCCATGCATGCTGTAATGATTGCATACTTTATTGGAGAGAGCATGAGAATAGGGACTCTTGTCCTATGTGTAGTGTAAGTAGGTGGCAACCAGAGGACCCTTTGAGGCCGAGATGTTCAAAAAAGCCATGGAAAAAGTTAAGATACTTTCCATTAACACCAAGGTTAAAATGAATGTACAGCATACCCTAGATTGCAGAGAGTATGAGATGGCATTCAAATATGAGTTTAGTTCCAAACGAATCAGTCATGCATCATCCAATGGATTCTGTATGTTGGAAACAAGTAAATCGTAAATGGACTAACTTCGTTGATGATGCACATAATGTTTGCCTTGGACGTGCAACAGACGGATTCAATCTTTTCAAGAATAATAACAACTCTTATAGTTGCTAGCCTGTTATGATTGTTCCATACAATCTTCCTCCATCCCTATCCATGCAGAAGCAGTTCACTATGTTAACATTATTGATTCCTGGAAAGAAAGGTCCTGGACATGACATTGATGTCTACTTGCAACCATTGGTTGCTGAGTTGAATGAATTGTGGTCCATCGAAAGCTTAACATATGGCTCTTACACTAAGAGTAGGTTCTCACTGAAAGCAATTTTGTTATGGGCTATACATGATTTTCCAGTTTATGGCCATTTGTCGGGTTGTAGGATTGCAGGGAAGTATGGTTGTCCCATATGTAGTCAAGGGACGGAGTCAGTGCGCCTGAAATATGGAAAGAAGTTTACCTATATGAGTCATAGGAAGTTTCTACCATTGAGCCATCCTTTTAGGAGACAAAAGTCACAATTTAATAGGAAAGAAGAGCATGGGAAGGCTCCTAGGGATTTGAGTGGTTCTGAAGTATTAAATAAAATGGAAGGTATTTAGAATAATTTTGGAAAAGTAGCAGGCAAGAAGAGGAAGAGGTGTGCAGAGGAAAACGAGACCATTGCATGGTCTAAGAGATCGATTTTTCTTGAGCTGCCATATTGGAAGGTACGTTATAATATCCCTCTTAATCTTAAACTAATTTATTATATAAACATTATTTTCTAACATAAAATATTTTTTCATAGGAACTGCCTATGCGCCACAACTTAGATGTGATGCACGTGGAAGAGAAAGTGGCAGAAAATTTGCTCGCAACAATCATGAACATTAAGGATAAAACTAAGGATGGTATTGAAGCCCGCAAAGACTATCAAGCTTTGCAAATTAAGAAAAACTATAGCCTGTGGAACATAATGGTAAATTAATTTGTCCGGCTGCTCCTTACACTCTATCCCGACATGAGAAAGATTTGATATGCAAGACCTTCTGTCATTTGAAGGTGCCAATCGGGTATGGTACAAATTGGAGAAAAATAGTTAATTTGGAGAACAAAGAACTCAAAAATGTTAAGTCACATGATTATCACATTCTCATGCAACAAATGCTGCCAGTGCTAATGATGTATGCATTTGAGTCACAAAAGCCAATGCATGCTGCCATACGACAACTATCAATATTTTTCAATGTTTTATGCACAAAGGTGATCAATCATTAAGAACTTTCAAAGATGAAAGAACGCTTAGTGGAAACAATATGTGTGTTTGAAAAGTACTTCCCTCCCTCATTTTTCGTTTCTATAACACACCTTGTCGTGCACTTAGCGGAGGAGGTGCAATCTTGTGGACCTGTTAGATATCGATGGATGTATCCTTTTGAGAGGTAAATAAGACGTCTGTTATAATATGCCTTTTTTTTCCTCTTAATTATAATTTAGATTCAGGGTCTAATTTCTTATATTCTATCAGGAAGATGAAGACAAACAAAGGATACGTGGTGAATCAGACATATCCAGAGGGCTCTATTATGGAGTGCTTCCTCATGAATGAAGCAATGTTGTATGCAATGAATTACTTGCCCAATGGTACACAAAAAAGCCATAAGCAAGGACAGCATACATGGTTGAATGAGCATGGTGATTGTTCATACCCTATCGATAAAAGGGGAAAAGTCTACAAACTTGATAATGTGCAATACGAGCAAGCACGCAAATGGGTATTAAAGAAATTTGTTAGGAATGTAGAGTGGGAAAAGTAAGTAAGATTTCACTAGCATGTATCGTTTAAAATTTCTGAATAGATAGCCCATTCACAGTGCATTCATGAATACAGGAAGTACGTTGAATAACTCCAAAGCATAAGATGTAACAATCAAAATCAGAGAGGCGACATTCGAACGGAGAAGGGGCTGGATTATATTCCTTGGCTTAGAAAACAATTAGAAAATGAAGAGAATTGTACCCTTAAAAGGCTTGCTGATGGACCAATGTGTGGGCCATTTCATATAATACATATGCAGAAAATGGATATGTTTTCGATACAGCAAATGCAAAATTAAACAGAACAACACAAAACAATGGGGTTTCAGTGAAAGCTATAACACCTTGTAGGGCAAGCGCCAAGGACACAAATCTTGTTAATGAAGAGCTCACTTATTATGGACTCATCAAACAAATCTTAGAGTTGGATTACCATGACTTCAAACAAGTAGTATTCAATTGTGAATGGGTGCGTGTAGATGATGCACATGGATGTAAAGCTGATCCAGAAACGAATCTAATATTTGTTAATCTAGGGAGGATTCAAAGAAATACAAAAGAAGATGATGAACCATTTATTCTTGCTGCTCAAGCAACTCAAGTCTTTTATTGTAAAGATCATAGTAGGCCTATAGAAGAATGGCATGTTGTCTTGGAAGTTCCAAAAAGGTTGAATGGAGATGTGGATGCTTTTGAAGATCCCTTAGTATTTTTGGAAAGAACGAATGAAAATGCCTTAGCATAAGCATTAAGAGATGATATCATTGGTGATGAAGAAGTTTATCAATAACATTGTTGTCAACCCATGTATGTATGGTATCATTTTTTTAATTGTTCAAATCTTTTCCATAAAATTGGTGATGTTGCTATTTTTTTTCTATTTATAAATTTCTATGTCATTTTTTCATGTTGATTCACATGTACTTATATTCATTATCCACATGCCAACATTTTTATAATGATGTGAATTCTCATATAAAAGGTTTGTGTTTGCAGTTAACATGTCTTCAAATCGAGAAAGCGTGACATTTGGGATAAATGGGCAACCCATTAGTGATAACGCACTGCAACTGTCCTCATTTATTGTTCGGACTGTGAAATCTATTGTGGCACCTACCTATGACACTTGGAAGTCCGTGCCGAGAAACCTGAAGGAGGAAGTCTGGAAACATGTCACTGTTAGTGCTTGTTCATTTTATGTATTTAATTCAATTGTAATTTAGACTTATAAATAAGTCTTAACCCTAAATTATATCCTTCACAGGATAAATATGATATTTTGGCATGCTATAAAGCGTTTAATCTTACAAGAGCAAACCTTTCATGGAAAGATTGGAAGTCCAAGCTTCGTACTGGTATATACGATAAATATCAGACGGACACGGAAAGGAAACAAAAACTTCCACAATATGTTAAGAAGGAAGATTCGGATAGGTTTGTCGACATCCAATCGATGCCTGATTATCAAGCTAAAAGGCAGTGTGGGAAGAGAGCTAGGAAAGAAATGAAAAGCACGCACACCTCCGGCAGAAAGGGCCAAGCTCGTGTTGTAGAAGACTTGGTGAGCTCCAATTCTTCATCATTTGGTTGCATTTTTTCCATTGAATTTAATGTGCACTTATAAGGTTTGCTTCTTGTACTTTTAGAGAAAAAGGTTTCCAGATAAAGAGATTAGTCGAACGGATGTTTTTGTTGAGACCCATACTAGGAAGGATGGGTCTGCCACGTGCGAATAATTGGTGAGAATATTATCTTATTCATTTTTATGGTGTCATATAATATAGTATAATCATGGAATCTATTTTATAATATTTTTAAGGAATTGTTATGCATTATTATTGTCAATTCATTTTGCAGGACAAGATTAAGAAAACAGTTATGGATGACCCATCCAGTGCATACAATGATCTTGAGAACGACGCAGTTGCATTGGTATATATATGCAGATTATGGATGAGCACTTCTTGCCTATTTGCTTGCACTAAAATTGTGCCTTTGAAATCCTCATAGTTGAACTAAACAACTTGTCCTTGAATGCCACTTGGCTCTTTTCTATCAATAACTCTAATGTGCAGGATAATTTAAGCAGTGATGGTAGACCATCCCAGAAGTTCTATAGCTTTTCATGTAGGTGTTTTCTGATACTAGTTTAGCTCTATATTCTAACATACATATTGAAGCTGTGACACATTTAGTTGTTTCTATTGAAGCACTCTCTGTTGTAATGGACTTCAGCATACTTTTGGCTTGATTCTGAAAACATTAAAGAGGGCTAGTGGTGATATGTTTCAGTTGTGCTTTTATTATCATTTTAAATTATAGAAGTGCATTAGTAAGGTAGAGCATGCAATCAAAGGAAAGTATACAGTATACATGGACAAGATATACCACCCCAAGCTGTTTAAACAGTTCAGCTCACAGCATCAGATGACCTTCAAAAGAAAAACATTACATTACCTGTACCTCTTAAAGAAAAACAATCAGTTTCTGTGTGAGGAATTTCAGAAGTCCCTGGATTGGAAGATTATAATACTATTCATTATTTGGCTAGCTATTTTTCCAAGACTCTTTTTGAGCATTGAATCCTCCTCATGCTAGGTTTGTTGGTTTCTGCTGTTTCTTTATTGTATTTACTTTACTTGGTTAATTGTAGATTCAGTAACTGTGTCCTCAACGGTTCTGGCACATTTACTAGAATTAGAATGGTTGTACTGTTATGGGCTGAAATGGGTTAGTATGTTGGGTTCAATATCAGTTTATCTTACAAAACTATAATTCAGAATTTTGAATGGTTGGTTTCCCCTCTTAAGCTTCTAAAATTTTAATTATCGGTGTATTAACTTTTGCCTTTTGTTACAGAATTATAACTTGTCTCAAGATCATTACACTACAATAATCTGAACTTTTGGCAGCGAAACTTTTCGTCGCCAAAAGTCACATTTTCATCGGTAAAAGTATTTACCGACGAAAATCTTTTCGTCGGCCAGACGTTGGTAACAAGTTGTCAGCAAAACATTTTCTCGACGAAATTATTTTTCCTCGGTAACAAATATATTTTCCCCGACGGTTATTTGACTTTTGGCGACATTTATTTTCGTCGGCAAAAGAATTTTTTTTTTAATTTTTCCTTTTTACTTTTGGCGACGTTTTTTTCGTCGGCAAAAGAATTTTATTATTTTAATTTTTCCTTTTTACTTTTGCCGACGTTTTTTTTCGTCGGCAAAAGAATTTTATTTTTTTTAATATCTCCTTTTTACTTTTGCCGACGTTTTATTTCGTCAGCAAAATAATTTTACCTGTTTGCTTTTGGCGACGTTTTTTTTTTCGTCGGCAAAAGAATTTTATTTTTTTACTTTTTCCTTTTTTACTTTTGGGCGACGTTTTTTTTTTCGTCGGCAAAATAATTTTATTTTTTTTATTTTTCCTTTTTACTTTTGCCGACGTTTTTTTTTCGTCGGCAAAAGAATTTTATTTTTTTTAAGAATTTTTTTTTATTTTTCCTTTTTACTTTTGGTGATTTTTTTTTTCGTCGGCAAAAGAATTTTATTTTTTTTATTTTTCCTTTTTACTTTTACTGACGTTTTTTTTTTCGTCGGCAAAAGAATTTTTTTTTTTAAATTTTCCTTTTGACTTTTGCCGACAGTTTTTTTTTCTTCGGCAAAAGAATTTTTTTTTTAATTTTTCCTTTTTTACTTTTGGCGAGGTTTTTAAAAACGTCGGTAAAGGTCCTTTTTTTTAATATTATATTTATTTTTCCATTATTATTTTCCTGTAAATTTGTTTATACACCTGTATCAAAAATAAACCTGTTCATACACCTATATCCAACATAAAAAAAATGCAATGAAACAAAAGTTACTAAATAATTCATCTCATTAAACAAATATTACAATCAATAATGATACAGTCTCATATAAATGTCCAATATACATATATATATACAAATAAATCGAAAAGAAGTCCAACACCCCCACAAGTCTGCAACCGACCCCAAAGCGTCCATCAATCTGCAATGACAAAAACCACATTAAACTCTTTTCAATGAATTAAGTTATAAATGAATTACATAAACACGTATATATATAAAACTTTTCTTATGTTTTTCTGTAGAGTTTTTTTCAGCTTAAGTGTTGACAAACAGGCGGCTTTGCGTCTAATTTGTTAACCAGAAGTCCGATTCACTAACCGTCAATTCCAACAAGTTACTTTCGCATTGAACAAAGTACCCATGCTGATTTCTGGATCGTTCGATGGCCGTTTCATGTTTTAGACCTACCACGGCCTACTTTCGAGACTAAGTGTTCAAAATTAAACATTTTTAGGTCTAATTCTCTAACCGTGAGTCCTATTTGCGAACCGTCAGTTCCTACAAGTTACTCCACCCTCGAGCGAAGTGTTTGTACCGATTTTCGATTTTTCCCGCTGCCGTTTCCCGTTCCGGGCCCCGACGGGCCGTTTTCGAACCTAAGTGTTGGAAAATCCCATGTTTCGGTCGTAATTCACTAACCGGGAGTCTTATTTGCGAACCGTCAGTTCCTACACGTTACTCTACCCTCGATTGAAGTGGTCGTACCGATTTTTTATTTTTCCCGCGGCCGTTTCACGTTCCGGGCCCCCGGCTGGCTGTTTTCGAACCTAAGTGTTAGAAAATCCTATGTTTCGCTCGTAATTCTCTAACCTAGATTCCAATTTGCAAACCGTCAGTTCCTACAAGTTACTCTATCCTCGATCGAAGTGCTCGTGCCGATTTCCAAATTTTCTGATGACCATTTCTCGTTCTGGACCCCCGGCGGGCCATTTTCTAGTCTTAAGTGTTGGAAAATCCTATGTTTCGCTCGTAATTCTCTAACCGGGAGTCCTAATTGCGAACTGTCAGTTCCTACAAGTTACTCTACCCTCGAGCGAAGTGCTCGTGCCGGTTTTCTATTTTTCCCGTGGCCGTTTCCCGTTCCGGGCCCCCGCCGGGCGCTTTTTAAGCCTAAGTGTTGGAAAATCCTATGTTTCGCTCGTAATTCTCTAACCGGGAGTCCTAATTGCGAACTGTCAGTTCCTACAAGTTACTCTACCCTCGAGCGAAGTGCTCGTGCCGGTTTCTGATTTTTTCCCGTGGCCGTTTCCCGTTCCGGGCCCCTGCCGGGCGCTTTTTAAGCCTAAGTGTTGGAAAATCCTATGTTTCGCTCGTAATTCTCTAACCGGGAGTCCTATTTGCGAACCGTCAGTTCCTACAAGTTACTCTACCCTCGAACGAAGTGTTCGTGCCAGATTCCAAATTTTCCGACGGCCGTTTCCCTTTCCGCACCTCCGGCGGGCCGTTTTCGAACCTTAAATGTTGGAAAATCCTATGTTTCTCTCGTAATTCTCTAACCGGGAGTCTTAATTGCAAACTGTAAGTTCCTACAATTACTCTTCCCTCGAGCGAAGTGTGCCAATTTCCAATTTCTCCCGTGGCTGTTTCTCGTTTCGGGCCCCCGGCAGGCCGTTTTTTAGCCTAAGTGTTGGAAAATCCTATATTTCGGTCGTAATTCTCTAACCGGGAGTCCTATTTGCGAACCGTCAGTTTCTACAAGTTATTCTACCCTCGAGTGAAGTGCTTGTGTAGGTTTCCAAAATTTGTGGCGGCCGTTTCCCGTTCCAGACCCCCGGTGGGCCGTTTTCGAGCCTTAATTGTTGGAAAATCCTATGTTTCTCTCGTAATTCTCTAACCGGGAGTCCTATTTGCGAACCATCAGTTTCTACAAGTTACTCTACCCTCAAGGGAAGTGCTCGTGCCGGTTTCCAATTTTTTCGGGGGCTGTTTCCCATTTCGGACCCCCGGCAGGCCGTTTTCGAGCCTAAGTGCTGGAAAATCTCATGTTTCGCTTGTAATTCTCTAACCGGGAGTCCTATTTGCGAACCGTCAGTTCCTACAAGTTGCTCTACCCTTGACCGAAGTACTCGTGCCAGTTTTTAATTTTTCCAACGATCGTTTCCCATTCCGAACCCCCCGGCGGGCCGTTTTCGAGCCTTTAAGTGTTGGAAAATCCTATGTTTTGCTCTTAATTCTCTAACTGGGAGTCTTATTTGCGAACCGTCAGTTCCTACAAGTTACTTTAGGCCATAAACCTAGATCTAGATCTCAATCACATTCACAGCACATCCTTCAAGGCCTCACTCTGTCATCCATCTCAGCAATAGTATTACCGAGGTAAAATAAAAATAAAAAAGGAATTTCTAATAGTTAGGATCGAAAAACGGCCCGCCGGGGGTTCGGAAAAGGAAACAGCCACCGAAAATTTAGAAACCGGTGCGAGCACTTCGCTTGAGGCTAAAGTAACTTGACGGAACTGACGGTTCGCAAATAGGACTCCCTGTTAGAGAATTAGAAGCAGAACACATGATTTTCCAATACTTAGGTTCGAAAACGTCCCACAGGGCGTACGGAACGGGAAAAGGCTCCGAAAAAATTGGAAATGGACACGAGCACCTCGTTCAAGGCAAAATTAACTTGCAGGAACTAACAGCTCGTAAATCGGACTCCTGTATAACGAATTAAACCTTAAAACGTTGGATTTTTAACACTTAGGTTCAGTTTGGCATCTCTACTTTTCTCTTCTACTTTTTCATTTTTTTTTAATTTATAGGACCCGAAATCATGATCCAGACCATTAGATATTTGCAGAAGGTCAAACATGGCCATGTATTGAAATTCCAGCCGTTGATCTAACTTGGTTCTCGAGATATTTGCAGAAAAACATGAGTCCTTCGATCTAATATTCTAGACATTGTGCGCCTTTTTAAAGCAGGATATGTGTGGTAGAGTTGTGGTAGCAGTCAAAAGGTCATTTATAGTTATAGGTCCCAACCCCAAATGTTGATTCAAAATGGATCATGAAATATATTTGAAATAAATATCAATCATTGGATTAATGCATGGTTACTACAGTGCATTCACGAGTTAAGACATGTAGTCCGTTTTTTCTACATTTCCGAACAATCTGGATCACTAATGCAAGATATGGACCATAGACCATCTTTATATGGCAAGTAACACCTACTGGATCAAATTCCAACGATTGATCCTTCATGTATTGTGAGATATTGACAAAAAGGACCAAAGGGTTAATGGTTCAATTTTAATTTTTGTGGCCACTTTTCCCGATCTAAACCTAAAATCCTCTTTAGGAGGTCAACAATGATTATCTGGTCAAATCTCATCGCTTGATTCATCATAGATATAATTATTTTATTTTCGTCGGTAAAATGAATATAAAAATAAAAAAAATAAATAAACAGATTTACCGACGTTTTATTTCTCCGCCAAAATCAAAAAATAAAAATTAAAAAACATATTTACCGACGTTTTTATTTCGTCGGTAAAATGAATATAAAAATAAATAAAAATTAATAAACATATTTATTGGTGTTTAATTTCGTCGATAAAAGTAAAAAATAAAAATTGAAAAAGATATTTACCGACGTGTTTACTTTCGTCGGTAACATGAATATAAAAATAAATAAAAATTAATAAACATATTTACCGACGTTTAATTTCGTCGGTGCAGGTAAAAAATAAAAATTTAAAAAGATATTTACCGACGTTTTTATTTTCGTCGGTAAAATTAATATAAAAATAAATAAAAATTAATAAACATATTTACCGACGTTTAATTTCGTCGGTAAAATTAAAAAAATAATTAAAAAATATCTTTACCGACGTTTGTATTTTCATCGGTAAAATTAATATAAAAATAAATAAAAATTAATAAACATATTTACCGACGTTTAATTTAGTCGGTAAATTAAAAAAAATTAAAAGCATATTTACCGACGTTTTATTTCGTCGGTAAAATTTAAAAAATAATTTTTTTTAATTTAAGAATGGCCTTTGTCGACGTTTTATTAGAAAACGTCGGTAAAGGGTGTCCTTTTAGCCACGTTTTTTACGAAACGTCGATAAAAGTCTGCACTTTGCTGACGTTTTTAAACAACGTCGGTAAAGGTATACCCTTTACCGATAAAAGTGAAAACGTTGGCAAAAGTGTACCCTTTACCGACGAATTTTAAAAAACGTGGCTAAAAGTGCAACTTATTGTAGTGAAGATTGCATCATTGGTTATTTTTGCATGTTTCAAAGTAAACATGATGACCCATAGAAAACAGAAATGCTATAATATAAATAAGTGGGGTTGGCAAGAAAGTCACTCAAAATATGATAGATAGACAGGGAGCCGTGAGACAGGGCAAGATTCTTGATAAAACCAACTGTCCAATTCAACCTCGCACAACAACTATGATTGGGTTATCTTAATTTATGAGACCAACTATGCATTGCATGCGTAGCTTACTGTGAAATTATAAGTGAGAGCCTGTAGTGCTTGTAGATCACTTCAATCAACTAAACTATTGGTTATCGGTGCTTAATATTGCTATGAGTAGTTGTGTACAAAGTATTTTAGTTCTATGAGGCCACCCCAAAATTTTATTAATGAGACTAGCCTCTACCATATGCATCCCGGTCCAATTGTGTCCAAGACTCTTAAAATAAACTATCTAATAACTCAAATACTCTCTTCATCTCTTGTTTGTTTTGCTTCCTTAAATCTTTAGAATATGTTTTTCAAAAAAGAAAGGCTTTTAGAACACTTTGATTTCAAGTGTTTCTACTTTTGTGCTAAGTGGTTAGAAATGGTTGTAACTGAGTGTAAGGATGTCTTATTTATAACCTTAATTAGTTGTGTCATAGAAAAAAATTTCTCTCTTTTTTTTTATCAGCATTTAAGATAAAGAAATCAAATGTTGGCCATGTAAATCTGCAACTTATGTCTTGTATCATCTCAGCCCCCTCCATTTGTCCGTTGCAACTATCACACCACCACCATCAAAGCCCATAGAAAAAAATCACAACCATACAAACACATTTACAACCTACATTTATAGAAAAGAAAAAAAAAAGACCAGACCAGAGAGGGTTGTAGAAACTGTGAGCAGAGAGGGTTGCTGAGATTGAACAGTGAGAGGGTTGCAAACCTGAGGAAGAAGAGGAATAATGAGAAGAGGAAAAAGAAAAGAAAAGAACACCACCCACAACACCACCAATAAAAAAGAAAAAGTGATAACCACTCAAATTTGTCTAGGATGGGTAGAGGTGTTTGATTGCTAAGTCCCACTTTCAGAATTTCGGTATAGAGATAGCCCTATGCAGAAACTGCAAGAAGGACCCATATTAGAAAACAAGGGATAAAAACACATACACAACCCCATTCTAATAAAGGCATAACATGCACATCTATCTATATTTCAACCTCAGCTGAACTTGTGAAAAATTGGAGGCGGATTGTGTTGTTTTTTGTCACACTTGTTGGTTGAACGACTGGCTAGATTGCATGAGATGGTTACATGAGCACATGCATGATACAATCATCCATTAACTATAACACATAAGTGCAATTCATTTGTTGGACAACCAGTACATGCCTCTTATGTTTTTTTTTTCTTTCTTTTGTTAAGACTGACATGTGTATTTTATATGATATTGAAATTCCTAGGTTAGCTTGTTGTTTTTTCCTATTGTTAAGACTGATATTTGTCTTATGTATGTTATTGAAATTCCTAACTAGGTTATCTTGTTGATCCACTCAATTTCTTTTCCACATAAGTTCTTGGTCCTGATACTCGAGGACGTGTTAGGGGATTGGGTTTGGGTGTTTCAAAGAATTCCATGCAGCATACGCATCCATATAGGATAGCCTTACGAGAGGAGCAAGCATCGAGAGCAACCATGCAGACCCAAATGGACAAGTTGAAGGAAATGCTAGAAATGCGATTAGCGGAGGAAGCTTGGCAACGCAAGGAGGACATGGAACATTTCTTTACTTCTTTTTCTCAGGGTGGGTCACAGGTTCAAACCCCTACCGATCGTGGGAGTTCCTCTCAGGTATAAAGCAGTTTTACATAAATAATACCTTTCTCAACAATTTTTATTAGAGTTATGGCCCTATTTATGTTTACAGGGGGCTGATGTTAGGATGGGCATAACATTTCAAATCAATAAGCAAATTAGGAGTTAACTTCAAACTAATAATAGAACAGCTCATATAGACTGTTGTATTGTAATGGTTGTGTGAGGATTTAAAATATAAACTACCTCTCAAAATAGGAGGGACTTTGTGAAGCCTTTCGCAGCAAGGAGGGGTGGAATTAGAATAGGCACTGCTCTTGGAAAAAAACAGATGGGTGATGGAAGAAGGGAATAAACACCCAAAATTGCTGAAAGTTCCACACCACCAAACTTCATGGATGACATTAACCATCTCTTTAAGAGGCTGGAAAAAAAAAGGAAAAATTCACAGTTCATTATATTTTGCCTTGACAATTACTTTCCAACGGCATAATCAATGATCCATATTATCCCACTAGAGTGATACACCCCATGGTCCCTTTTGGTTCATAATTTAAATGCATCAATGGAATGAACCACTTCAATGCAGCCACCTGATATCATAAAATAAATCTCCTTTTGTAAAATGAAGCAGAATTGTTGACACCAAAAATGTCAGTTTGCCTCTTCAAAATCCAAAAGGCTACATGAAGTCGCAACTTGCCATAAATGGGCAATGCTACTTCTAAATATCAAATCTTGTCAGAATCAAACAAAAACTGCAAGATCCTTCAAAGACAGCCAAAAGAGGAGTACACAAGAAGTTTCAGGCTATTTCAAAATCATTTGGCCTAACTTCATTTCTCCGACAGCTGAAAAGGAGCTCCCGGCGGCGAAAGCATCAGAGACACCAATTCTTCAATCAGAGCCGATGGATGGTCTCAAAATACATCCAAAAGGCTCCACGTCAAGTCCGAGTCAAACCGACAACGTTTTAGCCTAGATCAACCCTCGAACAGCTAAATCAAGCCACTTGGCGAAGAGAACCACCGAGTCCATCACTCATCAGATAGAGCACATAGACGGCTTCGAAATGCTTACGAAGGGCTACACGTCAAATTTCAGGTCATTTCGACAACATTTACCAGACTTTGACGCTCGAAAGCCAAATCAGGCCTCTCGGCAGTGAAACTCCCCGGGACCATGGTTTCCAAGACAGAGCCTATGGATCATCTTAAAATGACTCCAATAGGTTCCTTGTCAAATTTCAAGTCAATCGGACATCGGTTGACCGCACATCATGCCGCGACATCTTCATTGCGACAAAAATAAGTCTACTGGTGATAGGACCCCAAACGGCTTCAAAACTCAAGTAAAAGCCTATGGTTGGTCTTATTTATTGCTCAGGAGGCGTCACCCCAAATTTTAGGTCATTCCGACATCGTTTGGCCCAATTTCAGCTTCTGACGGAAAATCGGCAGCTCCGCGAGACAAAGTCTTTGAGTTTCTCGGAAAATTAGAAACTTTACAAACCAAAATGCAAGGATTCTCATCAGGTTTCCCACAGGAAAATCAGACCAATAAATGATCAAAAATGTCAAGAAAAATACAGAAGAAAAAAGAATCGAAAAAATATAAAAAACGGATGCAAAACGGGACAAAAGGGGGGAAAAACCCCCAGGGTCGCAGACCCCTACGACCCTGGCCCATGGTCGCCGGCTACCATGGAGCCCGGGATCGCCGGGAGGGCCCCGGAAGCCCCATTTTTTCATCGTTTTTCGGGATTCGAAGCGTCCGACCCTTGGGACAAAATTCATACTTTTGAGACACCAAATCCTTTGACATCCGTCAAAATCACGGGTCAATCATCAAGAGTATCAAAATCAATATTGATCGCCAACCGGTCAACCAAAAAAGTGTGCTTTCTACCCGACCGATCGAGAGATCGACAGGACAGATGGCACCGACCTACCATTGGCAACCAATACGTGAAGTTACATAGTCTTCTGATGTCGATCTACATGAAGATCCAGCGATGATCATCACCAGAAGAATCCCAAAAGACGCGGCACGGCCCGCGACTCTTCAACTGCTCAGCGACCACTTAATGTGATTAATTGACTAACTTTATTACAGTCATTAATCCATTTCTTTGGATGGCCCAATCAGAAGCAAGCAAATGGGAGTTACAAGTCAAGAGATTCCTATCATTTAAACCATGAAACTCCTCCCATTATGGCGATTAAAGGCGATTAAATGCTTTCAATCTCCACCGGCCAATCAAAAGCCAAGAAAAAGGAGTTACAAAATAAAGGAATTAAATCCTGTAACTCCTCCCATTATGCGGCTTGATGATAATAAAAGCCCATAAACTCTCCTAAATGACTACCAAGAGCCTATAAATAGGAGAGCATTCCAAGAAGAAAGGACAGCACGGAGAGACCGAAGACAATCCGGAAATTCAGACAGAAAAAGGCATCAGAAATCTAAGAGAAAGAAAGAAAAAAAACTCTGCGGAAGTTTTACACTGACCACCGCTACATGGTGACAAAAGTTCCTTGGGGGGGTACCCCCCCCAAGGTCCTTGCCTTCTCCTTCTGCCTCCAATGGTTTAGACATGGCTTTTCAGCCCGTCTACTTAGTTTTTTTTTTATTGGACATAGGACCTCCTTTTGGTCTTTGTCCTCTAAAAACCTGAGGTTATAGCCAAGCCAATCGAATCAAGAGCGTCCTCTGTTTTCATCTGCATGGATGATGGCGAAGTCCACATATGGCTTGCGACCGTCAATCTGAACGAGTCCCCCACAATCTCCTGAGAAGTTAGATCCTCATTTTCCTGCTTTTCATTATAGTTTGGATTTTTCCAAAAGAGACAAAAATCACAACTCTTGTCTTTCATTATTGATAAGAATTGTAAATCGGCTATAAACGCCAAAATCGGCTATAAATGCCAAAAATTCGCCTTTCACAGCAAACCAAGAAAAATGTCTCTTTTCTTAAATATATGTGCAATGCAAAACTTGAAAGAAGTTGATTTCCATTTTACTTGCGAAGGTTGATCTCCGGATCACCACTTGCAATTACAAGTAAAATAGAAAATCTGGCACACCCACACAAAAAAATGTTGATGCACGCCTCTGCCCCCCGGTTACGAAAGGGTCGGACCCAAACGGACTCCCATGTCCGCCGACCTCGGTAGAACCGAGCGATTGAAGCGCTGTCCATCAAGCTGGCTCCACCCGGTGGGACTCGTTCATTTGAGAACACGATGCTAGAAATGAAATATTTGCATATCATATCTTTTGCTCTATGCTTATATTTCTTTTCTCGATTCCTTGGCTACTTTCTAAATTGTGGCCTATGTTGAATTCCGCATCTAAAAAAAAGGGATGAGAATTTTTGGAAATTTCTAATCCTTCGAATTTATTTCCACTCTTTCTTTTTTCAAAAAAAAAAAGAAGTAAAAAAAAATCAAATTTCTTAGTTCGGATTCAAAATTGAGAAACTTTGATCCTTTTCTTTTCGTCTCTGTGCTCGCTGAAATCATTGAGCCGATTCGAATTGTGGAAATGGCCATTGTTTTTCTTCAAAGAGTTCATTATAAAAAAAAAATCAGATTTCTTAGTTCGGATTCAAAATTGAGAAACTTTGATCCTTTTCATTTCGTCTCTATGCTCGCGGAAATCGTTGAGCCAATTCGAATTGTGGAAATGGCCATTGTTTTTCTTCGATGAGTTCATTAGAAATTAGAAAAAATCAGATTTCTCATTTTGGATTCAAAATTGAGAAACTTTGATCCTTTCCTTTCGTTTGTGTGCTCGCAGAAATTGTTGAGCCTGTTCGAATTAGGATTTGGGCCATCGTTTCTCTTCGATGAGTTCATTAAAGATCTAAAAAAATAAACAAAAAAGACATAGACCACTAAGGTTAAACCAACTGCGTTCTTTGATCACGGTTGATTCAAGAAAAGCCTTGTCCAGAGTGTGGAGACAGCTTGACTGTTCTAAGCAAGGATCCTCCAAATGGGTTCATTAAGTAATCCTATCCTTACCTGGGGGCAATTCTATCAATCGAGATTTCATAAGACCGGGTTAGGAGGCCTATGTGTACTCTATCGTCTTTTAAATAAAAAGAAATTTTAAATTAAAAATTTTAAAAAATAAAAAAATTAAGAAATTTCAAAAAATAAATATAAAAAAATAAAAAAAAAGATTTTTAAAAAAAAAACTTAAAAAAAAAAAGATTTTTTTTCAAAAAAAAAGGTCTTCTAAAAAAAAACTCGTCATTTTTGGATTCAGAACCGAGAAATTATGGTTCAGTTCCTTCTGAATACTGGTGCTCGCGGAAATCGCTGAGACCGTATTTGGATCGGAAAACCTTTTGATCTCTTTGATAAATCCAATCTTGGCCTTTCAAAACAGAGAATCTCATCTCATGGATGCGGTCTCAAAACATTTGTGTCTTGCGGTACTAGTACGCCCTTTCAGGGTCTACTGTATTTGCAACCGGTACATTTGTAACTCCAAACTTATATTCTTCTTACATCGGGCAAGGTTTGCTTCTTGATAAGTCGAATTTAGGTTCACAATTGCTTCTAAGCAGTCACTGGGACGCTCATTCTGGGCTTACCATACCTGCGATTAAAACAATTGTACCCTTTATGGTGTTTCGCCATCTTCATATTGCTTGGGTCATCTCCCTCGAGCAATTTGAAAACACAAAACCATAGAACTTCCCATTTATGATCATTATATTCTTGTGATTACTAATGGATGTGGTCTTGTTTCAGAAATTTTTCGAAAAAAACTAATAATGGCAGCATCACTTACCATTACTTTCGATGAGAGCAAGCACCAACTCATGTTTCAACAGAAGCAAACCACGCGCACCTACAAGCGCCCCATCAGCTGCCGAAGCGTCAACTCCCTCAGTAACTCTTTGAACTCCGGGTCGACCTCGACTCCCCGGACTATTGTCTTTAGGACGCTGTGACCATTCCCACTTCCCGAAGAACAAACTGCTCCTTCCAAGAAGCAGAAGGTCGTCTCTCAACGTGTCACTACCGTGACACCAAAGGTGAGCACCAGAAGGCCCGAAGCCCGTTGCACCCCCACGAAGCCTCGACCCGCAAACGACTAGGTCTATCCCAAGACTTGGTCCCCAAGACCTTCACCAAAACAAAGAAGGTCCCAAACATCCACCAAGCCAGCATTCCTGGCCCCACTCAAGGAGAACTTGTTCTACCCTCTTGCCTACATGAAAGAGGAGAGACCCATCTCCAACCTGACTCCCAAGTCAACCCAGCATGAGCTGGCTTGTTCTCACAAGCCCAAAATCAAATCATGCATCACTAGGCCTCTACAAGCACCTGCTAAGGCCTACAATCCTTCAGTTCGACCCTTCATCTCTACAGGGGCCGAACTCGAAAAATTCAAAGTTTCGCTGCAACAGGCGAAGGACCGGGTTCGCATCCTGTCCTTGCCCAGCTACAAAGAAGACAAGCTCGGCTGTTGCGCCCGAGGGAGCACATCCTTCATCGTCAAAGCCCAGCCAGAGCAGACCGAAGCTCAAATTGCTCGTCGTATACGCCCCCGCGGGTCGTATCGACAAAAAAGACTACAAAAGCAAAGGTCCCAGCCTCCTACGCTTCAAGTCTCTCCCAAATGGGTCGAAAAAGAAAGACCCAACCAAGTTGTTGCTGTCCATATGGTTGGAAAAAACCAGAAGACGCCAAAAGTCAGCATCCAAAATCCATATCCGACTTCCGGTGACCCGCAGCGTCTCCAGGACAAGAAGACATTCAGAAGAATCCCCTGCTCCTTCAAGCAAAGGACGGCAGAGTGATCCTTCCTCAAGCTCTTCTTCAAAAAGAATGAGCCCTAGCTCAGTCACCAGGACAGTTTCTTCGTTTGAATCCCGAAGGATGAACGTCTTGGCTACAAATTCTGAGCCACCACCCCGCAATCCACCTCAAGATGATGCGATCACACGCATCCAGCAGTTGGAACAAGGCCAACAGAGGATTGAAACTCTGATGGAAAACCTTCTCGCCTTCCAAAATCAGGCGAACAGTGAACCTCCTCCGAATCATCAAGATGATGAGGTAAATGGGGAAGAAAATGAGTCACGCGCCCTTACAAAAAAGGACATAGACAGTATCCTCGCAAAAGCAAAAGAAGAGGATATACTCAAGGAGCATGGGATCAAGCCACCATATCCCTTATGGATGGACTCGGTCCCGTTCCCTACAAAATTCAAGCATCCTACTCTCCAAACATATACGGGGAAAGGATCAGCCAGACAGCACGTCATCCACTTCAAGATCTTGACGGGAGCTATCGCGGATCAAGATGCACTCAAGATTCGCCTCTTTGCAAGTACCCTAAAAGGTACGGCCTTCGATTGGTACTCCACTCTGCCGGAGGACTCCATCCAAAACTGGGCCATGCTAGAGACACGCTTCCTGACTCACTTCAAAGGTGAGGATCATCCAGCTACTATGGCTCAGCTGTGCAGCCTAAAACAGGGGGAGAATGAGTCAACATATGACTTCATTCACAAGTGGAAAGCAATGGCATACAAATGCTCTGATGTATTGCCACAAGCGTCGCCAGTCGACATCTGCCGAAACAACATGAGAGCTAGAATCCGCTCCATGATCATCGGCAACAAATCAAAGAACCTGGGAGAACTCCTAGAAGCTTCCATGGAAGCTGAAATGGTGATTAAAGACCTCAACAGTCAGAAATCATCAAGAAAAGAGCCAACCGCAATTGCAACCTCTAAACTAAAGAAGAAAGAGGTCCTCAATGTGCAGACCAAATCAGCTCCTCAGCCACCAAAGAAAGCTGAAAACAAAGCTGCTGGTAAGAGACCTAAACTCTCAGATGCCTTCAAAGAATGAGTAGAAAAGAAATACCTGTTCGATGAAGATGTTGATGAAATCTTCGGGGCTCTTGTGGCAAACGACAAGCTCACCTTGCCTGAACCTAAAAGACTGGGTGATGTTGGCAAAACCAACGATCCTCGGTACTGTCCATACCACCAGATGATCTCGCATCCTCTCAATCAATGCTTCGTTGTGAGAGAGAAAATAAATGAGACGTGGAAAAACGGAGTCATCACCTTTGACAAAAACTATGGGTCTGCCTCCGTCAACATGGTGTCATGTGGACAAACATCAAAATCACCGAAGAAGAAAATCACTACTTCCTTCAAGGTGATAAACACAATCCAAGCGTCCGAAGAACTGGTTCCTTACCCGACACCAGATGGACAACCCATATGGGTACTTCCCGATCTCCTAGAAGGTGAAAATTGGGAGGTCGTGAAAACAAAGCCTACAGCTTAACAGCGAAGGCAGGCTAGGAAACATCTCCTTAAGCTCAAATGGCAAGAGAAGACCCAGCCAAGACAAGAAATCCAAGAAAAGGCAGAGTCCTCCTCTACCGCTTCACTAGAGGCAACAAAAATGTCCCTTCCAGAGACTTCAAAGGGGGTAAGAAAATTCACTCTCAGTGATTTCATGCCACCTCAATTCAAAGAAGCCACGCAGGGGGCATCATACTCTTGCAATTCGGTAGTTGGATTCTCCATTGATGGATACGAGTCCAGCGACACCGATGATGGATTCGAATCCAACTACACTGACGAGTGGGAGGAGTCCCTTGAAACAGGAGAATATCTCTCCGATGAAGAATGGGTTCCTGAAACTCATCTTATGCCAGTAATCTGGTATAACCCCCTATAGCCACAAGGATCCTGGTCTGATGATGAAGAAGACCAAGAGGCTGTGCAAGAGAATGCCGTTGAAACAGGACCCCTCATTGCTCTAGTGGAAATCAACTATGTTGAGCTACAAAGAGTTGATGAAGAAGAAGATTTGGCTCCTATGCCTGATCTTGAAGAGTATGCAAGGATCTTGCAGCGTCTCGCTCTAGAACAAGAGCAAGACAGCGTCAACGAGCTTCCTTGCGATCAAGAACCTGAAGTCCCTGAAGACCATCAGGTACATCCTCCCTTAACTCCTGAAAATGGAGAAAATTGCTGGATAGACGATCCTTTTACATCCGAGGATGAGTCTGACTCCGATCAGGCAACGTCTCCTGTCAGAGCTTCCTGTAATGTGATAATTCGGGATTATAACTCTTCGGAAGCATCGTCTGATGAGATCACTTACGCTCCGACGACTCCTAGCAATCTATCTTCTGGAGCCACCTTATCTCACGTGACTTTCACTTAGACGACACCATCTCAGGTTTCTTCTGCTGAGACCGTGACTTCAAAGTTCACACCCTTCCTGACTGAAGAATTCCCAGCTATTGATGCTTGGAATGATGAATTGGTCAATGAAGAAGAAAGGTTGCTAGATGCTGTTCAGGACTTGTTCCCGGAAAATGCTCCATGCAACACAATTACTGAGGATGGCAACTCTGTTGCAGATACATCCTCAGCAAATGAAAAACGAAAGCCTCTTGATCCCGAAGACAATCTTCCAAACGAAGACCCTTCTCAAGAAGCTCTCAAAGTTGGTAGAAGCACCCGCTCTAGCCAGGACTACCACAAAAATTACAACCAATCTTCCTTTACATATGTAAATCCTTCGGGAAAAGATCCTACATATGCTTCCTTCGTTAAGCCTGCTCTTACTCCAAGTTCATCAAGTTCAGCCTGCTCTTACTCCAATGGAGACAACTTCTGACATAGAAGATCCTACATATGCTTCCTTCGTTGTTCCAGCAACTTTAGCAAAGGAAAAGCCGATCTTCTTCCATAGATCGGATGCTTCTTCATCAAACTCCGTGCTTGAACCTTTCCAAAATGAAGGTATGCCTCAACTATCCTTATATAGTTCTGTGGCACAAGCTTTTATGAAGAAAATGGGCTATGACGCTCAAAACCCAATCGGTTTATGAGAAGGCCGCGATATTCTCACGCCATTGGGGCCCGTCTTGACCAAAAGCCAGCTGGAAGATTGGAGACTCTACGGCTATGTAGAAAAGTCTTCACACGGGCTAGGGTATGATCCCGACACTCCCCTGAGACAGTTGACACAAAGGCTTAAAAGTCAATTTACTGACCAAGCCTCAACATCTCAAGTCCATGAAGACATCGATCTCCCTGGATATCTCTTCGATGAGTCACCTGACAAAGATCTAGGAAGCTCATCCAATTGGTACGATTTCTCTGACAATGAGGAGGAATTGTCCGATAACACAGACGTGTGGTCTTCTGACCCAGAAGAATCCTCGTCTCCAAAAGAAGTACCCTACTTCGACCCAGTTTCAACAGGCGATTGGGATCATCTCATAACAAACCTTGAGAAAATTGCCGATCAAGAAGACCCGTGGAAAGGAACAAAGCCTTGGTCTGGAAATGCCCTTGAAACCCCAGAAGGTTTCGTTGAGCTGGAAGCCTCCAAAAATATTGTGGAGGAACCACCTTCGAGCCTTCCAACAGAAGATCCTGTTCAAAAAATAGACTTGGGAACACCAGATAACCCACGTCCTGTATTCATAAGCAAGAATATAAAGGATGATGAGTTACCCGAGTATATCGCCTTTCTTCGTGAGTTCGTTGATTGCATTGCATGGTCTTACGCTGAAATGCCTGGTTTAGACCCCAAAATAGCAGTCCACAAACTCAATCTTCAAGAAGACATCAAGCATGTCAAACATGGCCAAAGAAGATTCCGTCTAGATGTGATGGATAAAATTGAACAAGAAGTTCAAAAACTTAAAAGGGTCGGCTTCATCCGTGAGGAACAACATCCTGAATGGTTGGCCAACATTGTCACCGTGACAAAGAAAAACGGGCAGATTAGTGTCTGTATTGACTATAGGGACCTGAATGGCACATGCCCAAAAGATGAATTTCCGCTCCCCATACCAGAGGTAATGATTGATAATACCTGTGGATTCGAGCGAATGACATTCATGGATGGTTTCTCTGGCTATAATCAGATAAAGATACATCCTAAAGATGAAAAACATACATCCTTTCGGACCCCATTTGGCATGTATTGCTACACTGTCATGCCATTTGGTTTGAAAAATGCTGGTGCCACATATTAGAGGGCTATGATGAAAATATTCCAAGATATGCAGCACAAGACGGTTGAATGTTACGCTGATGACCTCGCCGTCAGAAGCAAAAGAAAAGAAGATCATCTTGAGAACCTTCGAGAAGTCTTCATCCGACTTCGCAAACACAAACTGCGAATGAATCCTTTGAAATGCTTCTTCGGCATCTGGGCAGATAAGTTCCTCGGATTCTTAGTTCGGAAAGCTGGAATAGAGCTTGACCCCATAAAAGTCAAAGCCATTCTAGAAATGCCCTCTCCAAGAACCTTGAGAGAACTCAAAGGGCTTCAAGGGAGATTGGCCTACATCAGACGGTTCATCCCCAATATTTTGGGGAAATGCCGTCCATTCTCCCGGTTGATGAAAAAAGGTGTAAACTTTGTCTGGGATGCTGACTGTGAAGCTGCGTTTCAAGATATCAAGTCATTACTGACCAAACATCTAGTGTTAGCTACTCCTACTACTGGAAAACCATTTACCTTGTACACAAGAGCCCTTGATCACTCTCTGGGTGCTCTACTTGCACAAGAAAATGATGAAAGAAAAGAAGCTGCTCTATACTACCTCAGCCGTATGCCAGTAGGTGCAGAGCATCGCTACTCTCCAGTCGAAAAGGAATGCCTTGTAGTGATGTTCGCTGTACAAAAGCTGCGTCACTACTTGCTTTCCAACATAGTCTACCTAGTCTCGAGGATCAACCTTTTGAAGGTCCTTGTCACAAAAGCAGGTTATCTCAATGCCGGACTGGCAAAATGGTCTATCCTTCTGTCACAATTTGATATCAGGTATGTAGCACAAAAGGCGATCAAAGGGCAAGCTCTAGCGGACTTTCTCGCAGAGCATCCATTGCCTAATGATTCTCCACTCAGAGATGATCTCCCAGACGAACTAGTCTACAATGTGGAGACTTTCTCACAAAATGCTTCCTGTGACATGTACTTTGACGGTGCAACCAGGACAAATGAAAAAAGACAGCTGATCTCGGGAGTTGGCATCCTCTTTGTTAGCCCTGACAAATACATGATTCCACACGCTTTCTCGCTACTGGAACCATACACAAACAATGCAGCTGAATATCAAGCTCTGATCCTAGGATTGGAACTCGTCATCGAATCCGGTATCACCATGCTGGAAGTCTTTGGAGACTCTCAACTGATCGTCAACCAGATGAATCAGAAATTTGAAGTCAGGAAGCCTGATCTGTTGCCTTACTACAACAAGGCACAATCGCTTCTGCAAAAGTTTGACATCTGTCACATCACCCACATTCATAGAGGTGAAAATATATGTGTAGATGCCCTGGCTGGACTTGCCGCATCTATGGCAATCCAGGAAAGGGAAAACATGCAAACCACAGTGTGTGAAAGAAGAATCCTTCCTCCTCTAAACACACATCAAGCAGTTGTTGAATGCCACCAAGTGGTTGGAAGTCGGATTTCAATCCTTCAACCTTCAATCGGCGACTGGAGGGATCCGATCATTGATTACACTATGTTCGGAATCCAACCTGAAGATCCAAAAGAATGGGTAAGCATCCAAAGGCGAACCCTAAGCTTTCATTTGGATATTCCTTCAAAAATCCTTTACAGGAAATCCTTCAACGGAGTACTTCTACGCTGCTTGTCACAACAAGAGGCTGAAGAAACACTCAAAGAAGTTCATGCTGGTCTTTGCGGAGCTCATCAGGCTGGTCCCAAGCTCTATGATCAGATAAAAAGGTTAGGTTATTACTGGGCTACCATGGTAGCTGACGCAATGCAATTTGCTAAACGCTGCCAACAATGCGAAATTCATGGAGATTACATTCACATGCCTCTAGAATGGCTACATCCTACAGCGATTTCATGGTCTTTCGAAGCCTGGGGTATGGACATCATAGTTCCTATTTCTCCCCCTTCAAGCAAAGGTCATCACTTCATCTTCGCCGCTACGGATTATTTCTCCAAGTGGTCAGAAGCATTTGCGCTCAACGAAATGAAGACCTCATCAGTCCTTCAGTTCCTGCGCACCAATATCGTTTGTCATTTCGGCATACCCAAAAGATTCATCCATGATAACGGACCACAATTCCGTGATCATCGATTCTATAGGTTCTACGACAAATACAAAATCCAAAGCTATCCTTCAACTCCATACAATCCGGCAGCAAATGGATTAGCAGAAGCTTTCAACAAGACACTCTGCAAAATCCTCAAAAAAATGGTCTTTAGTCACAAAAGAGACTGGAGCGACAAACTGTCTTAAGCTTTGTGGGCCTATCGAACCACCGTTCGAGGACAAATCCATAGCACACCATTCTCCTTGGTCTATGGATGCGAAGCTGTCGTACCCTTGGAAGTAGAAATTTCTTCCTTGAGGATATCCTTTCAAAATGACATTACTCAAGAAAGCAATGTCAAATTGCGACTCCATGAGCTGGACAATCTCGATTAGAGACGGCTCGAAGCTCGATAAAGCATTGAAACTTTACCAAGCATGCATGGCAGGATCTTTTGACCAAAAGGTCAGGCAATGCGCCTACAAAAAGGGTGACTTGGTTCTGGCGGTAAAAAGAACAATGGTCTTTGCTCACAAGTCAAAAGGTAAGTTTGAGCCAAAATGGGAGGAACCCTACATCATCGACAAAGTTTTCTCCAACGGCGCACACGCACTCCTAAACATGGAGGGTGACAGATGTATGCTGCCCATCAACGGCAAGTTCTTAAAGCGGTACTACCCTTGAAGACTTACCCAACTGGGTAAGAGCAATGCCTGTACGGCCAAAACCGATTTCTAGGTACACGCTCGTCAAACCCAATCTTTTAGAATTTTTATATCAAATGTTGAAATTTCTAGAAATTTAAACAATGCTTACTTTCATCGTCACATTGTTAAAAAATCCAAGTTTAGGAACCTTTCCCTAACTTGACCAAAATTTTCAACCCTTGAGCCCAAAATTCATGGTTTGAAATAAAATCTGGATTCAGGGATTTCCACCCTAGTCCACCCTGCCTTTTACCGCCAAAATGATTTTAGGTCAAAACTTATGAGCCTCGTGTCTTTAAAAAAAATGGTTTAAAAAAAAACCGCGGGGAAGCGACGCTTAGTCGATACTCGCACAAATCGGAAGCATGCGAACCACGTTCGAGACTTCCAAAATCGCAGGGAAGCGACATTTCATCGATACTTGCAAAATCCAAAACCGTGGAGATGCAACATTTCAGTTGATATCCACAACCCAAATTTCAAAGGTTCGAAAAAACCAAAAAACCTTGGAGATGCAACATTTCAGTTGATAACCACAACCCAAATTTCAAAGGTTCGAAAAAACCAATAAACCGTGGAGATGCAACATTTCAGTTGATATCCACAACCCAAATTTTAAAGGTTCGAAAAAACCAAGAAACCGTGGAGATGCAACATTTCAGTTGATATCCACAACCCAAATTTCAAAGGTTCGAAAAAACCAAGAAGCCGTGGAGATGCAACATTTCAGTTGATATCCACAACCCAAATTTCAAAGGTTCGAAAAAACCTAAAAAACCATGGAGACGCAACATTTCGTTGATATCCATAACCCAAAGGTTCGAGAAAACCACAAATTTCAAAAATCGTAGGGAAATGACATTAAGTCAGTACCCGCAAAACCAAAATTTTTGAAAAGCAAAGATGCGACATTCCATCGATACTTGCACCCAAATCCGCGAGGATGCGACATTCCATCGATACTCACAACCGAATGAGTAAGGATGCGACATTCCATCGATACTTGCAAGACCATTCAGCAGGGAGGCGACTTTTGGTTGATACTTGCATTTTTGAAAACAAAAAACCGGCTATCAACGCCACCAAAATCGGCTATAAATGCCACCAAAACCGGCTATCAATGCCACGAAACAAAACCGGCTATCAATGCCACAAACCAAAAACTTGGCTTTCAAAAAAAAAAAAAAACCGGCTATTAATGCCACAAAACAAACTCGGCTATCAATGCCACAAAACTGGCTATCAATGCCACCAAAATCTGGCTCCCATGCCAAAATAATCATTTGACAAACAATTTTCACAAAATGGCAAGCCTTTAATCAAATCCCATTTAGCTATTGCTTTTATCACAAAAAGATTTAAGTGAGCATTGGGAAAACAAAAAAAATATATCCCATTTAGCAATTACTTTCATCACAAAAAGATTTAAGTGAGCGTAGGGAAAAAAAACAAAAAAACCATTCCATTTAGCAATTACTTTCATCACAAAATGATTTAAGTGAGCGTAGGGAAAACAAAAAAAGAGTACCAAAAATACATGCGGTACCAAAAAAAAAAAAGTGTTCACAAGCACTACAAAAAAAAGACTACCAAAAAATACATGTGGTACCAAAAAAAAGAATAAGGATAGTTTCTGCTACAAAAATCAGGAACTCAGCAAAAAATGGTCTCCAGCCAAGATTCTAGCTCCTCAAGCAAACTTTTGGCCTCAGCCATCAGAGTTTCCAGGGCACGCTTCTTCAGGAACTTGCCATGAGATGCTGGGGTGGGCTGTAACCCTTCTTTCACACCGGGAAGCTTATCCCGAGCAGTTTGCCATTGTTTGTCCTCTTGAAACTTCCTTTCAAGAACTCGATCAGCATCTGCAACCCGGTGAATTAGAGCACTCTCCCTATCGCGAGCCTCTGTTATAGCAGCGACTTGTGCCTTTAAATACTCAAGACGTTTTCTGGTCTCATCGACCTCCCTATCAAGGATGTTAAGGTCATGTGTCAGCCTAATGACGGCTAGCTCTTCTAAGTTCTTGTCTCGGACTATCTGCTTCCTGCTTTGTGTAGCCTCATTTAGTTCAGACTTAGCCTTATCGGCAGGGTCCAGGAACATCTCCTTGAAGAACTGGTCCTCAGCAAAACCCATGTCTCAAACCACTTGTCACCCAGTGCAATGATCCTATCAACGATCACCCTGGCACCTGTGACATCCAGAGCAGCCTCTTCAACATCTCTGAGAATCTCCTGCACATGCTGGATCATGCCGAATCCAGCATCCAAGTGCCCAGAAAGGAGAGTCTCAATCCAAGAGCTCAGAACCTGCGCCACTACTTTCTTCGCAAAAAGAAGAGACGGCCCAGCTGAAGATTCACCCCGCTCCGTCGGTCGGTTGCTCATGTCATCACCCGTTGGAAGAGTAACAAAAGAAATCTTTCCAGTTGGAGCTGCTCGGGAAGGAATCTCAGCACAAGGTATCTCCTCAATAGTGTCAGAACTGGTCCTAGGAGTCTCTACCTCCAGATCAACCTCTGGCATCTCTTGCTCTGGTTCTGAAGGAAGCGACGGACTCTCCTCTGTCACTTCAAAAGCTGCCAAAGAAACACAAAAAAGGTTTGAATATGATCCTGTTTGAAAATCATTATCGGGGTTATTACTACAAAATACCTTCTTCGACGACTGGCGGAACACTCTCTTCCTCCATGAACTCATCGGAAGCATCGTCAACATTTGCATCCATCGATGGTTCAAAGTCATCGGAATCCTGTGGCAAGTCAGCTGACAAGAAAAATGCTAGCAAACCGAGTCATCGACAAAAAAAAGAAAGAAAAAGAAGTTATACCAATTGGAGATTCTGGATTCACTCAAGAGTCCCTTGGTTCTTCTTCTAATGCTGCAACCGGATCTGTCACCACCTCATCGGTTGGAACCTCAGGCATCGCCAAGTCTTCCTCTGTTAAAAAAAAAGAAGCAGCATGGGGAGAAAACAAATCAAGACATGGAAAAATCCCATGAAAAGAAATGGAAAGAGAAAAAGGAAGAATCATACCTTCGCCGACGGTCTCTTCTTCTCACCTTCTCTTTTTTGGAGGCTCATCAGCATTCCCTGGCACCTCCTCATTGATAGTAAGAGGGACTTCCAAGTCAGGAGAGTCCTCATGTTACCCCTTCTGCGATAATGACTCCTCTTCCTCTTACTTCTGTGGGCTCGCTTCTTAGAAGAACCTGCCCCGCTGTCAGAGTCAGGTTTCCCACTTGACTCCTCACTGGATAGTCTACTCTTGCCAGTAGACTCCACGGAAGCTTGCCTCTGTGCCGCTTGCACCCAAGCATCAAGCTCAGCTTCCTCCTGTTGTAGCTGCTCTAAAGCCTTATCAGGTATTTCTCGAACAATTTCAGAACCAATGACGCCCTGGTCACCGAGAAAGCCTATCTTGTGCTTCTCTCCAGAAAGGAAGGCCCAAACTTCCTCTCGCTGGACGCCATCCGACTTTCCAAGGCCTTTTCCAGATGACAGCTTCACATCAAGCTCCTTCTTGGAAAGCCCCCGATATGCCGAAAAGCTCTCCGCGAACCACTTCGTGAAGCCGGTAGTCCGGGAAGTCGACAGCACAGGATAAAAGATCATGGCACTAGTGTCTTCAGCACTATAGAAAGCCCATGCGTTTCTCCCATCTTGCAAAACTCCAAAGCGTTTCACCATGCTTGAAGGCGCTCCAACAACGCCTTAAGAAAAGCCCAACTGCAGAGCAAAGCAAGAAGGTACAGACGGCTCGATGTCGACGAAAAGATGTCTGCGGTACACCATCGTGCCGACACGTATGTTGAAAAGCCACTCCTTCTCTGCGTTTATCAAGGAGTAATGCCTTCCCGACCCCGCCCTGGTAGAGTCTCGAGAGGCACCAAAATCAAAAGCCTTCTTCTGCAACTCCGGAGAAAGCTTCACTGAAGACTGCCCCATCTCGACGTCCCTGAACCGTCGGATCCTTATGCGGGCAAACAAAAGTGATTCGGACACGGCTTTGCCCTTAGCCATCAGAATCATCAGAGGATCATCATCCTGTGCAGCACCCAGCCGGTGGAAGCCAGGACAGTGGTACACGTACCACGAATAAAAGATGTGGGCTGAAAATACCCTATTCATAGGGAGCCCAAGCCGAACCAAAAAAGCAGCAGCCTGCAGTTCGGTACACAAGTAGGAGTAAAGTGCTGGCACCAAAGCAAGCTGCTCTCCAAACGCCATCTGACAAGCCGAAAAAATACAATACGGCCTGATGTGCGTTCCATCTCCTCCAGCAAAAACGGCTCATCAAGCCAATAAGTGAGGTAAACAGCGAGATCTCTCCGCAGTGCAATGTCAGGACATATGACGTTTGTACTCGCACATAAATCTCTCAACTCTTCTTGCATAGCCAAGATCTTCTTCGAACCCGGATCTTTAGCCCTGTCTTCCCGGGTCATGCTATCAGAAGGCTCCCCACTTTTAAAGAAGTTAGGAGACGAAGAGTTAAAACTCTTCCAACTGCTGGACCTAACTTTCAAGCCCTCCTTCTCCTTCAAGAAATCATAGAAGGCAACGAGCTGAAAATACAGAAGCCTGAACTCCTCAGACTGCTCCTCAAGGACGCTGTCGATCGGCATAACTCCTCATAGAGTCTGCCAAGGATGGGCAATCCAGTAATGGCGCTCAGCTCCTTCAAAGAAAACCAATCTCACCATTCCTCACAACGAAGGTATTGGTTTGTGGAAGGAATGACTCCAACATAGCCATGAAGGCCTCGTCGGAAAAGATCAGGGTCTCCCTAAAGGCGCGGACCGCATCAAAAATCCTGGCTTCCTTCAAAACGACGCCACCAATCAGCAGGACGCGATCAGTCCACGACTTCCACTCGGAATCAGCACTGAAACGGCCACAAAGTCGAAAAGGCTTCACCTAATTACTGCCGTCACCACTGAAAATGCCAAGGCCCACGGGTCCCAAATCGACCGACGGATAATCAAAGCCTTGGTAGTCGTTGGCCGGCATCAACATATCCATGTCAGCAGGCGACTTCTCCGCATATCCAGGAGAACCGCCAACAAAAACCCCGGTCTTGATTACATTTGTCCTTCTCACCCAGCTTGGAGGATCTTCCCTCTTAGAGCACGTGGGGGCAAGGCTCATGATCGAGACGGTGCGATCAAACGTTGACCAGGTAGCAACAGTCTTCTTCTCACCATCAGCTGTGAAAGAAAACTGAAAACATCTCCTCTGGTATGTCATGTCATCAGGGATGGCATCACCAAAGAAGAAGGTAGGCTTGGGCAAAACCCCCTAATCGTCTATCACCAATGGACGACTGCTTACCATGATCTTATAAAATTCCTCTCCCTTGAGAGTGATCAGTCGCTGCCTCATCTCATCTTGGTTAAGAGAGTCACACTCTTCAAAATTTCTCTCAACATACCGGACCTTCTCCCAGGCCTGCTGAACGGCCAGATTAGAAGATCTTGCAGATCGACGAGGTACGCTGGTAGCCCTTGTTCGTTCTGGAGGAACCACCTGCAAAGGATGGAAAAGAAAAAGATCAATCATCAAAATAACAGGATTTCCTTTGTATTGGCTCTGATACACCTTATAGCTTATTACCCATGCATGATAACCTGTTATATATTACATTTTCAATTTCCTTTGTTAACAGGTGCTATTGAAAGGTATTTCCTTGTTTCATGTGTGTAGGTACCCCTGTTCAATTGATACCTTTGCAATTTAATGGCAAAGGGGGAGAAAGTTCTCAAGCTTAATGGCAAAGGGGGAGAAAGAATTAAGGGGGAGAAAGTGTTCAAGCTAACTAAAGGTAGAGAGAATGCACATCTTGCCAAAAGGAGAGTGCATGGTCAAAGGGGAGAAATGAAGAAAAGAAAGCTTGAAGAATGATCAAGCCCCAAGCATCAAGGAGAATGAAGGAAAAGAGCTAAAGCCCAAGCCAAGACAAAGAGAGCATCCAAAGAAGATTTCAAGCCTAGTCCAACCAAGGAGGAGCTGAAGACTTAGTGTGAAGATTTAGTGTGAGAAAGGTTTGCCATCAAATTGCAAAGGGGGAGATTGTTAGGATTTTGTTTATTGCAATTTGATGGATGCATTAGCATTTTATTCATCTCATGAATTTTCACACATGCATTGATTTAGAAAATCTTGAAATCTTGATTTACTCATGCATTGTTTTAAATCTTGTAAATCTCTTGTTATATGCATGTTTTGGTTCTAAACCTTGGATGCATTTAATTTGAAAAAAAGAATTTTTATATATCAAGCAAGCCTATGGTTTTAAAACTTTCTAATCATTTTAGGCTTTTTATATTTCATGTTTTTAAACCTCTTAGAATGATTTAAAATCATGTTTCCATGCTTGATTTAATGGCCCAAAAGAATCCCCTCAAGAATCACTTTAATATATGAGAAAAAAATGGGAATTCTGGTCTCGGGTCGACCTGCAGTGTACCAGGTCGACCTGGCACACTGCAGGTCGACCGGGCAGAGAGCCGTTGGCTCTCCAACGGTCATATTTGTGACCGTTTGTATGAGGTCGACCGGGGATGGTATGGGGTCGACCGAAGACACGTTGATACTCACTTTTTGAGTATAAATATGAGTTCATCCCATGAGAAAAAGGGTGGAACTTTGAGCAACTTTCAAGCCTTCATTGAGGTGTTTGGAGACAAAGAAAAGGGATGAACCAAGAGAGACCAAAGGGTCATTAGGAAAGCTAAAGCTTGGAAATCATGAAGTTAAATCTCTAAGTAAGTTTTAGTTTTCTTAATCATATATTTCATGCTTTGCTTAAATTATTGGTAAATGTTTTTTAGCATGTTAACTATGATGTATTGAATTCATTACCTTCATTCTATCTTTGATTTATGTTGTGATGAATTCTTTACTTTGATTCAATCCAAGTTGTTTTAAAACTTTATTAATCATGCTTTCTCAAAATCTTTGATTTCCTTTTTAGCATGATTCCTTCTCTTGGTTGAATCTATCATTGTTGTTTTCAATCTCTTTAGAACTTTAGTAAACCTTGCTTTTGAAAACAACATTGTAAATGCATCACATGTTTAGACATAATTAATTTCATACAACTTGTGAGCTTTTGATTTTCATATCATTAACAAGTTAGTATCTTTTACATGTGATAAGCATTTAACTTCAATCATATCTTTATGTGCATTAAACTTTTGAATTGCTTTAAGAATATATTTTGATTGAGCTTTAATTTTAATCTTGATTGAAGTTTTCACACACACACATCATGAGCATTCATCTTTGCATTACTTAGTGTGTTGTGTGAGTTTGTATTATCAATTTCATATCCGCCTATTTTAGAGGCATTGTAATTGAGCTTAAAATATTTCTCTTCTAGTGTTTGTGAAGACACTTCTTTGAGAAAGAAAATCTTTTGATTGTAAAGGTTATTGCTTAGCCTAAGAAAAGCATTGTGTAAAGGTTATTGCTTAGCCTATAAAAGCACATTGTAAGGTTATTGCTTAGCCTAGAAAAGCATAGTTGTAGAGGTTATTGCTTAGCCTTTTGAAAAGCATAATAGTGAAAATCCGGTGGGGTGTTGACTCTTAAGCCGGTAGTGGATGTAGGAATTGAGGCCGAACCACTATAAATCTTTGTGTAGTGGTGATTGCTTTTGTGGTGATTGTTTCGTTTAGCTTCCGCATTATGTATGTTAATTATCACATGTGACTAGTTTGTTTTAAAGAAATTAAAATTTGTCATAATTAGTCATTAAGTGTAGCTCACCCTATTCACCCCCCTCTAGGGTTAGGATCTCCCAGACTTTCAATTGGTATCGGAGCCTCGTGCTCTATATTAGGATTAAGTGTTTGGAATTCTTGATTAGGTGTAAAAACCTAGAGTTAAAACCCTAGTGTTGTGTTTCATGAAAATCATTAGAATGGATTCCACTATTTTAGATTGTGTAGATTCTTCTAGACCCCTCATTCTTCCATCAAATGGAGATTCAAACATTGAAATTAATGAATCTAAATTTGAATTAAAAGAAGAAGAAAATGATGAAAATGAAATTGACATTGAACAAGCTTATAAAAAATTGTATACATTATCCTTAAAGCTTGATAAGAAGAATAAAAAATTAAAAGAAGAATCTAAAAGGCTAAACCAAGAATTAGTCTCTTCTAAAAATGAACTTAGAGAAAAAGATGAATTAATAAATTGTGTAGAATCTAAGTTCATGATCTCTTTACATAATCTATCTAATATTAAAGATGACATAAGAGAATCAAAGATAGATTGTGATAATCTTAATAAGGAAAATTCTAAACTAAGAGATCAATTAAAAAGGCAAGATGAAAACATTAACAATTTAGAATCCAAGTTAACCATTTCTATGGAAAATTTATCTAATGCACAAATTAAGATAAAAACTCTAGAACTTGGATCTAATGTTATCAATGAAGTTAAATTTGAATTAAAACTTGCCCATGAAGAGCTAAACAAGTTTAAGGGAATTGAAAATGAATTAACAAAAGCTAAAAATGAAAATTCAACCCTTAAAAACCAAGTCACTCAACTTGAAACCTACAAACAAAAGTATGAGTGCAAATTTACCCAAAATGAAGAAAAATTTGAAAAGTTATTTAAATTGGGTAAATCACAAAGAGATAGGACGGGTCTTGGATTTGATAGGAATATTTCTCATGACCCTAAGATCACCAATAAATTTGTTAAAGGTGAGTCCTCATTCTCTAGCACTCACACTTCCTTGCCCAAAACTAAATGTAATTATTGTGGCATTGAAGGACACTTTAGGTTTGAGTGCAAACAAAGAAGAAGCTACGTGTCTAAACCCATCTTTGAACCAAAAAAGGTAGAATCAAAATCTATGAAGGGTAAGACACTAAAAACCAAAGAAGACTCCAAGAAAATTAATCAAGTTAAATCAATTAAAAAGGAGTCTCCTAAGATAGATTCTAAAAAGTTTAAATAAGTTAAACCAACTCTAAAAGAATCTATCAATAAAAAGCTTCTCAACCTACCTCCCATAACTCAAATGAAAAATTTTTTGAATAAAGTTGCAAAGTTAAATCTAAAATTCAAAAGTCAAATTAAGGGAGGAAATAAGAATAAAAGAAAAGAGAATTCATCCCCTAAGAAGAAAACTCACCAACCCCAAAAGACTAATCACAAATCTAAGCTAAATTTAGTCAAATCTAAATATCAAGGTGATAAGTCTAAGTTAAAAATTTATCAAATCAAATCTCCAATAGTTGGTGAGACTTTTAAGATAGACCTCAAAGACCAACCCTCCCAAGACCTTAGGTGGATTCCAAATTTATTTACTTAGTCAAACCTTAAGGCCTTGGACCTCATTGACCAACCTATCCTCTATAGGTAAATCTTTTTGTTGGTCATGTTGCATTTGCATTTTGTTATTTCTTAGTTACATTACTTTAAATGCATTGTTTACTTATGATCAGTTGATTTTGTCTTCATGTACCATACTAGTTAAACATCATGGTTTTCAAAATCTTTTGATTATATTTTCATCATGTTAGATTTGCTTTTTGATCTCATTAAGTTATATCATTTGTATTGCATTTTTTACATGTTCAATTGATTATGATTTCAAAAGCTTTTATAGCTAGATTTTTCATAATCGATTGATATTGTAAAATCATTTGTTTGGATGTCTTAGTAAGATGTGTTTTGAAAAACAAATGATTTGAAACAATTTGGATTTTCCATAGATCTCTAAGTTATATTTTCATATGGAAAATTATTATTTTTGAAAAACCAACTTGTATGTGTTATATCATTTAAAATGCAAGTTGAATAGTTTTTAAATCAATTTGTATGAATCTTTGTAGTTATATTGTTTAGAATACAAATTGATGATCGATAATGTGTTATCTTCAATTCATTCTCTTTATGCTCATTGTTGGATTTTGTTTATTTAAATGATTTGAAGATAGTATGAATGGAAATGTTTTAAATCATCATTAGTTATATTTATCAAAACATGTTCCGTGTTCTCATTTCCATATGCATTTGATTATGTCTTTTTAAATATGGAAATGAATGTTTTTATAGGCAATTTGCATCTTTTAGTTTCATTCTTTTTATATGCAAATGTCTATTAGTTTCTTGTATGGTTGTGATCTTATTTACATTTGTAAAAACCATACTAGAACTCAAAAATCCATCCTTTATGCTTTCTAGTTATTATTTGTTGGATGGTTATGATGTTTGGTTCATGTGTAATTTTCTTATTGGTATCATTCATTAAACATGTCTCAACTTCATAGTAGTGTTCTTGATCATATGAACATCTTTGAAATTCATTCCTTGTATTTCATAGTTATATCTATTGTTTGATGGATTTCTTAGATATTGAATTCATATGATTTGACACCTTGAAAATTGCATGTTCTACTAAGTTATATCTTTTTATGCAATTTCTCTTGTTCATCACTATGCTCATTAGTCAAATCATTAAAAGTGATGAATAATCATTTCATGATGCTTGTTGGAATTTTGTGTTTGTCACATGCTTGCTCTTAATCATGTTTCATATTCAATTGGTAATCAATTGGTATCATTTTCATTTAGTATCATTTTCAATTGATATCATATCTTGAGTTTGTGATAGACCTTGTGTACATTGGATTGATCTTGATAGTCATATGTCTTTTGTTCCATGTCACATTCCATTAGCATCATAATCTTCATGATTGCCACCTCTATTGCACTTATAGGTAAATCACATGACCACCATGTTTATATGTTCATAATCTTGGTTGGTTAATGGTCGAGGTAGGCTTCATGATTGAACTTCAATTCATTCATCTTGTGCATAATAGTCATATTTTTTTTATTGAATGAAATGATTTCAAAATTTTCATAGCATATGATTTTCATAGTTATATTGATTGATTGATGCTATGTTTAGTATATCCCAATGACCTTGCCCTTTACTTTGGTAATTTGATCATATTGAGCTTTATAGTCAAATATTATTATCAATTGAATCTAATCCTTCACTTGAACTTATCCCTCAATTGGTTAAACCATCTTCTTCTTGTACCAAATAGTTATATTCTTGTCAAAAGTTTGACAAAAGGAGAATATGGATTGAGGGGGAGTGAAAAACTTCATAGGAAGTATTAGTTTTGATCAAATTCACCCTTGTATTGGCTCTGATACACCTTATAGCTTATTACCCATGCATGATAACCTGTTATATATTACATTTTCAATTTCCTTTGTTAACAGGTGCTATTGAAAGGTATTTCCTTGTTTCATGTGTGTAGGTACCCCTGTTCAATTGATACCTTTGCAATTTAATGGCAAAGGGGGAGAAAGTTCTCAAGCTTAATGGCAAAGGGGGAGAAAGAATTAAGGGGGAGAAAGTGTTCAAGCTAACTAAAGGTAGAGAGAATGCACATCTTGCCAAAAGGAGAGTGCATGGTCAAAGGGGAGAAATGAAGAAAAGAAAGCTTGAAGAATGATCAAGCCCCAAGCATCAAGGAGAATGAAGGAAAAGAGCTAAAGCCCAAGCCAAGACAAAGAGAGCATCCAAAGAAGATTTCAAGCCTAGTCCAGCCAAGGAGGAGCTGAAGACTTAGTGTGAAGATTTAGTGTGAGAAAGGTTTGCCATCAAATTGCAAAGGGGGAGATTGTTAGGATTTTGTTTATTGCAATTTGATGGATGCATTAGCATTTTATTCATCTCATGAATTTTCACACATGCATTGATTTAGAAAATCTTGAAATCTTGAGTTACTCATCCATTGTTTTAATCTTGTAAATCTCTTGTTACATGCATGTTTTGGTTCTAAACCTTGGATGCATTTAATTTGAAAAAAGAATTTTTATATATCAAGCAAGCCTGTGGTTTTAAAACTTTCTAATCATTTTAGGCTTTTTATATTTCATGTTTTTAAACCTCTTAGAATGATTTAAAATCATGTTTCCATGCTTGATTTAATGGCCCAAAAGAATCCCCTCAAGAATCACTTTAATATATGAGAAAAAAATGGGAATTCTGGTCCCGGGTCGACCTGCAGTGTACCAGGTCGACCTGGCACACTGCAGGTCGACCGGGCAGAGAGCCGTTGGCTCTCCAACGGTCATATTTGTGACCGTTTGTATGAGGTCGACCGGGATGGTATGGGGTCGACCGAAGACACGTTGATACTCACTTTTTGAGTATAAATATGAGTTCATCCCATGAGAAAAAGGGTGAAACTTTGAGCAACTTTCAAGCCTTCATTGAGGTGTTTGGAGACAAAGAAAAGGGGATGAACCAAGAGAGACCAAAGGGTCTATATGAAAGCTAAAGCTTGGAAATCATGAAGTTAAATCTCTAAGTAAGTTTTAGTTTTCTTAATCATATGTTTCATGCTTTGCTTAAATTATTGGTAAATGATTTTTAGCATGTTAACTATGATGTATTGAATTCATTACCTTCATTCTATCTTTGATTTATGTTGTGATGAATTCTTTACTTTGATTCAATCCAAGTTTGTTTTAAAACTTTATTAATCATGTTTTCTCAAAATCTTTGATTTCCTTTTTAGCATGATTCCTTCTCTTGGTTGAATCTATCATTGTTGTTTTCAATCTCTTTAGAACTTTAGTAAACCTTGCTTTTGAAAACAACATTGTAAATGCATCACATGTTTAGACATAATTAATTTCATACAACTTGTGAGCTTTTGATTTTAATATCATTAACAAGTTAGTATCTTTTACATGTGATAAGCATTTAACTTCAATCATATCTTTATGTGCATTAAACTTTTGAATTGCTTTAAGCATATATTTTGATTGAGCTTTAATTTTAATTTTGATTGAAGTTTTCACACACACACATCATGAGCATTCATCTTTGCATTACTTAGTGTGTTGTGTGAGTTTGTATTATCAATTTCATATCCGCCTATTTTAGAGGCATTGTAATTGAGCTTAAAGTATTTCTCTTCTAGTGTTTGTGAAGACACTTCTTTGAGAAAGTAAATCTTTTGATTGTAAAGGTTATTGCTTAGCCTAAGAAAAGCATTGTGTAAAGGTTATTGCTTAGCCTATAAAAGCACATTTTAAGGTTATTGCTTAGCCTAGAAAAGCATAGTTGTAGAGGTTATTGCTTATCCTTTTGAAAAGCATAATAGTGGAAATTCGGTGGGGTGTTGAGTCTTAAGCCGATAGTGGATGTAGGCATTGAGACCGAACCACTATAAATCTTTTGTAGTGGTGATTGCTTTTGTGGTGATTGTTTCGTTTAGCTTCCGCATTATGTATGTTAATCATCACATGTGACTAGTTTGTTTTAAAGAAATTAAAATTGGTCATAATTAGTCATTAAGTGTAGCTCACTCTATTCACCCCCCCTCTAGGGTTAGGATCACCCGGACTTTCAGCTGGCCCACGGGCCACGTGGCCGTATGGCCAGATCCGTACGGATCTGTCCATAGGGCCCACAAAAAGAAAAAAAAACATGCAAAAAAAAAAAAAGAAAGCATGAAGAAAAAAAAAGAAAAGAAAAAAAAAACGTGTAAAAAAAAAAGAAGAAGAAAACACGTGGAAAAGTAAAGAAAAAGAAGAAAAAAAAAAGGAAAAGAAAGAAACAAAAAAAAAGGAAAGAACTTTTTTTTATCATTCTATTTCCTACAATGGAGTTTTCTTGAAAAAGGGAACTTACTTGAAGCCATTGATGGAGAAGAAGAAAAAAATTCTTGAAGATCTTGAAGAAGAAATACACTTGGTCTTGAAGCCCTCTTGGGATTCTTGCAAAAGAAAGCAATAAGAGCAAGAGATCCAACCTCCTCCTTGCTTTTATAGAGGAGAGCAAACCAAAGAAGGAGAGAAGAAAGAGGGAAGTGTTACTAATTAGTAACCTTACCAAAAGAAAGAAATTAGAAAGATTCTTTCCCCAAAAGAAAGATATCTTGAGGGATTCTCTCCTCAAAAGAAATCAATAAGAGATTTTTTCCCAAAAGATAGGAGATTTGAGATATTCTCTCCCAAAGAAAGATATCTTGAGATATTCTCTCCCAAAATAAAGGGAACATGAGAGATTCTCTCCAAGTAAAGATATTCTTAGATATTCTCAATCCAAAGGAGATATTTTTAGATATTCTTTACAAAAATGACACCATATGAGATCTAAGCCATTTCAAAAGCTTAAGGTCCCATGGGTTAGCCCATATGAGCCAGGTTTGACCACCTAGGCACTAAAAAAATAAAAAAAAAAGAAATTGGGCTTTTAGTCAAAGAGAAATCCCTCTTACAAAGTGCATACAAAAATGGTTCCATGCCTCTTTTGAGTTGATTGGACCATACAAAAAAGAATTCTTAGCCCCATGAGCTTCCAAAAATCAAACCATACAGCCTCATACCAAATTGAGCCAAAATCTTGAAATTGACATTCCACAAAAATCCAAACCAAATCCTGGTCCCCTAACATGCCACATACAGCTTGTTAGGTCACAAGACCAAAATCAAAAACCAAAACCTGATCCCCTAACTTGCCACATACAGCCTGTTAAGTCACAAGATCAAAGCCAAAATCGACCCCCCAACATTCCACATATAGCTTGTTGGGTCACACGGTCAAAACCAAACCTGACCCCCTAACCTGCCACATACAGCTTATTAGGTCACAAGGTCAAAACCCAAATCCACATCCTTGACGTCATCTTCAAAACTTTACCTCGAGATGGTATGTGATCCCTTTCACTACCATAAAATTCCCGTGGAAGCGCAAAAGGCTACAAATACCAAAAAAAAAACTGCTCAAAGACTCTTGGTCAAGTCACAAGCTCTCCTTCGAAAAATCTCTTTGAGGCACATCGACTACAAAAGTTAAGCAACTCGTTGCTGCACCTCGAGGGGGCATTTGTTGACACAAAAAATGTCACTTTGCCTCTTCAAATCCAAAAGGCTACATGAAGTTGCAACCTGTCATAAATGGGCAATGCTACTTCCAAACATCAAATCTTGTCAGAATCAAACAAAAACTGCAAGATCCTTCAAAGACAGCCAAAAGAGGAGTACACAAGACGTTTCGGGCCATTTTAAAATCATTTGGCCTAACTTCGTCTCTCCGACAGCTGAAAAGGAGCTCCCGGCGGCGAAAGCATCGGAGACACCAAATCTTCAATCAGAGCCGATGGATGGTCTCAAAATACATCCAAAAGGCTCCACGTCAAGTTATGAGTCAAACCGACAATGTTTGACCCTACATCAACCCTCGAACAGCTAAATCAAGCCTCTCGGCGACGAGAACCACTGAGTCCATCAGTCATCAGATAGAGCACATGGACGACTTTAAAATTCTTATGAAGGGCTACACGTCAAATTTCAGGTCATTTCGACAACGTTTGACCAGACTTTGACGCTCGGAAGCCAAATCAGGCCTCTCGGCGGTGTGAAACTCCCTGGGACCATGGTTTCCAAGACAGAGCCTATGGATCATCTTAAAATGGCTCCAATAGGTTCCCTGTCAAATTTCAAGTCAATCGGACATCGATTGACCGCACATCAAGCCGTGACATCTTCATCGCGATAAAAACAAGTCTACTGGTGATAGGACCCCAAATGGCTTCAACACTCAAGCAAAAACCTATGGTTGGTCTTATTTATTGCTCAAGAGGCTTCACCCCAAATTTCAGGTCATTCCGACATCGTTTGACCCAGTTTCAACTTCTGACGGAAAATCGGCAGCTTTGCGCGACAAAGTCTTCGGCTTTCTCGGAAAATTAGAAACTTTGCAAACCAAAATGCAAGGATTCTCATCAGGTTTTCTACAGGGAAATCAGGCCAATAAATGATAAAAAAATGTTAAGAAAAATACAGAAGAAAAAAGAATCGAAAAAACATAAAAAACGGACGCAAAACAGGACAAAAGGGGGGAAAACCCCCACCCGACCCCTGCGACCCTGGCCCACGGTCGCCAGCCCCTGCGACCCTGGATCGCCGGGAGGGCCTCGGAAGCCCCGTTTTTTCATCGTTTTTTTCTGATTCGAAGCATCCGACCCTTGGGATTTTCCAAAATTCATACTTTTGAGACACCAAATCCTTTGACATCCATCAAAATCACGGTTTAATCATCAAGAGAATCAAAATCTACATTGATCGCCAACCGGTCAACCAAAAAAGTGTGCTTTCTACCCGATCGATCGAGAAATCGACAGGACAGATGGCACCGACCTGCTATTGGCAACCAATACCTGAAGTTACATAGTCATCTGATGTCGATCAACATGAAGATCCATCGATGATCATCACCAGAAGAATCCCAAAAGACGCGGCACGGCCCACGTCTCTTCAACTGCTCGGCGACCACTTAATGCGATTAATTGACTAGCTTTATTACAGTCATTAATCCATTTGTTTGGACGGCCCAATCAGAAGCAAGCAAATGGGAGTTACAAGTCAAGAGACTCATGACATTTAAAATATGAAACTCCTCCCATCATGGCGATTAAAGGCGATTAAATGCCCTCAATCTCCACCGGCCAATCAGAAGGAGTTACAAAATAAAGGAATTAAATCCTGTAACTCCTCCCATTATGCGGCTTAATGACAATAAAAGCCCATAAACTCTCCTAAATGGCTACCAAGAGCCTATAAATAGGAGAGCATTCCAAGAAGAAAGGACAGCACGGAGAGACTGAAGATAATCCGGAAATTCAGACAGAAAAGGGCATCAGAAATCTAAGAGAAAGAAAGAAAGAAAATTATGCGGAATTTCTACACCGACCACTGCTACAAGGTGACAAAAGTCCCTTGGGGGGTACCCTCCCCAAGGTCCTTGCCTTCTCCTTCTGCCTCCAATGGCTTAGACGTGGCTTTTCAGCCCGTCTACTTAGTTGTTTTTATTGGACATATGACCTCCTTTTGGTCTTTGTCCTCTAAAAACCTGAGCTTATAGCCAAGCCAAGCTAATCAAGAGCATCCTCTGTTCTAATTTGCATGGATGATGGCGAAGTCCACATATGGCTTGCGACCGTCAATCTGAACGAGTCCCCTATAATCTCCTGAGAAGTTATTTTTGCAAAAGAGACAAAAATCACAACTCTTGTCTTTCATTATTGATAAGAATTATAAATCGGCTATAAACGCCAAAATCGGCTATAAATGCCAAAAAAATCGCCTTTCATGGCAAACCAAGAAAAATGTCTCTTTTCTTAAATATATGTGCAATGGAAAACTTGAAAGAAGTTGATTTCCATTTTACTTGTGAAGGTTGATCTCCGGATCACCACTTGCAATTCCAAGTAAAATAAAAAATCTGGCATACCCACACAAAAAAATGTTGACGCACGCCTTTGTCCCCCCGGTTACGAAAGGGTCGGACCCAAACAGACTCCCACGTCCGCCAACCTCGGTAGAACCGAGCGATTGAAGCGCTGTCCATCAAGAACGTAGGCAAAAGGATGTGAAGTATCTAACTGAATTCATGGCAAAATCAAAAAGATGGAGAGATGGAATGTCGCATCCTTTCTCATTAGGTTGCGAGTATCGATGGAATGCCACATCCTCGCTGATTTGGGTGCAGGTATCGATGGAATGTCGCATCCTTGCTTTTCAAAAATTTGGTTTTGCCGATCCTGACTTGATGTCATTTCCCCAAAAATTTTGAAACTTGTGGTTTTCTCGAACCTTTAGGTTGTGGATATCAACTACATTGTTGCATCTCCACGATTTCTTGGTTTTTCCGAACCTTTGAAATTTAGGTTGTGGATATCAAATGAAATGTTGCATCTCCAAGGTTTTTAGGTTTCTTCGAACCTTTAAAATTTGGGTTATGGATATCAACTGAAATGTTGCGTCTCCACGGTTTTTAGGTTTTTTCGAACCTTTGAAATTTGGGTTATGGAACTCAACTGAAATGTTGTGTCTCCACGTTTTTTTTATGTTGCAAGTATCGACGAAATGTCGCTTCCCTAGGAATTTGGAAGTGTCGAACATGGTTCGCATTCTTCCGATTTGTGCGTGTATCGACTAAGCGTCGCTTCCCCGCGGTTTTTTGAAAAAAACATTTTTTTTGTTTAAATACACGAGGGTCGTAAGTTTTGACCTAAAATCCCTGAATCTGGATTTTGTTTCAAACCATGAATTTTGGGTTCATGATTGAAAATTTTGGTCAAGTTTGGGAGAGGTTCCGAAACTTGTAATTTTTTGAACAATGAAACGATGAAAGTAAGCATTATTTGGATTTCTAGAAATTTCAACATTGATATGAAAATTCTAAAAGAGTGGGTTTGACGAGCGAATACCTGGAAATAGGTTTTGGCCGTACAAGCATTGCTCTTACCCAGTTCGGTAAGTCCTCAATGGTAGTACCGCTTTAAGAACTTGTCGTTGATGGGCATCATACATCTGTCACCCTCCTTGTTTAGGAGTGCGTATGCGCCGTTGGAGAAAACTTTATCGATGACGTAGGGTCCCTCCCATTTTGGCTCAAACTTACCTTTGGACTTGTGAGCGAAGACCATTGGTCTTTTTACCGCAAGAACCAAGTCACCCTTTTTGTAGGCGCATTGCCTGACCTTCTTGTCGAAAGATCCTGCCATGCGTGCTTGGTAAAGTTCAATGCTTTGTTGAGCTTCGAGCCGTCTCTCGTCGAGATTGTCCAGCTCATGGAGTCGCAACTTCACATTGCTTTCTTGAGTCATGTCATTTTACAAGGATACCCTCAAGGAAGGAATTTGTACTTCCAAGGGTACGACAGCTTCACATCTATAGACCAAGGAGAATGGTTTGCTATGGGTTGGTCCTCGAACGGTGGTTCGATAGGCCCACAAAGCTTCAGACAGTTTGTCGTTCCAGTCTCTTTTGTGACTCTAGACCATTTTCTTGAGGATTTTGAAGAGTGTCTTGTTGAAAGCTTCTGCTAATCCGTTTGCTGCCGGATTGTATGGAGTCGAAGGACAGCTTTGGGTTTTGTATTTGTCGCAGAACCCGTAGAACGATGATCCCGGAATTGTGGTTCGTTATCATGGAGGAATCTTTTAGGTATGCCGAAACGACAAATGATGTTGGTGTGCAGGAACTGAAGGACTGATGAGGTCTTCATTTCGTTGAGCGCAAATGCTTCTGACCACTTGGAGAAATAATCTGTAGCTGCGAAGATGAAGCAATGACCTTTACTTGAAGGGAGAGAAATAGGACTTATGATGTCCATATCCCAGGCTTCAAAATGCCATGAGATCAATGTAGGATGCAGCCATGCTGGAGGCATGTGAATGTAATCTCCATGAACTTGGCATTGTTGGCAGCGCTTAACAAATTGCATTGCGTCAGCTACCATGGTAGGCCAATAATAACCTAACCTTTATATCTGATTGTAGAGCTTTGGACCAGCCTGATGAGCTCCACAAAGACCATCATGAACTTCTTTAAGTGTTTCTTCAGCCTCTTGTTGTGACAAGCAGTGTAGAAGTACTCCGTTGAAGGGTTTCTTATAAAGGATTTTTTAAGGAATATCCAAAAGAAAGTTTGGGGTTCGCCTTTGGATGCTTACCCGTTCTTTTGGATCTTCTTGTAGGATTCCGAACATAGTGTAATCAATGACCAGATTCCTCCAGTCGCCGATTGAAGGTTGAAGGATAGAAATCTGACTTCCAACCATTCGGTGGCATTTAGCAACTGCTTGGTATGTGTTAAGAGGAGGGAGGATTCTTCTCTCGCACACCGTGATTTGCTTGTTTTCGCCTTCCTAGATTGTCATAGATGCGGCAAGTCCAGCCAAGGCATCTACACGGATGTTTTCACCTCTACGAATGTGGGTGAAGTGACAGATGTCCAATTTTTGCAAAAGCGATTGTGCTTTGTTGTAGTAAGGCAGTAGGTCAGGCTTCCTGACTTCAAATTTTTGATTCATCTAGTTGACGATCAGTTGAGAGTCTCCAAAGACTTCCAGTACAGTGATGCTGGATTCGATGGCGAGTTCTAATCCTAGGATCAGAGCTTGATATTCAGCTGCATTTTTTGTGCATGGTTCCAGTAGCGAGAAAGCGTGTGGAATCATGTATCTGTCGGGGCTAACAAAGAGGATACCAACTCCCGAGATCAGCTGTCTTTTTTCATTTATCCTGGTTGCACCGTCAAAGTACATGTCCCAGGAGTCATTTTGTGAGAAAGTCTCCACATTGTAGACTGGTTCGTCTGGGAGATCATCTCTGAGTGGAGAATCTTTAGGCAATGGATGCTCTGCGAGAAAGTCCACTATAGCTTTGCCTTTGATTGCTTTTTGCGGTACATACCTAATATCAAATTGTGATAGAAGGATGTACCATTTTGCCAGTCGGGCATTGAGAGAACCTGCTTTTGTGACAAGGACCTTCAGGAGGTTGATCCTCGAGACCAGGTAGACTGTGTTGAAAAGCAAGTAGTGAAGTAGCTTTTGTACGGCGAACATCACTACAAGACATTCCTTTTCGACTGGAGAGTAGCGATGCTCTGCACTTACTAGCATATGGCTGAGGTAGTATAGAGCAACTTCTTTTATTTCATCATTTTCTTGTGCAAGTAGAGTGCCTAGTGAGTGATCAAGGGCTCTTGTGTACAAGATGAATGGTTTTCCAGTAGTAGGAGCAGCTAATACGGGAGGTTTGGTCAGGTATGACGTGTTATCTTGAAATGCAGGTTCATAGTCAGCATCCCAGACAAAGTTTACACCTTTTTTCATCAACCGGGAGAATGGACGGCATTTCCCCGAAAGATTGGAGATGAACCGTCTGATGTAGGCGAATCTCCCTTGAAGCCCTTTGAGTTCTCTCAAGGTTCTTGGAGAGGGCATTTCTAGAATAGCCTTGACTTTTCTGGGGTCAAGCTCTATTCCAGTGATCGTCAGCCCCAAGAGCAAGGCTGTGATTTTAGTAATAAATAACTCGGTGAAGTCCGAGGTCGATCCACAGGGAGTAATTACTTAAATAAAACCTGTCCTATTTGAAAACTAGTACTAGCCTAATAAAATCTATACAAATCAAGTATCATACTTGCATGAAATAATCAATTACAAGTCTAAAATATTAATTACAATTAGAAATAAAAATCTTAAACTAAAAACTTAGTCTAATCTAATTACTGCATTCACCATAAGAGTTGTTAGAACAACCAATTTGTAGTGATTATTTAGATACCTAAAAATAAAAATAAAATAAAAAAAAGTAAAATCAGAGAATAAAAAGATGGATTTTAATTCTAAAATAATACAATAGCTACTTTGCTGAATGTCATCAATAAAAACCAAGACCACCGTACTCAGTGTGTACTGTCACTTACAAACATTCGAGGTGGACCCATTGGTGAAAACCAAGACCCCATGACTTGATTCATTAAAGAAAGAACCATTACAAGCAAATAACCATTACAAGATTGTTTGAATTAAAATAATGTTCATCCAAACTTACCCTTAGACACCCGAAACACTAAACGGAGGAGGACTCGCGGTCTAGAACGAGGATCCAACCATCTCTCGTTTTGCGATCTGAAATCCAAGCAAGGGAAGATGATGAATGGCTGGTCCAATGGTGGAGCGACGGTAGCAACGGCAGCAGCGCGGCAGCGTAAAAATCCAAGTGGTGGTGTGCCTTAGGGAAGGCCTTGGATGAAGTAGTGATGGAAGTAGGGAGAGATGGAGGAAAATAATGAAAAAGAGGGATTTGCAAGTTGCTGGTCGTCGAAGAGGAATGGGGGAATGGGATTTAACGTGCAGCCCCGTTTCATGGTCTTTTTATGATTTTTTTATAGCTTCGGTTGCAAGGTTTTGGTTTGGGTAGGGATTAGTAGAGTGGGGTCCAATTTGGATTGGGATTAGGAGTTTTTGAATGAGTTTCAAGGGATTGGCCCACAATCCTAGTGAAAATAGGATTCTTCTTTTCTCATGCAACTTCCTCTCTTGGGCCCACTTTGGCTAAGAAACAATTCAAATATGAAATTTCATATTTGTTTCAAATCTTTGAATGCATGTGATCCCCACCTATCTTGGACATGTGATTGCTTGCATAGAGGTGTTTGACGTATGAAACTTGGGATGGAGAGGTCTGAACATGTGATGCTTCTTTGGATAAATCTTGGGTTGCAAACTTCAAATCTTGAGGCTTATCTTCTTGGAGTTAACTTTAACAACTTGGTGCTAAAATCTTGCACTCTTTGAATTTGTTTCCAACTTGGATTGCTAAGCAAGATCTTCCAATCTTTTGAACTCTTCATGGCTGGAAAAATATCCTTGGATGGGCCCATTTTCTCTCTTGAAGAGATCCCCTCAAATCTGAAATTAATTTCATTGCAACCAAGGATGTAGGCCCCATTATGGTGCACCCAACATGGAATGTCCGATGCATGGACGTCCTCTCCTTGGCTTAAAGAATTTTAAATATGAAATTCAGATTTGTATTTCAAATTGGAACACATGATGGCCCCCACTTGAGTATGCAATGCTTGAATTCCCATGTCTTGGACGTCCTTCACATGGCTGGGTTTTCTTTTGCATTTTTTCTTCTTCTTTGTTTGGCTTGAATTGAATCTTCCAACAAGGGTAATGTGGACCCGATTTGGAGCTTCAATAACTTGGTTTTCCCTCTTTAATTCTTCAATTGATTCATCTCTTCCGTGGGCCCCAAGAAACTGATTTTCCCTACAAAAAATACAAATAATATAATCTATGATCAAAGAATGAATTATTTTTGTAAGAAAGGAATGATGCAAGATGCGGGATGTATAAAATGTCACCATTTTATCAAGTTTTCCTTAATTAAATCAATGGTGCAAAGAAAATTCATCATTTCATGTGTGAATAAAAAGATTATGAGAAATTCATGACTTTCAATGCCAAGAAATAGAGAAATTCATGATTTTGTGTGAAAATGCGATTTTTCAATGAATTTTGACTCGAATTCAAACTTTGATGCCCACAAACATAGAATCATGACTTTTTACTAAAATGGTGCTTGATTTGATGATTAAGTCCTTAATTACTCTAAAATGATGATGAAATTATGCATTTTTAAGAACTTATCAGACCCCCTTAACAAGCATTTTGCTAGTCCCGAGCAAAATACGCGAACTAGGGTAGGTCTTCTAGCCTAATCAAATCTAAACTAAATGCAAAGGCAAAAAGGAAAACGCCACTTTCGCTGGTACTCTCGGCTGCATTTAGCATATGCAGCAAGCCCTTAAACCCGTAGGTTACCCCTAGTGGACGAGTTGTGCCTCGTGAGGATTTGCAATGAATATGCCCACACAATTCATTTACCTAAAAATAAAAGAAAGTCAACGGAAGGTTTTTCAAAAGATGATTGAGTCAAATCGGATGCCTTGAATCCTCGAATAATCAAGATTTCGGACTTTTCAAAATCTAGTTTACGTTTTTCTTTTCAAATCTTTTCAAAAAATTATACTAAAACTTTGGGTGCCTTGTGCAAGTGTATACATCAAATCAAAAATTTTAAATGTTCTATGATAATGTCATGCAAACAGAATTCTTCCTCAGAATTTTCAACTTTCCTAGATTCGGGGAAAATACAAGTCTCCTCTCAAGGCTACTATGACGGCTTTCACACTACTTTTTTTTAAAGCCGCGAGATGCATCTTTCTCTATTTTTTTTTTCTTTTAACACACACATGTGACTGTGCAATGTCTAGGTCCCTTAAGCTTTCTAATTAACCCATTTAACGAGTGTTAGGCCAATGACTCCCAAAACAGATGTCTTTAGGGCACTAGGATATAAATACCCCTATGGGCTTACTAGCTCGGGTTAAAACGGCTACGGACCCAAACTAGTCACACAACTTTTTATTCTTTTCAAGACTTATAACTGAACATTTTTTTTTTGTAAGCACCTATTTGTGCATCCCTTATCATTTTTTTTATTTATATTTTTTAAACAGTCCCCAACAATAAGCAGCCCTTTTCAATTCACCCTAATTAATTCAATGGTTTTGGTTGGCCTAACCTTACCGATGAACCAGGAGAACTCATATGGCCAATTTTCAGAAAGTTGTCTCTATTTTCTTTTTTTTAAAGAACTCTGAAAATAACACTTAAATCTTTTTATCCAAGACTTTTGAAATGATGTACATGTGTTACTATGAAAAACAAAGTTCGGTATTCTTTTTATCTTTTAGAAATTTGTGAACCTTCATTTTACTTCCTTCCAAAAATTCTGAAATTCCAGATTGCTAGACATCTTCGAATTTTTGAAAACCACACAAAAATGAAAAAAATTGTCTAAAATTGGACAAGTGTGCTTGTTCCCACCAACCAACCTAAACTAGACAACGTCCTCGATGTCATACATGAAATGCGAAACGGAATGTAAGATGAGGTGAAAATGTAAAAGGATAAAATGGGTAGAAAGCACCTGGAGTAATGAAGCTTTCACGTAGAAACCTGTCCCATGTAAGACAAAGAACATAAAAGAAAAAAGCAAGAAAATATATGCATAATATACAAGGGTATGGGCCACTATCAGATCCAGTGCCCGTCAATCCTGATAGACAGGTGCAATCAGAGGAATGTCATTTTCCTCTGGAGGAACAGTCTCCAAGAATGGTTTTAAACGTTGTCCATTAACTTTAAAAGAGGTACCATTCGATGGATCAATGAGGGTCACTGCCCTATATGGAAATACTTCTTGAACAATGTAGGGGCCTGTCCAACGAGATCTTAACTTTTCAGGGAAAAGATGAAGTCGAGAAGTGTACAAGATGACTTTTGAGACGGATGGAATGACTTCCTTAATATTCGTTTATCATGAAAGACCTTAGTCCTGTCTTTGTAAATTCTTGAGTTCATATAACCTCGTTTCTCAATTCTTCTAACTCATTTAGATCAAGGGCTCTTTTCTCCCCAGCCTTGTCTAAGTCAACATTCAATTGTTTTATGGCCCAATAAGCATTATGTTCCAGCTCCACCGGAAGGTGGCAAGCTTTCCCATATATAAGCCGATATGGAGACATCCCAATTGGGGTCTTATACGCAGTTCTATATGCCCACAAAGCATCATTTAGCCGTATTGACCAATCCTTATGATTTGGTTTTACCGTGGTCTCCAAAATTCATTTGATTTCCCTATTGAGACCTCAACCTACCCACTTGTTTGAGGGTGATAGGGGTAGCCACTTTATGTGTAACATCGTAATTTTTAAACAAACTCTCAATGATGCGGTTACAAAAGTGAGTGCCCCCATCACTAATGATGGCATGTGGAGTTCCGAAACGGGAAAAGATATTGTCCAAGATAAACTTTTTGACCATTTTAGCATCATTATTCCTACATGGGACTGCTTCAATCCATTTGCACACATAATCGACTGCAACGAGGATATAATGAAAACCAAAGCTCGAGGGAAAAGGTTCTATACCCCAGACATCGAATAGCTCGATGATCAAAATTGGGTTTAGAGGCATCATACCCAATTTTTGGCACTGCTCACATGCCTTACATAAATCATGTGCATCTTTAAATAAAGTGGGCCGGTAAAATCCAGATTGCAAAATTTTGTGAGCAGTCTTTTTAGCAGAAAAATGGCCACCATAAACATGCGAGTGGCAAAAGGATATTACACTGTTGATTTCATGGTCCGGAATGCATCTCCTAATGATTTAATGTGGGCAGTATTTAAAAAGGTATGGTTCATCCCAGAAAAACAGTTTCACTTCAGTGAAAAACTTGTTTTTATCTTGCTGCATCCATTCTTTGGAATTTCACCCGAAGCTAGATAATTAGCAATGTCAGCATACCATGGAGAATAGGAAAATTTGGCAAATAAATGCTCATCAAGGAAAGTGTCTTGGACTGGTAAGGGTTCTAAAGTTTTGGAAAGGACAAGCCTATAAAGATGATCGGCCACCACGTTTTCTACTCCTTTCTTGTCCTTGATTTCAATATCAAACTCTTGGTGTGGAAGGATCCATCTGATCAGTCTAGGCTTGGCATCTTTCTTAAAAAGAAGATACTTTAACGCAGAATGGTCAGTAAATATCACAATTTTGGATCCAATTAAGTAGGAGCGGAATTTATCCAGTGCATAGACCACAGCCAATAATTCTTTCTCTGTTGTTGAATAATTGATATGTGCAATGTTTAAAGTCCTGCTAGCATAGTAAATCACAAATGGCGTTTTGTCTCTACGTTGCCCAAGAACTACCCCAACCGCATAATCACTAGCATCGCACATGATTTCAAAGGGCAGGCTCCAATCTGGAGGTTGCATAATTGGAGCGGTCATCAACATGTCCTTAAGCTTGGTAAAAGCCAGTTGACATGCCTCTGTCCACTCAAATTCTGCTTCCTTTAGCAAAAGGTTACATAATGGCCTAGAAATGACACTGAAACCTTTTATGAACCTTCTGTAGAATCCGGCATGCCCTAAGAAAGATCTTATATCTCTTACGGTTTTTGGGGCGGGCAAATTGGCAATTAAGTCTATTTTGGCTTTGTCCACTTCCAATCCTTTAGATGATACAATGTGGCCAAGGACAATCCTATTGACACCAAAAATGTCACTTTGCCTCTTCAAGATCCAAAGAGCTACATGAAGTCGCAACCTGCCATAAATAGGCAATGCTGCTTCCAAAAATCAAATCTTGTCAGAATCAAACAAAAACTGCAAGATTCTTCCAGACAGCCAAAAGAGGAGTACACAAGAAGTTTCGGGCCATTTCAAAATCATTTGGCCTAACTTCGCTTCTCCGACAGCCGAAAAGGAGCTCTCGGCTGCAAAAGCATCGGAGACACCAAATCTTCGATCAGGGCCGATGGATGGTCTCAAAATACTTCCAAAAGGCTCCACGTCAAGTTCCGAGTCAAACCGACAACGTTTGACCCTACATCAACCCTCGAACAGCTAAATCAAGCCTCTCGGCGGCGAGAACCACCGAGGCCATTACTCATCAGATAGAGCACATGGACGGCTTCAAAATGCTTATAAAGGGCTACACGTCAAATTTCAGGTCATTTCCACAACATTTGACCATAGTTTGACGCTCGGAAGCCAAATCAGGCCTCTCGGCGGCAAAAGCTCTCCGGGACCATGGTTTCCAAGACAGAGCCTATGGATCATCTTAAAATGACTCCAATAGGTTCCCTGTCAAATTTCAAGTCAATCGGACATCGGTTGACCGCACATCAAACCGCGACATCTTCATCGCGACAAAAAGCAAGTCTACTGGTGATAGGACCTCAAACGGCTTCAAAACTCAAACAAAAGCCTATGGTTGGTCTTATTTATTGCTCAGGAGGCTTCACACCAAATTTCAGGTCATTCCGACATCGTTTGACCCAGTTTCAGCTTCTGACGGAAAATCGGCAGCTCTGCGCGACAAAGTCTTCGGCTTTCTCAGGAAATTGGAAACTTTGCAAAATAAAATGCAAGGATTCTCATCAGGTTTCCTACAAAGAAATCAGGCCAATAAATGGTCAAAGTGTCAACGAAAAATACAGAAGGAAAAAGAATCGAAAAACAGCAAAATCGGACACAAAACGGGACACAAAGGGGGGAAAACCCCCCCAGGGTCGCAGACCCCTGCGACCCTGGGCCAGGGTCGCCGACGACCTTGGAGCCCGGGGTCGCCGGGAAGGCCCCGGAAACCCCGGTTTTCGCCTTTTTTCGCGATTCGAAGAGTCCAGCCTCTGGTACTTTCCAAAATTCATGCTTTTGAGACACCAAGTCCTCTGACATCCGTCCAAAACACGGGTCAATCATCAAGAGTATCGAAAACAATATTGATCGCCACCCGGTCAACCAAAAAAAGTGTGCTTTCTACCCGACCGATCGAGAAATCGACAGGACAGATGGCACCAACCCGCTGTTGGCAACAAACACCTGAAATTACATGGTCATCTGATGTCGATCTACATGAAGATCCATCGATAATCATCGACAGAAGAATCCCAAAAGACGTGGCACGGCCCGCGACTCTTCAGCTGCTCGGCGACCACTTAATGCGATTAATTGACTAGCTTTATTACAGTCATTAATCCATTTCTTTGGACGGCCCAATCAGAAGCAAGCATTCGGGAGTTACAAGTCAAGAGATTCATGGCATTTAACCCATGAAACTCCTCCCATCATGGCGATTAAAGGCGATTAAATGCCCTCAATCTCCTTCGGCCAATCAGAAGCCAAGAAAAAGGAGTTACAAAATAAAGAATTCAATTCTGTAACTCCTCCCTTTATGTAGCTTTATGACAATCAAAGCTCATAAACCCTCCTAAATGGCCACCTAAAAGCCTATAAATAGAAGAGCTCTCCAAGAAGAAAAAAATAACAGATCATCAGAAAAAAGCACAAACACACAGACAGACAGAAGCACAGAAATCCAGAGAAAGGAAAAAGAGAGAAAACTCTGCGGAAGTTCTACACCGGCCACCGCAACAAGGTGACAAAAGTCCCTTGGGGGTACCCCCCCCAAGGTCCTTGCCTTCTCCTTCTACCGCCAATGGCTTAGATGTGGCTTTTCAGCCCGTCTACTCGGCTTTTCATTGGACATAGGACCTTCTTTTGGTCTTTGTTCTCTAAAAACCTGAGGTTATAGCCAAGCCAAGCGAATCAATAGCATCCTCTGTTCTCATCTGCATGGATGATGGCGAAGCCCACATATGGCTTGCGACCGTCAATCTAAACGGGTCCCCCACAATCTCCTGAGAAGTTAGATCCTCCTTTTCTTGCTTTTCATTGTAGTTTGTATTTTTTCAAAAGAGACAAAAAAATCACAACTCTTTTCTTTCATTATTGATAAGGATTGTAAATCGGCTATAAACGCCAAAATCGGCTATAAACGCCAAAAATCGGCTATAAACGCCAAAATCGGCTATAAATGCCAAAAAAATCGCCTTTCACGGCAAATGAAGAAAATGTCTCTTTTCTTAAATATATGTGCAATGGAAAACTTGAAAGAAGTTGATTTCCTTTTTACTTGCGAAGGTTGATCTCCGGATCACCACTTGCAATTCCAAGTAAAAATAGAAAATCTGGCACACCCACACAAAAAAAAAGAAATGTTGATGCACGCCCCTGCCCCATGGTTACGAAAGGGTCGGAACCAAACGGACTCCCACGTCCGCCGACCTCGGTAGGAACCGAGCATTGGAGCGCGGTCCATTAAGCTGGCTCCACCCGGTGGGACCCGTTTATTTGGGAACACGATGCTAGAAATGAAATATTTGCATATCATATATTTTGCTCTATGCTTATATTTCTTTTCTCAATTCCTTGGCTACTTTATAATTGGTGGCCTATGTTGAATTCCGCATCTAAAAAAAAATGAGATGAGATTTTTTGTTTGGAAATTTCTAATTCTTTGAATTTATTTCCACTCTTTCTCTTTTCAAAAAAAAAACAAAAAACAAAAAAAGATCAGATTTTTCAGTTTGGATTCAAAATTGAGAAACTTTGATCCTCTCCCTTCTGGGCACTAGCGCTCACGGAAATCGCTGAGACCGTGTTCGGATCGGGGGTTGGGCCATTGTTTCTCTTCGATGAGTTCATTAAAGATCTAAAAAATATATATATATAAAATAAAAAAAAAATTTTTTAGATTTCTCAATTTGGATTCAAAATTGAGAAACCTTGATCCTTTCCAATCGTTCATCGCGCTTGCAGAAATGTTGAGCCTGTTCGACTAAGGTTTTGGGCCATCGTTTCTCTTCGATGAGTTCATTAAAAAAAATAAAAAAAAAAAAAAAGACATAGACCACTAAGGTTAAACCAACTGTGTTCTTTGATCATGGTTGATTCAAAGAAAAGCCTTGTCCAGAGTGTGGAGACAGCTTGACTGTTCTAGGCAAGGGTCCTCCAAACGGGTTCATTAAGTAATCCTACCCTTACCTGGGGGCAATTCTATCAATCAAGATTTCATAAGACCGGGTCAGGAGGCCTATGTGTACTCTCTCGTCTTTTTTTAAAAAAAAATTTAAAAAAAATAAAAATAAAAATTTTAAAATAAAAAAAATAAAAAATAAAAATTTTTTCAAAAAAAAAATCTTAAAAATAAAAATAAAAAATAAAAAAAATAATAATAAAAAAAAAAAGATTTAAAAAAAAAATCTTCAAAATCTTCAAAAAAAAAACTTCCGTCATTTTGGGTTTAGATTGGAGAAATCTTGGTCTTCTCCTTTCTAAGCACTGGCGCTCGCGGAAATCGCTGAGCCCGTGTTCAGATTGGAGTGCCTTTTGCTCTCTTTGATGAACCCGATATTGACTTTTAAAAAAAAAAACTCGTCATCTTTAGATTCAGATCCAAGAAATTATGGTTCATTTCTTTCTGAGCACTGGCGCTCGCGGAAATCGCTGAGCCCGTGTTTAGATCGGAATACCATCTGCTCTCTTTGATGAATCCAATCTTGACCTTTCAAAACAGAGAATCTCATCTCATGGATGCGGTCTCAAAACATTTGTGTCTAGCGGTACTAGTAGGCCCTTTCAGGGTCTACTGTGTTGCGACCGGCACATCTGTAACTCCAACTTTATATTCTTCTTACCTCGAGCAAGCTCTGCTTCTCGATAAGTCGAATTTAAGTTCACAATTGCTTCTAGCAGTCACTGGGACGCTCATTCTGGGCTTACCATACCTGCGATCAGAACAATTGTACCTTCTATGGCATTTTGCCTTCCTCATATTGCTTGGGTCATCTACCTCGAGCAATTTGAAAAGACGAAACCATAGAACTTCCCATTTATGATCATTATATTCTTGTGATTACTAATGGATGTGGTCTTGTTTCAGAAATTTTCGAAAAACTAACAATGGCAGCTTCACTAACCATTACTTTCGATGAAAACAAGCACCAACTCATGCTTCAACAGAAGCAAACCACGCGCACCTACAAGCGCCCAATCAGTTGCCGAAGCGTCAACTCCCTCGGCAACTCTCTGAACTCCGGGTCGACCTCGACTCCCCGGACTATTGTCTTTGGGACGCTGGGACCATTCCCACTTCCTGAGGAACAAACTGCTCCCTCCAAGAAGCAGAAACTCGCCTCTCAACGTGTCACTACCGTGACACCAAAGGCGAGCACCAGAAGGCCTGAAGCCCGTGGCAGCCCCACGAAGCCTTGACCTGCAAACAACCAGGTCTACCCCAAGACTTGGTCCCCAAGACCTTCACCAAAACAGAGAAGGTCCCAGACATCCACTAAGCCAGCATTCCTGGCCCCACTCAAGGAGAACCAGTTCTATCCTCTTGCCTACATGAAAGAGGAGAGACCCATCTCCGACTTGACTTCCAAGTCATCCCAGCATGAGCCGGCTTGTTCCTACAAGCCCAAAATCAAGTCATGCATCAAAGGCCTCTACAAGCACCAGTTAAGGCCTACAAACCTGCAGTTCGACCCTTTATCTCTACAGGGACCGAACTTCAAAAATTCAAAGCTTCGCTGCAACAGGCGAAGGACAGGGTTCGCATCCTGTCCTTGCCCAGCTACAAAGAAGACAGGCTCGGCTGCTGTGCCCGAGGGAGCACATCCTTCATCGTCAAAGCCCAGTCAGAGCTGACCGAAGCTCAGATTGCTCATCGTATACGCCGCCGCGCGTCATACCGACAAAAGAGACTAGAGAAGCAAAGGACCCAGCCTCCCACACTTCAAGTCTCTCCCAAATGGGTCGAAAAAGAAAGACCCAACCAAGTTGCTGCCGTCCATATGGTTGGAAAAACAAGAAGGCGCCAAAAATCAGCAACAAAAATCCATGTCCGACGTCCGATGACCCGCAGCGTCTCAAGAACAAGAAGACATTCAGAAGAATCCCCTGCTCCTTCAAGCAAAGGATAGCAGAGTGATCCTTCCTCAAGCTCTTCTTCAAAAAGAATGAGCCCCAGCTCAGTCACCAGGACAGTTTCTTCATTCGAATCCCGAAGGATGAATGTCTTGGCTACAAATTCTGAGCCACCACCCCGCAATCCACCTCCAGAAGATGCGATCACCCGCATCCAGCAGTTGGAACAGGGCCAGCAGAGGATTGAAACTCTGATGGAAAACCTTCTCCTCGCCTTCCAAAATCAGGCGAACAATGAACCTCCTCCGAATCATCAAAACGACGAGGTAAATGGAGAAGAAAATGAGTCACGCGCCCTTACCAAAAAGGACGTAGACGGTATCCTCGCCAAAGCAAAAGAAGAGGATATACTCAAGGAGCATGGGATCAAGCCACCATATCCCTTATGGATGGACTCGGTCCCGTTCCCCACCAAATTCAAGCATCCTACTCTCCAAATATATACGGGGAAAGGATCAGCCAAACAGCATGTCATCCACTTCAAGATCCTGACGGGAGCTATCGCGGATCAAGATGCACTCAAGATCCGCCTCTTTGCAAGTACCCTAAAAGGTACGGCCTTCAATTGGTACTCCACTCTGCCGGAGGACTCAATCCAAAACTGGGCCATGCTAGAGACACGCTTCCTGACTCACTTCAAAGGTGAAGATCATCCCGCTACTATGGCTCAGCTGTGCAGCCTAAAACAGGGGGAGAATGAATCAACATATGACTTCATTCACAAGTGGAAAGCAATGGCATACAAATGCTCTGATGTATTGCCACAAGCGTCGCTAGTCGACATCTGCCGAAACAACATGAGAGCCAGAATCCGCTCCATGATCATCAGCAACAAATCAAAAAACCTAGGAGAACTCCTAGAAGCTTCCATGGAAGCTGAAACGGTGATTAAGGACCTCAACAGTCAGAAATCATCAAGAAAAGAGCCAACCGCCATTACGACCTCAAAACCAAAGAAGAAAGAGGTCCTCAATGTGCAGAGCAAGTCAGCTCCAAGAAAGCTGAAAACAAAGCTGTTGGTAAGAGAACTGAACTCTCTGATGCCTTCAAAGAGCGAGTATAAAAGAAATACCCGTTCGATGAAGATGTTGATTAAATCTTCGGGGCTCTCGTGGCAAACGGCAAGCTCACCTTGCCTGAACCTAAAAGACCGGGTGATGTTGGCAAAACCAACGATCCTCGGTTCTGTCCACACCACCAGATGATCTCGCATCCTCTCAATCAATGCTTCATTGTTAGAGAGAAAATAAACGAGATGTGGAAAAACGGAGTCATCACCTTTGACAAAAACTATGGGTCTGCCTCCGTCAACATGGTGTCATGTGGACAAACACCAAAATCACTGAAGAAGAAGATCACTACTTTCTTCAAGGTGATAAACTCAATCCAAGCGTCCGAGGGACTGGTTCCTTACCCGACACCAGACGGACAACCAATATGGGTATATCCCGATCTCCTGGAAGATGAAAATTGGGAGGTCGTGAAAACAAAGCCTACAGCTCAACAGCGAAGGCAGGCTAGGAAACATCTCCTCAAGCTCAAACGGCAAGAGAAGACCCAGCCAAAACTAGAGGTCAAAGAAAAGACAGAGGCTTCCTCTACCGCTTCACTGGAGGTAACAAAAACATCCCTTCCAGAGACTTCAAAGGGGGTAAGGAAATTCACTCTCAGTGATTTCATGCCACCTCAATTCAAAGAAGCCATGCAGGAGGCATCATACTCTTGCAATTCGGTAGTTGGATTCTCCATTGATGGATACGAATCCAGCGACACCGATGATGGATTCGAATCCAACTACACAGATGAGTGGGAGGAGTCCCTTGAAACAGGAGAATATCTCTCCGATGAAGAATGGGTTCCTGAGTCTCATCTTATGCCAGTAATCTGGTTTAAACCCCCTACAGCCACAAGGATCCTGGTCTGATGATGAAGAAGACCAAGAGGCTGTACAAGAAAATGCTGCTGACCCAGCACCTCTCATTACTCCAGTGGAAATCAACAATGTTGAGCCACAAAGAGATGATGAAGAAGAAGATCCGGCTCCCATGCCTGATCTTGAAGAATATGCAAGGATCTTGCAGAGACTCGCTCAAGAACAAGAGCAAGAACGCGTCAACGAGCCTCCTCGCAATCCAGAGCCTGAAGTCCCTGAAGACCACCAGGTACATCCTCCCTTAACTCCTGAAAATGGAGAAAATTGCTGGATAGACGATCCTCTCACATCCGAGGATGAGTCTGACTCCGACCAGGCAACGTCTCCCGTCAGAGCTTCCTGTAATGTGATAACTCGGAATTATAGCTCTTCCGAAGCATCGTCTGATGAGAACACTTACACTCCGGCGACGCCTAGCAATATATCTTCTGGAGCCACCTCGTCTCACGTGACTTTCACTGAGATGACACCCTCTCAGGTTTCTTCTCCTGAGACTGTGACTTCAAAGTTCACACCCTTCCTGACTGAAGAATTCCCAGCCATTGATGCTTGGGACGATGAATTAGTCAACGAAGAAGAAAGATTGCTGGATGCTGTTCAGGACTTGTTCCCGGAAAATGCTCCATGCAACACAATCACTGAGGATGGTAACTCTGCTGCTGATACATCCTCAGCAAATGAAAAACGACAGCCTCTTGATCCTGAAGACAATCTTCCAAACGAAGACCTTTCTCAAGAAGCTCTCGAAGTTGGTAGAGGCACCCGCTCTGGCCGGGACTACCACAAAAATTACAACCAATCTTCCTTTACATATGTAAATCCTTCAGGAAAAGATGTTGTAAGCGCCCCTAGTGGCAACAATGATGAACATGCAGGCCCTAAGGAGGCTTTCAAGTATGACTTGATTGAACACTTCAAGCACATACCTGCACGTCTGCACATCCTAGATTTGTTGCGAATGTCTCCGCACACTCGTGATAATCTCATTTCGGAATTACAAAAGCTGAATGAGGATGTCGACAAACATGCCCCGCAAGTCCTCCAAATTGAAATGGATTACCGGGTCAAAAACTCAGAAGCCTCCTCAAAGGGAGAAAAGAAGAAAACTGAGGGATCATGCATTGAATGCCTCTCGGTTAAAAAAGCAGCCAGTGCAACCATCGCCTTCACAAAAGACGACCTCCTGCTTGGAGAAACCAGGCATAACCGACCCCTGTACTTCACAGGGTATATCAAGGAAACGCCTATGCATAGAGTTCAGATCGACCCAGGTTCTGCACTCAACCTCATCTCCACATCGGCTCTTGAAGAGTTGGGCATCCCACCCAGCAAACTAAGCCACACATCTGTATCTATCTTTGGATACGATGGGAGTACTCAAAGGCCTATCGGTAAAATCAGGTTCAAGTTGCAGATTGGTGATCTTATCTCTGAGGTCACAGTATATGCAATAAAGACCCCTTCAACTCTACATCAATGCATCAAGTTTGTTGGCGATGACGGCATGATACATCGAGTCTTTGCGGACAGAAAACCCTTCAAAGGTAAAGAAGTCCACTTCGCAGACTCACAGATGTATGAAGGTGAAAAAGAAGAAGAGGAAAAGCACACAACATCCTTTGCCGAAAATCTCCAGAAAGATAAAGGCAAAGCTCCTCAACAATCACCGGAAGAAAACAAACCATCCGGTAAATCTGAAGAGAGCATTCAAACTCCCTTCATCATCTCCCTCAAACCTTCAAAGCCTTTGGTCATCACAACTAAAGTGAAGAAGGAAAAACAAAAGCCTGGGGGCAAATTTGTTGTCTCTTTCGTGTCTATCATGCAAGACACGGACTCGGATTCAGAGCAAGAAGACGACACATCGTCAAGCCAAGCTGACACTCAGCAAGTTCAGCCTGCTCTTACTCCAATGGAGACAACTTCTGACATAGAAGATCCTATGTCAGCTTCCTTCGTTGTTCCAGCAACTTCAGCAGTGTTGACCATTTCAACAGTGCTATCATGTGTTTCTCCACAGAGGGTCAGTTCCTCAACTGACTTAATGGAATCGGAGATCGATTTTTCAAAAGTTTCTGCTGTAAGAACATTGATTAAATCTACTTCTTCAAGGTCAATGTTATCATCCCGTGGTTGTTTGCAAACATCAAAAATATTTAGCTCTAATATCATGTTACCAAAAGATAGCGTTATTTTTCCATTCCGCAATTGATCAGTGCATTGGATGTGGCTAAAAATGGTCTCCCCAAAATTACCAGAATCTGAGCATGAGGATCTGCCACAAGATGAGTGTCTAGCACAATAAAGTCTACTGGAAAGTCGAAATTGTCAACCTGCACAAGCACATCCTCTACTATCCCTCTCGGTCTTTTGATTGATCGATCTGCAAGCTATAGAGTAACCTGGGTGGGTTTGAGTTCACCCAGCCCCAATTTTACATAGACCGAGTAAGGCAGTAAGTTGACACTTGCCCCAAGATCAAGCAATGCTTGTTCAATTTGATAATTTCCAATAATGCATGAAATTATGGGGCATCCTGGATCTTTGAATTTAGGGGGAGTGTCATGCTTTAGAATTGCACTGGCTTGCTCAGTGAGAAATGCTTTCTTTTGTACATGTATCTTACGCTTTAACGTGCACAATTCCTTAAGAAACTTTGCGTAAGATGGGACTTGTTTGATTGCGTCTAACAACGGGATGTTAATTTTGACCTCTTTAAGCACATCCAAGATTTTCTGGTTCTGTATAGATGGCTTGGGAGGAGCTAATCGGTTGGGAAAAGGCGGTAAGGGCTTGAATCCCGGAGGAACTAGACTTTTCTCCTTGATAGGAGGGACTTCCTTTTCTTTCCCTTCCTGATCTGAGGATGCAGGTTGTTTATCTTTTTCCAGATAAGGCTTTTCAATCTCTTTCCACTACGTAGAGTAGTAACAGCTTGAACCTGCTCATTTGAATTTGACGGACCACCTTGATGAACCTCGTATTGCCCTTTTGGATAGGGCTGTGGTTGGGCTGGAAAAAACCTCTTATTTTGTGCTTCAATCAATTTGCAGAGGTTTTGCATGGTGTTCTGTAAATTCTCAAAGTTTCGATCTTGTTTCTTATTGATGGACTCTTGATTCATCATAAACTTAGCCACAAGTTCATCCCAAGATGTCGTTTGAGTTGTAGGGGGTACCATTTGCTGTGTGTTTTGAGCATATGTACCAAAAGTACCCCTAAATTGATTTGACATTTGGTTGAAATTGGGCAGAGTAGTATTTGGGCCATTCCTCCAACTAAATTTGGGTGATTCCTCCAATTAGGGTTGTACGTGTTACCCAAAGAATGATTGAACTGCCGGTTGTATGTGTTAGTGGCATTTACTTGCTCGTGAAACACTTCTTGGAAAGGAGGGAGTGTTGGACACTCTGAAGAAATGTGTGAATCACTAGCGCAAATGCCACAAACTATAGCAGGTTCCTTATTCTTCACAAATTTCAAGGACTCAACTTCTCTTGTAAGATAGGCGATTTTTGCTTGAATATCATCCTTTTCTTTTAATACATATAACCCCCCTCCTTTGGCTTGATTCGATTGCTTTACGAGGTCTATACCTTCAGATGTGTCCCAATTTTGTGCACTATCTGCCAAAAACTGAAGGTAGGTCCATGCTTGATTTGGGTTCTTTGCCATGAACTCCCCATTGCACATCATCTCCACGAATTGACGCATTTCTGGACTAAGTCCATCATAGAAGTGACCAATTGTATTGTGCAATTCAAATCCGTGGTGGGGACATGCAAGGAGTATCTCATTAAAGCGTTCCCAACACCTATAATAAGACTCCTTGTCTTTTTGTTTAAAATTCATAATATTTCTCCGTGAGGTATTGGTCTTATGTAATGGGAAAAATTTCTTCAAAAATTCCCGGACCATGTTGGACCATAGAGCAATCGAATTGGGCTGTAAGGAGTGAAGCCATGCCTTGGCCTTTTCTTTGAGGGAAAATGGAAATAAACGAAATTTGATAAGGACTTCCCTCACATTATTGAAGTGTAGTGTTGCACACACTTCTTCAAACTCTTTTATGTGCAAATATGCACTTTCTAATTCAAGTCCATGAAATTTCCAAATTCTTGCAAAGTCTTAATCTTAGAGAGTTTGATATCTCTAAGGATAGTTCCCAAACTCAAGTTTATGAAACCGGCCCGACCAGGTAAGCCCCCAGATCAGTGGTGGGGTCGCGATGCGTTGCAAGGGTCCCGCTTAAAAACCACCTTCTAGAACAAGATACTTGTCTCCCTTATCTAATGGGACAAGACTTGCCTAGACATCGAACCAATCAAGAAAGGCAGTTTGTTCGACTTTCCAAAGAAATAACTAACCTTCTTAAAAAAAATTCCAGCAAGTTTTTAAGAGTCCTTTAAAATTTAAAAACAACTAAAACAACTGAGTTTCCAATGAAAGTTCTCAAATTTTCAGATTTTGGCAAGTTTGGTGGACAAAAAGCCGAATTTGCACTATCTAAGACTTGCCTTTGTGAGGGAAACTTCCAGAATTTTTTTGGAAACTATAAAAACCTAAAAATATGAGAAATAACTAAGTTTAACACAACTTAATTAATCCTAACCAGCAAATAAAAAAATTGACCTAAACTAGTCCAAATTAGAACAAGTAAACTAGGAAATTTTTCGAAATTGATGTGATTTTTAAAAGATCAAAAAAGAAAATTTTCAGATCTGAAATAGTTCCAATTTTAACAAAAATCAGAGATTAAAAATCCACTTCTTAATGCAATAGGGTTGGTCCAAACATTCCATGCATGCTACTCTTAGATCTAGAATGATTGCGGAATAGTAAAGGCACACCCATAAACCAATTAAAAAGATAGGTCGGAAAAAATACCACGAGCGAAGAAAAACTACCCGGCAACGGCGCCAAAAACTTGATCATCAGCCCCAAGTGCAAGGCCGCGATTGTAGTAATAAATAACTCGGTGAAGTCCAAGGTCGATCCACATGGAGTAATTACTTAAATAAAATATGTCCTATTTGAAAACTAGTACTAGCCTAATAAAATCTATACAAATCAAGTATCCTACTTGCATGAAATAATTAATTACAAGTCTGAAATATTAATTACAATTAGAAATAAAAATCTTAAACTAAAAACATAGTCTAATCTAATTACTGCATTCACCATAAGAGTTGTTAAAACAACCAATTTGTAGTGATTATTTAGATACCTAAAAATAAAAATAAAATAAAAGAAAATAAAACCAGAGAATAAAAAGATGGATTTTAATTCTAAAATAATGCAATAGCTACTTTGCCGAATGTCATCAATAAAAACCAAGACCACCGTACCAAGTGTGTACTATCACTTACACACAAACATTCGATATTGACCCTGTTGACACCAAAAATGTCACTTTGCCTTTTCAAGATCCAAAGAGCTACATGAAGTCACAACCTGCCATAAATAGGCAATGCTGCTTCCAAAAAACAAATCTTGTCAGAATCAAACAAAAACTGCAAGATTCTTCCAGACAGCCAAAAGAGGAGTACACAAGAAGTTTCGGGCCATTTCAAAATCATTTGGCCTAACTTCGCTTCTCCGACAGCCGAAAAGGAGCTCTCGGTGACAAAAGCTCTCCGGGACCATGGTTTCCAAGACAGAACCTATGGATCATCTTAAAATGACTCCAATAGGTTCCCTGTCAAATTTCAAGTCAATCGGACATCGGTTGACCGCACATCAAACCGCGACATCTTCATCGCGACAAAAAGCAAGTCTACAGGTGATAGGACCCCAAACGGCTTCAAAACTCAAACAAAATCCTATGGTTGGTCTTATTTATTGCTCAGGAGGCTTCACACCAAATTTCAGGTCATTCCGACATCGTTTGGCCCAGTTTCAGCTTCTGACGGAAAATCGGCAGCTGTGCGCGACAAAGTCTTCAAGCTTTCTCAGGAAATTGGAAACTTTGCAAAATAAAATGCAAGGATTCTCATCAGGTTTCCTACAAAGAAATTAGGCCAATAAATGGTCAAAATGTCAAGGAAAAGTACAGAAGAAAAAAAGAATCAAAAAAAGGCAAAAACGGACGCAAAACGGGACACGAAAGGGGGAAAACCCCCCCAGGGTCGCAGGCCCCTGCGACCCTGGCCCAAGGTCGCAGGCCCCTGCGACCCTGGGCCAGGGTCGCCGGGAAAGCCCCGGAAACCCCGGTTTTCGCCGTTTTTTCGCGATTCGAGGAGCCCAGCCTCTGGTACTTTCCAAAATTCATGCTTTTGAGATACCAAGTCCTCTGACATCCGTCCAAAACACGGGTAAATCATCAAGAGTATCGAAGACAGTATTGATCGCCACCCGGTCAACCAAAAAAGTGTGCTTTCCACCCGACCGATCGAGAAATCGACAGGACAGATGGCACCGACCCGCTGTTGGCAACAAACACCTGAAATTACATGATCATCTGATGTCAATCTACATGAAGATCCATCGATGATCATCGACAGAAGAATTCCAAAAGACGTGGCACGGCCCGCGACTCTTCAGCTGCTCGGCGACCACTTAATGCGATTAATTGACTAGCTTTATTACAGTCATTAATCCATTTCTTTGGACGGCCCAATCAGAAGCAAGCATTCGGGAGTTACAAGTCAAGAGATTCATGGCATTTAACCCATGAAACTCCTCCCATCATGGCGATTAAAGGCGATTAAATGCCCTCAATCTCCTCCGGCCAATCAGAAGCCAAGAAAAAGGAGTTACAAAATAAACAATTCAATTTTGTAACTCCTCCCATTATGCGGCTTAATGACAATAAAAGCCCATAAACCCACCTAAAAGGCTACCTAAAAGCCTATAAATAGGAGGGCTCTCCAAGAAGAAAAACACAGACAACGAACATCAACAGACAGCAGTCAGAAATCCAGAGAAAAGAAAAAGAGAGAAAACTCTGCGGAAGTTCTACACCGGCCACCGCAACAAGGTGACAAAAGTCCCTTGGGGGGTACCCCCCCCCCCCAAGGTCCTTGCCTTCTCCTCCTGCCTCCAATGGCTTAGATATGGCTTTTCAGCCCGTCTACTCGGCTTTTTATTGGACATAGGACCTCCTTTTGGTCTTTGTCCTCTAAAAACCCGAGGTTATAGCCAAGCCAAGCAAATCAATAGCATCCTCTGTTCTCATCTGCATGGATGATGGCGAAGCCCACATATGGCTTGCGACCGTCAGTCTAAACGAGTCCCCCACAATCTCCTGAGAAGTTAGATCCTCCTTTTCTTGCTTTTCATTGTAGTTTGTATTTTTTCAAAAGAGACAAAAATCACAATTCTTGTCTTTCATTGTTGATAAGGATTGTAAATCGGCTATAAACGCCAAAATCGGCTATAAACGCCAAAATCGGCTATAAATGCCAAAAAAAATCGCCTTTCACGGCAAATCAAAAAAATGTCTCTTTTCTTAAATATATGTGCAATGGAAAACTTGAAAGAAGTTGATTTCCTTTTTACTTGCGAAGGTTGATCTCCGGATCACCACTTGCAATTCCAAGTAAAAATAGAAAATCTGGCACACCCACAAAAAAAGAAATGTTGATGCACGCCCTTGCCCCCCGGTTACGAAAGGGTCGGACCCGACGGACTCCCACGTCCGCCGACCTCGGTAGAACCGAGCATTGGAGCGCGGTCCATCAAGCTGGCATCACCCGGTGGGACTCGTTTATTTGAGAACACGATGCTAGAAATGAAATATTTGCATATCATATATTTTGCTCTATGCTTATATTTCTTTTCTCGATTCCTTGGCTACTTTATAATTGGTGGCCTATGTTGAATTCCGCAAAAAAAAAATGAGATGAGATTTTTTGTTTGGAAATTTCTAATTCTTTGAATTTATTTCCACTCTTTCTCTTTTCAAAAAAAAAAAAAACAAAAAAAATCAGATTTTTCATTTTTGGATTCAAAATTGAGAAACTTTGATCCTTTCCCTTCTGGGCACTGGCGCTCGCGGAAATCGCCGAGACCGTGTTCGGATCAGGGGTTGGGCCATTGTTTCTCTTCGATGAGTTCATTAAAAATCTAAAAAAAAAAAAAAAAAAAACTTTTAGATTTCTCAATTTGGATTCAAAATTGAGAAACCTTGATCCGTTCCTATCGTTCATCGCGCTTGCAGAAATGTTGAGCCTGTTCGACTAAGGTTTTGGGCCATTGTTTCTCTTCGATGAGTTCATTAAAAATCTAAAAAATATATATATATATATAAAAAATTTAGATTTCTCAATTTGGATTCAAAATTGAGAAACCTTGATCCGTTCCTATCGTTCATCGCGCTTGCAGAAATGTTGAGCCTGTTCGACTAAGGTTTTGGGCCATTGTTTCTCTTCGATGAGTTCATTAAAAATCTAAAAAAAAATATATATATATATATATAAAAAAATTTTAGATTTCTCAATTTGGATTCAAAATTGAGAAAGCTTGATCCGTTCCTATCGTTCATCGCGCTTGCAGAAATGTTGAGCCTGTTCGACTAAGGTTTTGGGCCATTGTTTCTCTTCGATGAATTCATAAAAATAAAAATAAAATAAAAAATATAAAAAAAAAAAGACATAGACCACTAAGGTTAAACCAACTGTGTTCTTTGATCATGGTTGATTCAAAGAAAAGCCTTGTCCAGAGTGTGGAGACAGCTTGACTGTTCTAGGCAAGGGTCCTCCGAACGGGTTCATTAAGTAATCCTACCCTTACCTGGGGGCAATTCTATCAATCAAGATTTCATAAGACCGGGTTAGGAGGCCTATGTGTACTCTCTCGTCTTTTAAATAAATTTTTTTTCAAAAATAAAATTTTTAAAAATAAAAATTTAAAATAAAAAAAAAAAAAAATTTCAAAAAAAAAATCTTAAAAAAAATATAAAAAGATAAATAAAAAAAAAGATTTTTTTTTAAAAAAAAAGAAAAAATCTTCAAAAAGCTTCAAAAAAAAAAAAACTTCCGTCATTATGGGTTTAGATTAGAGAAATCTTGGTCTTCTCCTTTCTGAGCACTGGCGCTCGCGGAAATCGCTGAGCCCGTGTTCAGATTGGAGTGCCTTTTGCTCTCTTTGATAAACCCGATATTGGCCTTTCAAAAAAAAAAAAAACTCGTCATTTTTAGATTCAGATCCGAGAAATCATGGTTCATTTCTTTCTGAGCACTGGCGCTCGCGGAAATCGCTGAGCCCGTGTTCAGATTGGAATACCATCTGCTCTCTTTGATGAATCCAATCTTGACCTTTCAAAACAGAGAATCTCATCTCATAGATGCGGTCTCAAAACATTTGTGTCTAGCGGTACTAGTACGCCCTTTCAGGGTCTACTGTATTGCGACCGGCACATCTGTAACTCCAACTTTATATTCTTCTTACCTCGAGTAAGCTCTGCTTCTCGATAAGTCGAATTTAAGTTCACAATTGCTTCTAGCAGTCACTGGGATGCCCATTCCGGGCTTACCATACCTGCGATCAGAACAATTGTACCCTCTATGGCATTTTGCCTTCCTCATATTGCTTGGGTCATCTACCTCGAGCAATTTGAAAAGACGAAACCATAGAACTTCCCATTTATGATCATTATATTCTTGTGATTACTAATGGATGTGGTCTTGTTTCAGAAATTTTCGAAAAACTAACAATGGCAGCTTCACTAACCATTACTTTCGACGAAAGCAAGCACCAACTCATGCTTCAACAGAAGCAAACCACGCGCACCTACAAGCGCCCCATCAGCTGCCGAAGTGTCAACTCCCTCGGCAACTCCGTGAACTCCGGGTCGACCTCGACTCCCCGGACTATCGTCTTCGGGACGCTGGGACCATTCCCACTTCCTGAGGAACAAACTGCTCCCTCCAAAAAGCAGAAACTCGCCTCTCAACGTGTCACTACCGTGACACCAAAGGCGAGCACCAGAAGATCTGAAGCCCGTGGCAGCCCCACGAAGCCTCAACTTGCAAACAACCAGGTCTACCCCAAGACTTGGTCCCCAAGACCTTCACCAAAACAGAGAAGGTCCCAGGCATCCACTAAGCCAGCATTCCTGGCCCCACTCAAGGAGAACCAGTTCTATCCTCTTGCTTACATGAAAGAGGAGAGACCCATCTCCAACCTGACTTCCAAGTCAACCCAGCATGAGCCGGCTTGTTCCTACAAGCCTAAAATCAAGTCATGCATCACAAGGCCTCCACAAGCACCTGCTAAGGCCTACAAATCTGCAGTTCGACCCTTCATCTCTACAGGGGCCGAACTTCAAAAATTCAAAGCTTCGCTGGCAACTGGCGAAGGATAGGGTTCGCATCCTATCCTTGCCCAGCTACAGAGAAGACAGGCTCGGCTGCTGCGCCCGAGGGAGCACATCCTTCATCGTCAAAGCCCAGTCAGAGCTGACCGAAGCTCAAATTGCTCGTCGTATACGCCGCCGCGCGTCGTACCGACAAAAGAGACTAGAGAAGCAAAGGACCCAGCCTCCCACACTTCAAGTCTCTCCCAAATGGGTCGAAAAAGAAAGACCCAACCAAGTTGCTGCCGTCCATATGGTTGGAAAAACCAGAAGGCGCCAAAAATCAGCAACAAAAATCCATGTCCGACGTCCAATGACCCGTAGCGTCTCAAGGACAAGAAGACATTCAGAAGAATCCCCTGCTCCTTCAAGCAAAGGACAGCAGAGTGATCCTTCCTCAAGCTCCTCTTCGAAAAGAATGAGCCCCAGCTCAGTCACCAGGACAGTTTCTTCGTTCGAATCACGAAGGATGAATGTCTTGGCTACAAATTCTGAGCCACCACCCCGCAATCCACCTCCAGAAGATGCGATCACCCGCATCCAGCAGTTGGAACAGGGCCAGCAGAGGATTGAAACTCTGATGGAAAACCTTCTCCTCGCCTTCCAAAATCAGGCGAACAATGAACCTCCTCCGAATCATCAAGACGACGAGGTAAATAAAGAAGAAAATGAGTCACGCGCCCTTACCAAAAAGGACGTAGACGGTATCCTCGCCAAAGCAAAAGAAGAGGATATACTCAAAGAGCATGGGATCAAGCCACCATATCCCTTATGGATGGACTCGGTCCCGTTCCCCACCAAATTCAAGCATCCTACTCTCCAAACATATACGGGGAAAGGATCAGCCAGACAGCACGTCATCCACTTCAAGATCCTGACGGGAGCTATCGCGGATCAAGATGCACTCAAGATCCGCCTCTTTGCAAGTACCCTAAAAGGTACGGCCTTCGATTGGTACTCCACTCTGCCGGAGGACTCAATCCAAAACTGGGCCATGCTAGAGACACGCTTCCTGACTCACTTCAAAGGTGAGGATCATCCCGCTACTATGGCTCAGCTGTGCAGCCTAAAACAGGGGGAGAATGAATCAACATATGACTTCATTCACAAGTGGAAAGCAATGGCATACAAATGCTCTGATGTATTGCCACAAGCGTCGCTAGTCGACATCTGCCGAAACAACATGAGAGCCAGAATCCGCTCCATGATCATCGGCAATAAATCAAAAAACCTGGGAGAACTCCTAGAAGCTTCCATGGAAGCTGAAACGGTGATTAAAGACCTCAACAGTCAGAAATCATCAAGAAAAGAGCCAACCGCCATTGCAACCTCTAAACCAAAGAAGAAAGAGGTCCTCAATGTGCAGACCAAGCCAGCTCCTCAGCCACCAAAGAAAGCTGAAAACAAAGCTGTTGGTAAGAGACCTGAACTCTCTGACGCCTTCAAAGAACGAGTAGAGAAGAAATACCCGTTTGATGAAGATGTTTATGAAATCTTCGGGGCTCTTGTGGCAAACGGCAAGCTCACCTTGCCTGAACCAAAAAGACCGGGTGATGTTGGCAAAACCAACGATCCTCGGTACTGTCCATACCACCAGATGATCTCGCATCCTCTCAATCAATGCTTCGTTGTGAGAGAGAAAATAAATGAGATGTGGAAAAACGGAGTCATCACCTTTGACAAAAACTATGGGTCTGCCTCCGTCAACATGGTGACATGTGGACAAACATCAAGATCACCGAAGAAGAAGATCACTACTTCCTTCAAGGTGATAAACTCAATCGAAGCGTCCGAGGAACTGGTTCCTTACCCGACACCAGACGGACAACCGATATGGGTACATCCCGATCTCCTGGAAGATGAAAATTGGGAGGTCGTGAAAATAAAGCCTACAGCTCAACAGCGAAGGCAGGCTAGGAAACATCTCCTCAAGCTCAAACGGCAAGAGAAGACCCAGCCAAAACTAGAGGTCAAAGAAAAGGCAGAGGCTTCCTCTACCGCTTCACTGGAGGTAACAAAAACATCCCTTCCAGAGACTTCAAAGGGGGTAAGGAAATTCACTCTCAGTGATTTCATGCCGACCTCAATTCAAAGAAGCCATGCAGGAGGCATCATACTCTTGCAATTCAGTAGTTGGATTCTCCATTGATGGATACGAGTCCAGCGACACCGATGATGGATTCGAATCCAACTACACAGATGAGTGGGAGGAATCCCTTGAAACAGGAGAATATCTCTCCGATGAAGAATGGGTTCCTGAGTCTCATCTTATGCCAGTAATCTGGTATAACCCCCTACAGCCACAAGGATCCTGGTCCGATGATGAAGAAGACCAAGAAGCTGTACAAGAAAATGCTGCTGAACCAGCACCCCTCATTACTCCAGTGGAAATCAACCATGTTGAGCCACAAATAGATGATGAAGAAGAAGATCCGGCTCCCATACCTGATCTTGAAGAATATGCAAGGATCTTGCAGCGACTCGCTCTAGAACAAGAGCAAGAACGCATCAACGAGCCTCCTCGCAATCCAGAGCCTGAAGTCCCTGAAGACCATCAGGTACATCCTCCCTTAACTCCTGAAAATGGAGAAAATTGCTGGATAGACGATCCTCTCACATCCGAGGATGAGTCTGACTCCGATCAGGCAACGTCTCCCGTCAGAGCTTCCTATAATGTGATAATTCGGGATTATAGCTCTTCCGAAGCATCGTCTGATGAGAGCACTTACACTCCGGCGACGCCTAGCAATATATCTTCTGGAGCCACCACGTCTCATGTGACTTTCACTGAGATGACACCCTCTCAGGTCTCTTCTCCTGAGACTGTGACTTCAAAGTTCACACCCTTCCTGACTGAAGAATTCCTAGCCATTGATGCTTGGGACGATGAATTAGTCAACGAAGAAGAAAGATTGCTGGATGCTCTTCAGGACTTGTTCCCGGAAAATGCTCCATGCAACACAATCACTGAGGATGGTAACTCTGCTGCTGATGCATCCTCAGCAAATGAAAAAACGACAGCCTCTTGATCCTGAAGACAATCTTCCAAACGAAGACCCTTCTCAAGAAGCTCTCGAAGTTGGTAGAGGCACCCGCTCTGGCCGGGACTACCACAAAAATTACAACCAATCTTCCTTTACATATGTAAATCCTTCGGGAAAAGATGTTGTAAGCGCCCCTAGTGGCAACAATGATGAACATGCAGGCCCTAAGGAGGCTTTCAAGTATGACTTGATTGAACACTTCAAGCACATACCTGCACGTCTGCACATCCTAGATTTGTTGCGAATGTCTCCGCACACTCGTGATAATCTCATCTCAGAATTACAAAAACTTAATGAGGATGTCGACAAACATGCCCCGCAAGTCCTCCAAATTGAAATGGATTACCGGGTCGAAAACTCAGAAGCCTCCTCAAAGGGAGAAAAGAAGAAAACTGAGGGATCATGCATTGAATGCCTCTCGGTTAAAAAAGCAGCCAGTGCAACCATCGCCTTCACAAAGGACGACCTCCTACTTGGCGAAACCAGGCATAACCGACCCCTGTACTTCACAGGGTATATCAAGGAAATGCCTATGCATAGAGTTCAGATCGACCCAGGTTCTGCACTCAACCTCATCTCCACATTGGCTCTCGAAGAGTTGGGCATCCCACCCAGCAAACTGAGCCACACATCTGTATCTATCTTTGGATACGATGGGAGTACTCAAAGGCCTATCGGCAAAATCAGGTTCAAGTTGCAGATCGGTGATCTTATCTCTGAGGTCACAGTGTATGCAATAAAAACCCCTTCATGCTACAACATCCTTCTCGGACGCCCTTGGATCCATGAGAATGGTGTTGTCCCTTCAACTCTACATCAATGCATCAAGTTTGTTGGCGACGACGGCATGATACATCGAGTCTTTGCGGACAGAAAACCCTTCAAAGGTAAAGAAATCCACTTCGCAGACTCACAAATGTATGAAGGTGAAAAAGAAGAAGAGGAGAAGCATACAGCATCCTTTGCCGAAAATCTCCAGAAAGATAAAGGCGAAGCTCCTCAACAATCACCGGAAGAAAACAAACCATCCGGTAAATCTGAAGAGAGCATGCAAACTCCCTTCATCATCTCCCTCAAATCTTCAAAGCCTTTGGTCATCACAACTAAAGTGAAGAAGGCAAAACAAAAGCCTGGGGGCAAATTTGTTGTCTCTTTCGTGTCTATCATGCAAGACACGGACTCGGATTCAGAGCCAGAAGACGACACATGGTCAAGCCAAGCTGACACTCAGCAAGTTCAGCCTGCTCTTACTCCAATGGAGACAACTTCTGACATAGAAGATCCTACGTCAGCTTCCTTCGTTGTTCCAGCAACTTCAGCAAAGGAAAAACCGATCTTCTTTCATAGATCGGATGCTTCTTCATCAAACTCCATGCTTGAACCTTTCCAAAATAAAGGTACGCCTCAACTATCCTTATACAGTTCTGTGGCACAAGCTATTATGAAGAAAATGGGCTACGACGCTCAAAACCCAGTCGGTTTGGGAGAAGGACGCGGTATTCTCACGCCATTGGGGCCCGTCTTGACCAAAAGCCAGCTGGAAGATTGGGGACTCTACGGCTATGTAGAAAAATCTTCACACGGGTTAGGGTATGATCCTGACACTCCCTTGAGACAGTAGACACAAAGGCTTAAAAGTCAATATACTGACCAAGCCTCAACATCTCAAATCCATGAAGACATCGATCTCCCTGGATATCTCTTTGATGAGTCACCTGACAAAGATCCAGGAAGCTCATCCAATTGGCACGATTTCTCCGAAAATGAAGAGGAGTTGTCCGATGGCACAGACGTGTGGACTTCTGACCCAGAAGAACCCTCATCTCCAAAAGAAGTAGCCTACTTCGACTCGGTTTCAACAGGCGATTGGGATCATCTCATAGCAAGCCTTGGGAAAATTACCGATCAAGAAGACCCGTGGAAAGGAACAAAACCTTGGTCTGGAAATGCCCTTGAAACCCCAGAAGGTTTCGTTGAGCTGGAAGCCTCCGAAAATATTGTGGAGGAACCACCTTCGAACCTTCCAACAGAAGATCCTGTTCAAAAGATAGACTTGGGAACACCAGATAACCCACGTCCTGTATTCATAAGCAAGAATATAAAGGATGATGAGTTACCCGAGTATATCGCTTTTCTTCGTGAGTTCGTTGATTGCTTTGCATGGTCTTACGCTGAAATGCCAGGCTTAGACCCCAAAATAGCAGTTCACAAACTCAACCTTCAAGAAGACATCAAGCCTGTCAAGCAAGGCCAAAGATGATTCCGTCCAGATGTGATGGTAAAATTGAACAAGAAGTTCAAAAACGCAAAAGCGTCGGCTTCATCCGTGAGGACAACATCCTGAATGGTTGGCCAACATTGTCCCCGTGACAAAGAAAAATGGGCAGATCAGGGTCTGTATTGACTATAGAGACCTGAATAGGCGCATGCCCAAAAGATGAATTTCCGCTCCCCATACCAGAGGTAATGATTGATAATACCTGTGGATTCGAGCGAATGACATTCATGGATGGTTTCTCTGGCTACAATCAGATAAAGATGCATCCTGAGGATGAAAAACATACATCCTTTCGAACCCCATTTGGCGGGTATTGCTACACTGTCATGCCATTTGGTCTGAAGAATGCTGGTGCCACATATCAGAGGGCTATGATGAAAATATTCCAAGATATGCAGCACAAGACGGTTGATGTTACGGTGATGACCTCGCCGTCAAAAGCAAAAGAAAAGAAGATCATCTCGAAAACCTTCGAGAAGTCTTCCTCCGGCTTCGCAAACACAAACTGCGAATGAATCCATTGAAATGCTTCTTCGGCGTCTCGTCGGGTAAGTTCCTCGGATTCTTAGTTCGGAAAGCTGGAATAGAGCTTGACCCCATAAAAGTCAAAGCCATTCTAGAAATGCCCTCTCCAAGAACCTTGAGAGAACTCAAAGGGCTTCAAGGGAGATTGGCCTACATCAGACGGTTCATCTCCAATCTTTCGGGGAAATGCCGTCCATTCTCCCGGTTGATGAAAAAAGGTGTAAACTTTGTCTGGGATGCTGACTGTGAAGCTGCTTTCCAAGACATCAAGTCATACCTGACAAAACCTCCAGTGTTAGCTGCTCCTACCACTGGAAAACCATTCATCTTGTACACAAGAGCCCTTGATCACTCTCTGGGAGCTCTGCTTGCGCAAGAAAATGATCAAAGAAAAGCTGCTCTATATTACCTCAGCCGCATGCTAGTAGGTGCAGAGCATCGCTACTCTCCAGTCGAAAAAGAATGTCTTGCAGTGATGTTCGCCGTACAAAAGCTGCGTCACTACTTGCTTTCCAACACAGTCTACCTGGTCTCGAGGGTCAACCTCTTGAAGGTCCTTGTCACAAAGGCAGGTTCTCTCAATGCTCGACTGGCAAAATGGTCCATCCTTCTGTCACAATTTGATATTAGGTATGTACCACAAAAAGCAATCAAAGGGCAAGCTCTAGCACTTCCTCGCAGAGCATCCATTGCCTAAAGATTCTCCAGAGATGAT